>JADLZK010005691.1:0-71202 GCA_015847255.1 Hyparrhenia diplandra | reverse complement strand
ATGTCAACAAGGTTGCACATGTATATCACGGTGAAGCTCGCCTACCGAACCGTGGGTGGCAAGATTGGTGGTTCTACCTCCGAACGACGACGTGGGAGCCGCCAGCCTACACCGACAAGGTGATCATGGGCAAGCCGTTTCGGAAAGCCAACCTCGTGGAGGAGCATGCACAAAAGCCGGAGCCCCTCCTCGCCACCTGCAAGAGAAGCTATTAGGCCACGGCCTTAACGCGGCCGGGTGGTCGCCGCCATGCACCGCCGCCGGGTTCTACCGTTGATGCGGTGGCGACTTCCCCTGACTAGATGGGGTGGGGCGTCTCTCAAAAACTCCCGGATGTCCTCGCAGACCCTCACCATCGACAAGTCGCCGAGGCGGTGAGGAACATGGTTGGCACCCACATTACCTTTGTCGACGGCCTCCCCCGGATCCCGATCGTCCCTCTTCGGTGTTCCCGACCGTGAGTTTCCGGTTCCTCCCCCTTCTTTCTTTTTATCTTGTTTATGCTTGATCCTACCTTGCCTTTGGCTCATAGGGACCGGGAGCCTCAGACTATGTGCTCTCTTTGCCCCCAGTTGCTGAGGATGGAGTGCCACCGGCGGCGCATCTATGTCTCGGTCGGCGGCCGCGGAGGGCGAGTGCCTCGCGCAAGGCATGGCGATGGCGCGGCCTCTCACCAAGTGTCGGGCCGAGCCGTAAGGGGAAGGTGATGGTGGGGCCTTTGTCGGAGGAGTCTGCAATGGCATCGTCCTTGTTCATCGGTGACAGCAGCGCCGCTTCGGCGAGGTTGATGGCGATCTTGGCCGGAGGCGAGTCCGGCCGTCCCGGTGTCAGCAATGTCATCATGGTCGTGGATGACGACGACGCAGCACCCGTGGTCTCGGGCGTGGCGAGGGGCGGGGACACTCAAGGCAATGATCTTGGCCGCCCTCACGAGCGCGTCGAGCTTGTTGGCCGTGATGGAGATGCCACCATGGCTGATGATGATGGCGGAATGAGCCGCCTTCTCCAACTCACTTGTCCCATCGGGCGATGTCGGGGACACCATTGCCGCCGGGCGACGACAAAGAGCGCCGCCAATAGGACTCACGCTTGATGTTGGCTGCCTTCACCGGTGATGATCTTGTCGGCGGTGATAGAGATGCCGCTGCCGCTAGGGCGGCGGCATAGGTGCAGTGAGCTCGGCCGCGGTGGCGTTACTAGCGCCGCACGCTTCGATCGGCGGTGGCGAATGTCCCCTGGATTTGGCCAACGCCCACACCGGGATCCCGGGAGTCGTGTTTCTGGCAACTTTGGAGCTGTCGAGCTTGGTCCCAAGGCTCTAGCCTTGATGGTGGAGGCGGCGCAGGCGTCGAGATGCGCATCGACGCCGCCTCGGGCGCCAGGCGGTGAGGCATCGGCGGGCCAGTCGCCCCCCCCGGTCGGGGTGGGACCGCCCGAGGCTCCACATCGAGTCTCCTATCGCCCATAATCATGGGGAGCTCCTTCACCTTGCGTCTTTGATCTAATCTGACCTTTACCTGCTTTTCGGGGGGGTGAAGGTGAAAGCCACGGATGTTGTTGACATTTTTTAACGCACACGTATAAATCCGCCCAAAGCGCCGCGGAATTGTCATTGTAGCTTTCACCGAAGTATTCGGGGTATCGTATTTTCCACAGGAAACGGTTGCGCTCTAATCTTTGAGCGGGGCTACCCTAGGATAACTTATGGATAGTGAGGTATCTTTAATGGCTTAGGTTTCGTGGCGGGGGATTTCTAAAGTCCGTTAAGAAGTTGCCGCACACCGCCCACGCTCAAGAACAAAGGTCCAAAGAATTAGCTCTACGACGCAGCCCGAACGTGGGGGATTTCAAGGGGACGGACAAGGCTTGTCACGACCAAACCGCCTACCCCCTCAACCGTGGGATGCACCGCAAAAGGTAGGAGAACGTTAGCCCAAACACCACGCTTGCACTACCATCCACAACTCTTGGGTCGATCGAGGTTCCCGGTCAAAGAGTTCCTTCTCCAAGAGTTACTGACCCTAAGGTACGACTACCAATCCCGCAAGTCTATAACAGCTAAGATAATATACTTGAAGAACAATAAGCCAAAAGATAATCACAAGCTTTTCTCACTAAAGTGTAAGTAGCTTGCAGAGGTACAAGCGAAGCGGTACCGACAAGTCCGGCACTCCGCCCTCCTCCTAGGAACCCAGCGGAACACCGAGGGGCGTCCTAAGGACTCCGTGGTAGAGAGAACCAAGCTTCTCTCTAGCCTTTCCCTCTCACTCTCCATTAGAAATAAGAGGGGGAAGAAGAAGAAGAATAGATCTCTCTCCTCTCTATTACATTGTGGCTCCTCCTTGTGTTGTACGGAATTGATCTATATTGAATGAGAGGGAGAGGGCCTCCTTTTATAGGTAGAGGAGAGGGGCTCTTTGGAAAATACTTCTCCCCACATGGAAAGAGCCAAAACCGTCATTGGACACCTTCCTTCTTTGCGCAAAAACCGACTAGCGCACGTCGGTTTCACCTTTACACTTGGAAGGTAACAAACCGCCTCACCGAAGCTGGGCGCTAACCGCCAGGCCGGTGCGGCCGCACCAAAGTGTGCGCAAGACCCTGCTGCGCCGGCTCGCCCGGCCGGTGGGGGGTGTCGCCTTTCGTCCCCGAAAAGTTGTAGGGGTGGACTCTTGCCCGGCCTGGTTTTGACGTTTTGTCGCGCGATTCTTGTTTGGGCTTGCCATTTGCTCCTTTTGGGCCTTTTTTCTATTTATTGATTTTATTCTTTTTCTTTGTCTTTTTGGCCCAAAGTGATCATCCATGAGTTTGTACCTACAAGTCCAAATAAACACCAAAACTTTGGAATACGTTAGTTGAAAATCCTATTTCTAGGTTGTTTTGGTGTTGTGTTGACGGTATTTAATTAGTCGTTGGTTACCGCCAACAAACTCCCCACACTTAGCCCCTTTTACTCGTCCCTCGAAAGGAAGGCATAGGGACTAAAGTGGTTCAATCTCCAAGATGTAGACCTGCATACAAGTTATTCCGGGCCTCACCGCTTTGTGAGCATTCAAGAGTGGCTACCATGTTTTCTTGGATGATTGAACAATGGAACGGTCATGAAATCGTATCTCCTTGCTACTACTCATGTGCAAAGACTTGGTTGATTATTATTATTTTTTTAGATAAAGTAGCAATGCTCCATGGTTGATTCTCACATAGTCACTCATTTATGTTTCCTTGCCAAAGCATTCTTCGCTCTCACTCATCCTATCTTTTTGTAGGGTTTTGTGGATCTTTGAGTGGGAGTGATGCATACGCATACCTCTGTATGTTTTGTCGGGTCAAGCTCGGATCGTTGGAAAGGGGGAGCCATACTCCTAGATCGAAATGTGCAAAAGTGTATGGAAAATATTTTTGGTATTTTTTTGTGGTTACTCCTTGACTCATGATCTCTCCCTTTTTTTTTTTTTATGCTTTTGGAGAGATACGTGCTACTTTTCCCTTCAGTATTTCTTCTCTTTTTTTTTCTTTTTTTTTTAGAGATGTGGGCTCTACTAAGCCCTCGGACACGTGTCCATTTTTCATCTCTTATTCTTTTCTCTTTTTTTTTTTTTTTTTTTTTTTTTTTTTTAAGCCTGTATCCTTCTCCCTGCATTTTTCTTGATAACAGAGATGATCATGGTATAATGAATGGAGTATTTATTTGGTGGATGGTAGGGGTGCATGTTGTGCGCAATTCTCATTGTGAGACCCGGCGTGTATATGTGGGTGTACGTGTTTTTCGATCTTGGGAGTATTAGCCTCTCTTAACGCGGATCAACGGAGCCTGACAAAACTCAATACAGCAGGAAGTAGCTATAGTGGATATTTATGTCATTATTAAGGCTTTGGTAGGATTTGTCTAAGTCAGACCAGGAGCATGCATGCTTTATTTGATTTTTTTTTTTGAAATAAAACCAAGTCTCATTGCATAAGAGAGCAAGTGTCAAGTCATTCTACCATATCTCAAAGCTCAATTGTTTAGATGAACATGGGGTCCCTAACGGTAGTTGCTCATCGGAGTATGGTTTTGGCGAGGAATAAAGAGAATGCATGCCATTTCTCAATTGGTAGACTAGAGATGGAGTTTTTTTTTTGCGAAGTTTTATCTTTTTGATTTGTTCAATTTCAGACCTCAAAACTTTATGGAGGATGTGAGAGAGGGAATAGCACAAACCACCGTTTGAAGAGGAAGGAGTTAATGGTAGTTGTTCGTCTTGTCCTTCTCCATCATGAATTGCTCGGTGTTCGTGCATTTGTCTTTGGGGAGATCTCGGGTAGGTGTGCTTGTATGCTTGAGAGATCTCCCCACACTTATTCTTGTACTGTTTTATTTTAAACAAAGAAAACAAAACAAAAACAACAACATGGCTCTATCGGCAAGAATACCGTGGAGCCTTTATTATAAGAACTTTATTTTATTTTATTTTATTTTTATTTGTTCACATCATCATTACTCCAGCAAGGCTAACATAAAGAAGCAATAAAAAAATATAGCCTTGATCATCTCCAACATAAGATACTCCCAAAGATCATGACAAAGAAACCTCTAAGTTCATTAACCTAGCTCGACACCAAGTCAAAGTTCGATTAAAGGAGATCTTTTTTAACCTAAGCACCACGCTCAATTTAAAAGGCCTATGAATGTATTACATGGGCCCATGTAGGTACACCCAAACTCAAAGCATGTGTCATGGTATGGGAAGCATAAAGTTTTATCATCATGGAGACAAAAACGAGTAAGAGTGTTTGGTGAACATTTATTTCCTTGCATACTGATATATACTTACCGACAAAGATCTACGGATGAAGCATCGAAGTTGTTGCTGCGGTTTGCGTGATGGCCCCCCCGCCAGGTGAACCTCAAGGCTAGGCCACACACACACATGTGCATGGGCCATGGGTCTTGATGGTAGCGACAAAGGATGAGAGACAAACCCTTCTTGCTTGTTGAAGCAATGATGGGTGGAGTCGGCAAAGACTTTGGTATGTATCTTGACCATGCGGGGCCAACCTCGCTCCTCTCTCTTATTATTATTTTTTAAATATATATATATATTTTTTTTTCAACAACATATTTTTTTTTATTCTCTCTCACTTTTTCTTCTTCTTTTTTTTTTTTTTTTTTCTCTTCTTCTCTTTTTTTATCTTTTTTTTTTTTTCATCGCTTCTTTCTTTTTTTTCAATTCTCTTTTTTTTTTCTTTCTTTTTTTTTTTTTTTTTTTTTAGCAAGGCAGGGCTGACATCATCTTTTATTCACCCTTATTATTTTTTTTTATGATCCCTTGGTGGATGGAACTTGGGATTGTCACCATCTTCCCCACATTTAGACTTTTGTGAAAAAGTCAAGTGTGCAAGTCCGGTCTCCTCTTGAGCATCTTCCATCATCCATGGGCATCATAATTTTTTTTTTTTTTTGTGATAGCCCTCATGTTCTCGAGCGTCGCATGCCTCTTTGTTCTTCTCAATCGATCTCCACCTCGAAATGGTTAGCGACAAGAATACCCGAAGGTGCATACTAACTTGATAACATGTTCTTGCTTTTATTAATAATAAGAGAGAAAGACTTTTTTGCGCTTCTTTTTTTTATGATAGTCCGGGCTATCTCACCGGCAAAGGCTTTTTTATGGTCGTAAAGCTTGACCGTTGGAGAACATCCTGCAGCCGATGATGGTGAAGTTCCTAGTTTCACCACTAAGAATTTAGCATTACGCTCAAGCCGCAAGGTTAGCGTCATCATGCTACTATTTAGGTTTGCAACCATTCTCTTAAAAAGGTTTTCAAAGAGAACCAAGAGATGGTTGTGATCTTCGTCGGCACTCGGCTAGAAGCAAGACAAACTCTCAAGAAGACCCAAAGGTGAGCATGTGAGAAGTCTCAAGTGACAACTTGTTATGCTCAAAAACAAATTTCCTTTGGTCTCAAGAGTTGTCGCTTCGTGCATGTCCATGGCACATGAGGTTTTCTCCTCAAAAGATGTGTCATGAAGGATCGAACGTTGAATCTTGACCATTGTCAAGAACTACGCCTTAGCGCCGGAGGGACATGACTTGCGTTCGTGTGAGGGCGACAGTGTTTCGTTTCACTAAGATGTGAAAACAACTTGGGTGAAACGAGTAGAGTTATGAACTTCGCCTCCTCAAACAGGTTTGGTTGGGAAGATGCTTCGCCTTTGGGATGTCTAGGTGTAAGAGGAGGAAACATTCTTTCCCACTTCTCATCATGGCTCCCTCTATAGGTCTTTTCGTAATTTTTTTTTTTTTCTAGAGAGGGTAGCCTATGAGAAGATTGAAGTCAAGGATGAGAGAGATATGGAAGTCTAAGTGCACCTCGGTTTACGAGGTTCTGCCATTATCCTTGAATTCAATTGCGAACTCCGAAGGACGAAGCATTCCTTCCTTCGGTGTTCGTGGTTCGGGAGGGGCTCAACATGGGTTCAATGGTGGTACGAGGGATGGCTCGACCGATGAGGGCTCCTCAATGCTTGACATGCCCTTAATATGGAGGGGAATAGGTTCTACAACGGGAGAAGCAAGCTTCTCTAGGATGTGTTCAAGGGTTTTCGTATGTTCCGTTGTAGGTTTACGAGCAAACGACCCTCCAATGGTTACGTCAAGGCATAGGGCAGCATCAATGTCAATACCCGAACAAAAGATATGCAGAAGCACACTATCGGGTAATGACAAGTCTAGGCCAACATGTTTAAACATTATAAATCTGGCCTAGGCTGCACCTATGGACTCCTTCTCATCCTACTCGAAATCGAGGATTGTCCTTGGTAGGATGTTGATGGGGAAGAATGCTAGACAAAAATTGTCTTTGAGTTCTTCTCGGTCCCCCATTCAAATTTCCTACGACAATAGTGTACTATTGTTTTGCTTTCCCTATGAGGGAGAGCAAAAAACAAATTCCACATATGAATTTCTTGGATCATGCTAGGAATGCCGAGGCATGATCATAATTCCTCGAAATCTCGTAGGTGGCAACATAGATTTTCAACATGGTCACCAGAGATGGAGTGCCCGAACCAAAAGTTTTTTTTTTTTAATTAGGGTGAGTTCATAGCCAGATAAAAATTTTGGTTTTGAAAAAGATTGTGGCTCTTGTGAACTCCCCCATTGAAGCAGAAGGTTTTCGAAATGGAGTAGGCTTCAATTTGAAAAAAGAAAAATAAATAACTATTTTTAATTTTTTTTTGGATACAACACACGGGTGCTCTAGGCTCGGAGAGAATTACGACTACCGTTCCCCAAGAACGGCGCCGAAAAGCTTGTTGACATTTTTAACGCATTACGTATAAATCCAAGCGCACGGAATTGTCATTGTAGCTTTCACCCGTAAGTATTCGTGGTATCGTATTTTCCACGAGGAACGGTTGCGCTCTAATCTTTGAGCGCGGGCTACCCTAGGATAACTTATGGATAGTGAGGTATCTTTAATGGCTTAGGTTTCAGGCAGGGATTTCTAAAGTCTGTTAAGAAGTTGCTTCGGGCACCGCCCACGCTCAAAGAACAGTTGTCCGGCAATTAGCTCTACGACGCAAATTAACGTGGGGGATTTCAAGGGACGGACAAGGCTTGTCACGACCAAGCCGCCTACCCCCTCAACCGTGGGATGCACCGCAAAAGGTAGGGAGAACGCTAGCCCAAACACCACGTTTGCACTACCATCCACAACTCTTGGGTCGATCGAGGTTCCCTGTCAAAGAGTTCCTTCTCCAAGAGTTACGACCCTAAGGTACGACTACCAATCCCGCAAGTCTATAACAGCTAAGATAATATACTTGAAGAACAATAAGCCGAAAGATAATCACAAGCTTTTCTCACCAAAGTGTAAGTAGCTTGCAGAGGTACAAGCGGCGCGGTACCGACAAGTCCGCACTCCGTCCTCCTAGGAACCGCGGAACACCGAGGGGCGATCCGGCAGACTCCAGGTAGAGAGAACCAAGCTTCTCTCTAGCCTTTCCTCTCTCACTCTCCATTAGAAATAAGAGGGGGAAGAAGAAGAAGAATAGATCTCTCTCCTCTCTATTACATTGTGGCTCCTCCTTGTGTTGTACGGAATTGATCTATATTGAATGAGAGGGAGAGGGCCTCCTTTTATAGGTAGAGGAGAGGGGGCTCTTTGGAAAATACTTCTCCCCACATGGAAAGAGCCAAAACCGTCATTGGACACCTTCCTTCTTTGCGCAAACCGACTAGCGCCGCCGGTTTCACCGGTTTTGAAGGTAACAAACCGCCTCACCGGCCGGGGCGAACCGCCTCGGCCAGGTGCGGCCGCACCAAGGGGTGCGCCACATCTTCGCCTCGGCCGGGTTCGCCCGGCTTCGCAGGGGTGTCGCTTTTCGTCCCCGAAAAGTTGTAGGGTGGACCGCGCCCGCCCCGGTTTTGACGTTTTGCTGCGATTCTTGTTTGGGCTTGCCATTTGCTCCTTTGGGCCTTTTTCTATTTATTGATTTTATTTCTTTTTTCTTTGTCTTTTTGGCCCAAAGTGATCATCCATGAGTTTGTACCTACAAGTCCAAATAAACACCAAAACTTTGGAATACGTTAGTTGAAAATCCTATTTCTAGGTTGTTTTGGTGTTGTGTTGACGGTATTTAATTAGTCGTTGGTTACCGCCAATGATGTCGAGTGGGGGCCTTCGGAGACTCAAGCTTCGTGCTACGTCCCCGCGGCCGGCATATAGGGCGGAAGGCTGGAACCACCCATTTGCCGCCAACCCGGCCACTCTTTCGGAGGCGGCTCGTGAGGTAGTCGCGGCGGAGGCGGCGACACATGAGGCCACCTCTCGAGCCCCGATGCTCGGGGCGAGGCGGCTTCGGTTCGGAGGCCGCCGGGCGAGGGTCACCGTGGTGGCATCATCATAGCCGTGGGGAACCTCGACGCGCCGATGAGAGCGAAGTCACTCGGGCATCTGAGGCCACCGTGGTCTTTGGCCGATCGGGGTCTCGCCTCATGAAGTTCCCAAATCGGGTACCTCGCGCTCCCTGGACTCGGGGCGCGTTTCGCCGGCCGGTGGGTCGTCCACACCTAGGGCCGCTACCGGGACCGCTCCATTCGCGGCACCGCCCGATGGGCGACCAGCCCATGGGGCCTTCTAAGGCGGGCCTGGCTTTCTTCGACGCCGTGGCGAACCCGGGCCGATCGTCATCCCGAGCCGTTGGGGCCGAGGGCCATTGAGCCCTCGGTGTTTGTTAACATCGGGCAAGGTCTTGCGCAGAGTAGGGCGGTTCTCACCTGAAGTGGCGGGACTGGTCAGCCCGAGCCGGAGACATTGTTCACCCTCAACGACCATGAGGAGGGGCTTCGGGGGCCGTCGAGGAGGTCCGCCGTTGGGGAGCAAAGCGGCGATGGAGAACGGAATGCCATTTCTCGGGATATGGTTGAGGTGGCTCGGGTAAGTCTGCATTCCTTATGTTCCGGAATCTTCGAGGAGCTCCATTCTCGGGTCATCCTCACGCTTTCCTTTGTCTCGCACCCTCATGGCCAAGTCCCGCACCAAGTCGGACTTCCTCCGTCGAAGCATGGTGTGTGGGACGAGCTCCGCTAACATCGGGGAGGAGCCGAAGCTCGTCTCGGGGCGGTGAAGGAGAAGGAGGCCGAGGCGTAGAAATGAAGGTTGAGGCGGGGGCGTGGTGCCTCCAGTATGAAGAGGCCTTCTTCGAGGCTACTAAGGCCAAGGCGCCGATCGATCCCCGGCGAAGAGGATCAACTAGCTCAAGGCGGAGCTCACCCGGCCACCCAGAGAGGGATGTCGCACGGGTGGCGGCCGCCGAGAGGACCGCCGTGAACGTGGTGCTCACCCGGGGCCGGAGAACCTAGGGGTTGCCTACCGCATCCGTGGAGAACTCCCCGCCCATGTTCGGGGTGACCGAGACCTTCGGGCCGATGCCTTATGGTGAAAGGGCCCTGCCTCAGCCACGACGCCGAAACCGTGCGATGGCGGCGGAGGGTAGAGGGTAAGTTCTTTTGTTTCACTTTCCATTTCCCTTTGATCGGTTTTATCCTTTCTTTCTCGCCGCCCTCAACTAGTCCTCCTTTGTAGGGATGGCGAGACAAATGGGTCCGTTGACGGGCCGTTATGGCATATATTTTAACCGTCAAAGTATATTAAATTGACAACATTCCATGCTATATCATAACAAAATATTATTTTATCCGACGAGTTCCACGAAGTTTCGATGTTTCAACGGTGTTGCAGGGATTTATATTTTTCGCAGCTAAAAACTATCTCAAACGACAAAATGGAGCACACCATTGCGAAGGGGCTCGTCGCGCTGATCAAAACGGACATATGATTTGCTATTTTTGGAGCTCCCAAGAATAAGTTATGAATTTTTCAAATTAAAAGGAGTGCGAGCGTCATCACCGACGCCGGACCCCCGGGAAGTCAACGCCGACCATCGCCGACAACCGGGCCCGGCGGGCTACGACGGCCGAACCGCCTCGCGCGCCCAAGCGCAGCGCGCTCAATTTCAAAATAGCAGCGCCACGTGGCGGCCATGGCTGGCTCCCGGCGGAGCGCGCGTGCCGCGAGGCGGTGCTCCACCCGCCGGTCCCAAGGCCACGTGTCGCACAACGGTGGAGGCGCGAGGCGGTTGCCGGTCCACCTGCATGGCGCGATGGACCCCCGGTTCACCCGGTTTCCCTCCAGTTGGACCGCGAATTACCTTCCAGAATTGCTGCCAGCGCACAGATACACCGGTTCACCTCCGGTTCACCGCCTTAGGGGCCGGTTTTGCTCCGGTTTTCGCCCGCGACTTGGAAGGAAAGTATGTTACCGCTATAGGAGGGCTCGGTTGCATGGCTAGGAGGCGGCAGGAAATGCTTCCATGTATAACCTTTGCCTCTCTCCCCTCTCTAGTATAAATAGAGGCCATCTCTTCATTGTAAAAAGACATTCCACACAATAAAGCTTCATTTCTACATCCAATATTCTGTAGTGGTGTCCCTCTAGGTGTTCTCCACCTAGTTGTATATTTTAGAAAAGAGGAAGAGAGAGGAGGGAAGAGCGGAGGCGGAGCCGCTTGTTAGGTTCTCCTCCAATTTGTACCTCTACGGTGCCGAATTCTTCGTGAGTAATATCCGCTTTCTTTGCAATTCCCTAGTAATCTATTTGGCTTAAGTTTAGTGCTCACTTACTTGCTTGCGGGATCTCCGTTCGACCGAAGGTTCTAGTTTTCACGTGAGACTAGTTTCGTAATCGTTAGTGTAGACGTGGTGTCTAGACTATCGGTTACCTGAGATTGCGCCCAACCCCATGGATAGTTGTGGTAGCCCCGGGGTGACAGCCCGACCAGGCCTTTGTATTCCACCACGTTCGGGTTGGTGTTCTCGTGAGAGCTTTTGGCTGCCTCGACCCGACACCGTTTCCCGCCTTTTTCGAGAATCGAAAAGGAACAAATGCGCAAGTAAGCAAGTGTAGTAAGCCGAGACTTTAGTTATCTAGTGACCTTGGGCTAAGCTTAGAAAACCCTCTCGTCCTACCAAAAACATTATCTCTATTCTTACCTTGGGCGACCTTGTTCCATCTCCAGTACACTTCCGTTCCCTGTGGAAAATACGATACCCTGAATACTTCCGGGTGAAAGCTACAACGGTATCCGTGCGCTTGCGGATTTATCTGTGTGCGTAAGAAATACCAACAAGCTTTCTAGCGCCGTTGCCGGGGAACGGTAGCAGTTGTGGGATTGAACCAAGTCGTCCGTGTATCCTTTTTATTTTTTACCACCACCACTTTTTCCTCACCACAACCATCAACCACCACTCACAAATGGATTCCACTCCTATTCATAAGTTTTCCGCACCCAAGGGCGAGTTCTTAGAGCCACCACAATCATCGAAACCAATCACAGCTTTTGGCTATGAACTTCGTCCCGGCTTTATAGCCATGGTACGGACCAATCCTTCTCCGGCATGAAGATGAAAAATCCTTACACCCACCTTCGAATTTGAGCATTTGTGCTCTTGCCTTCATATTGACGGCATGGCACATGAGACCATTAAGTGGAAATCGCTTTCCGTTCTCCCTTTTGGGTAGAGCGAAACAATGGTATGCTCATACCGTAGGAGGTGTTCACGGAAACGGGTTGAACTTCGAGACAAATTTTGTCTTGCTTTCTTCCCCGATTCCCCGAAGTCGCCGCCCTTCGAATAGAAATTCTCGATTTCAACAAAAAGAGAAGGAGACTCTAGGAGCATCTTGGGCTAGGTTCTTAAGTCTTATAAATACAGGCCCAAACCTTTCTTTGCCCGACCATGTTCTTCTTGACCACTTCTATCTTGGTCTTAGTAAAGAAGATGCTCTCCAACTTGACCTTTCTTCCGAGGCCTCGCTCAAACATAAATCCATTAGTGAGGGGAAAGCCATTTTAGAGAATATCCTAGAGAACACCCCATACACTAATATATATGACGAAGTTTCTAGAAGGTCTAGCAGAGTCAAGCCCCTCACCAACAAGAGGAGGCACCTACTACCGAATTTGAAGTTCCTTCAAATTCTTCTCATAATTCGGTTGTCAAGGAACCTCCCGTTAAGGGAACATGCTATGAAACATTTGGGGATGAAGAATCCCATCCTTTTGCATGGCCCTTTGAATTCGAGGATGACCTCTTTGTTGATGATGATTTTGGGAGGACCTTAGAGCTTCCCAATTCAACATCATCATATGCCTCGAATTCCGATATGAGGCATCAAAGACATTCACAACACATAGAGGGTGAATCAATTCATATAGAAGACATTTCTATACCCTCCCCCCCTCTATGCCCACACACGATGTCTCATCGTAATTCATTTCGATCACCGTGGAGAGCGTGAGACAGTCTCGCAATAATAATTTCTGATTCATGTTTTGCGGATGACTTGATCTATCATGACAAAGAAAGTGCTCCCCACAAACTAGAGATTTCATCGATGAACATGGAAGTTACATTCTAAATGTCCCATCCATTCCATGCTCATATGAAAATTCTCCCAAAATGATCCATAACTCGCCATCACTAGCATGATCTGCAATGCCTACATTCTCTCCGTTCATAGAAACTTTGAAAGGGATGTTGTAGATACTTTTGTCTATCACAAATTTTGCAAATTTCGTGGTGTCTTGGCATGAGTTCTATGGGTCACAAAGATAGGTTGGTGTTGAGGGGAAACCACTTCACCAACATTGGTTTCAAATTCAAAAGGTTTCCCAAGGACGAGCTTTCGTCTTTAAACAAAGCACTTTCGGGAGATAACCCGCTCTTTCAATAAAGTTGTTCTTTACAAAAAAAAAAACTTTTCTTATTAATAAAAGCAAGTATAAGTTATCGAGCTAGTATGCACCTTCGGGTATTCTTGTCGCTAACCATTTCGTAGAGACTAAGAAGCATGTGATGCTCGAAAACATGGGGCTACATCAACAATAAACTTTGATGCTCTTGATTGATGGAACACACTCAAAAAGGAGACCTCGACCTTGCACACTTGAATTTTGCACAAAAGTTCAAGTGTGGGGGAGGAAGGTGCAAGTACGAGTTCCACACACACCAAGGGGTCAATAAAAAAAAAGAGATGTGAGCCTAGTCTTGCTAGAAAAAAAAAAAAAAAGAAAAAAGTGAAAAAAAAAAAAAAAGAAAGATAAAAACAATATAAGAAATATATAGACAAAAAAAAAGAGTGAAAAAAAAAAAATGAAAAAAAAAAAATTATAGAAAAAAAAATAAATAATAAAAGAAGAGAGAGAGGGAGGATTCTCCACTAGACTTTTTGTTATCATCAAAGGTTGTGATCTATACACACCATACATGTGTGTGGCTCAAAACCTTGATGACTACCTGAGTTGGACCATATGCGACAAATCAACCGCTGCAGCAACATCAAAACTCCATCCACATGCTGCCAAGAATAAAGTATCGGTATGTAAAGGTACAAAAACAAGTGTGGGGAGACGCACACCACTCTCACAAATCAAAGGTACGCAATTTTTTTTTTTTGACATAAATTACACTTTGATTTGTGATTTTTATCTCCTCTGCATACATGCACAAATAAATCTGAACCTTTTATGAAATGCTCCATCTCTAGTCTTCCAATTGATTCATGGCATGCATACACTTTATTCCCCGTCAAAAACCATACTTTGTTGAGCAACTACCTGTTAGGGACCCTATGTTCATCTAAACAATTGAGTTTTGAGATATGGTAGAATGACTTGACACTTGCTCTCTTATGCAATGAGACTTGGTTTTATTTCAAAATTCAAATAAAGCATGCTCCCGGTTTGACTTAGACAAATCCTACCAAAGCCCTAATAATGACATGAATATCCACTATAGCTACTACCTTTGTATTGAGTTTTGTCGCTCCGTGATCTCAAGTTGAGAGAGGCTCATACTCCCAAGATCGAAAAACACGTACACCCACATATTCATGCCGATTCTCACAATGAGAATTGCGCAAACATGCATCCCTACCATCCACAAAATAAATACTCCATCCAAGTTACACCATGATCATCTCCCCGTTATCGAAAAAAAAATATCATGCAAAAAGAAGATACAAAGGCTACGTAAAAGAAAAGAAAAGAAAAAGAGATGAAAAATGGACACGTGTCCGAGGGGGCAGTAGAGCCCACATCTCAAAAAAAAAAAAAAAGAGAAAAAAAAAAAAAAAAGTAGCCTGTATCCCTCTAAAAGCATACAAAAAGAGAAAAGAGATCATGAGTCAAGGAGTAACCATAAAAATACCACAAATATTTTCCACACACTCTTGCACATTTCGATCTAGGGTATGGCTCCTCTTTCCAACGATCCGAGCTTGACCCGACAAAACATACAGAGGTACGTATGCAACACTCCACTTAAAGATCCATAAAAAAACCCTACAAAAAGATAGGATGAGTGAGAGCGAAGAGTGCTTTGGCAAGGAAACACAAATGAGTGACTATGTGAGAATCAACCATGGAGCATTGCTACTTTCTTTACAAAAATATAAAATCAAACCAAGTCCTTTCACATGAGTAGTAGTGAGAAGATAGGATTTCAAGCTATTCCATTGTTCAATTGTCGAAGATAACTTGGTAGCCACCATGAATGCTCACAAAGTAGGTGAAGCCCGGAATAATCAAGATGCGGTCAACATCTTGGAGATTTAACCACCTTAGTCCTTCATACCTTTACTCGAGGACGAGCAAAGGACTAAGTGTGGGGAGCTTGTTGACGGTCGTTATGGCATATATTTTAACCGGCAAAGTATATTAAATTGACAACATTCCATGCTATATCATAACAAAATATTATTTTATCCGACGAGTTCCACGAAGTTTCGATGTTTCAACGGGTGTTGCAGGGATTTATATTTTTCGCAGCTAAAAACTATCTCAAACGACAAAATGGAGCACACCATTGCGAAGGGCTCGTCGCTGATCAAAACGGACATATGATTTGCTATTTTTGAGCTCCCAAGAATAAGTTATGAATTTTTCAAATTAAAAGGAGTGCAGACGTCATCACCGACGCCAAAGCACCCGAGTCAACGCCGACCATCGCCCGACAACCGGGCCCGGCGGGCCCACGACGGCCGAACCGCCATCGCGCGGCGCGCGCGCAGCCGCGTTCAATTTCAAAATAGCGGCCACCGCGTGGCGGCCATGGGCCGCTCCCGGAGCGCGCGCGCGGCACGCGAGGCGGTGCTCCACCCGCCGTCCCAAGGCCACGCGTCGCACAACGAAAGTGGAGGCGCGGAGGCGGTTGCCGGCCCACCTGCATGGCGCGCGGATGGACCCCCGTTCACCCGGTTTCCCTCCGCTTGGACCGCGAATTACCTTCCGTAATTGCCGCCGCAAGATATACACCGGTTCACCTCCTGGTTCACCGCCTTAGGGGCCGGTTTTGTTCTTTTTCGCCATAGCTTGAAGGAAAGTATGTTACCGTCATAGGAGGGTCGGTTTGCATGGCTAGGAGGCGGCAGGAAATGCTTCCATGTATAACCTTTGCCTCTCTCCCCTCTCTAGTATAAATAGAGGCCATCTCTTCATTGTAAAAAGACATTCCACACAATAAAGCTTCATTTCTACATCCAATATTCTGTAGTGGTGTCCCTCTAGGTGTTCTCCACCTAGTTGTATATTTTAGAAAAGAGGAAGAGAGAGGAGGGAAGAGCGGAGGCGGAGCCGGCTTGTTAGGTTCTCCTCCAATTTGTACCTCTACGGTGCCGACTCCTTCGTGAGTAATATCCGCTTTCTTTGCAATTCCCTAGTAATCTATTTGGCTTAAGTTTAGTGCTCACTTACTTGCTTTATGGATCTCCGCTCGAATCAAGGTTCTAGTTTTCACGTGAGACTAGTTTCAGAATCGTTAGTGTAGACGTGGTGTCTAGACTATCGGTTACCCGAGATTGCGCCCAACCCCACGGATAGTTGTGGTAGCCCCGGGGTGACAAAATCGACCAGGCCTTTGTATTCCACCACGCTCGGGTTGGTGTTCTCGTGAGAGCTTTTGGCCGCTCGACCCGATTACCGCTTTCCCGGTCTTTTCGAGAATCGGAAAGGAACAAATGCTCCGGCAAGCAAGTGTAGTAAGCCGAGACTTTAGTTATCTAGTGACCTTGGGCTAAGCTTAGAAAACCCTCTCGTCCTACCAAAAACATTATCTCTATTCTTACCTTGGGCGACCTTGTTCCATCTCCAAGACACTTCCGTTCCCCGTGGAAAATATGATACCCCGAATACTTCCGGTGAAAGCTACAACGGTATCCGTGGCGCTTTGCGGATTTATCTGCGGTGCGTAAGAAATACCAACACGGCCCGAGGCCGAAGACCTCGTTGCGCCCTTGCCGCCCGCAAGACCGAGGAGCTCGAGGCTCAGAGTTTGCGGTGAGGGTGCTCTCGCAAGGCGTACGAGATGATGGAGGCGGCCTTGGGGGTCCCTGCGAGGGACCGCGTGGGGCGCCGGACGACCAACCGAGGGACCGGCTCGCGGTGCTTTGCAGCTTGGTGTCAACCGGGTGTTGGCCGACCTCGCCTTACTACGCCATCCACCGGAGCCCATCGCCGCCGCACTTCTTCTTCCTTATGACGCGGAGGGCGGCGGCGGCAGAGGCCCCGGGCTCGATTGCGCAAGAAGGACCGAAAGACACACCTGGCCGCCTCTTCGGCCGAGGTGCTCCCTAATCCAAGTCCGGGGCGCGGTGCTACCTCCGCCGACATCGATGGGCCGCCGTCAGGCCGCCGAGCCCAATAAGGCGCCTCCTTTGGCAATCGTCATGGAGATGCCGCCATCGCTGGCCATGTCCGACCCCGCAGCTAGAAACTAGGGAACCTCCGCCGCTTCTCCCCGCCGCCTCCCGCCTTGGCCGCTACTTGCCTCTTAGATGTGTAGGGTGATTTGGGCCGAAAGTGCCCGTAAAGAGAACAGAGATGAAGTATCGAACAACTTTTTAAATGTTTGTGGCGAGGCCCGAGTGGCCTTAGCATTAATGTTTTGAGCTTATTTTTTCTTTTTTCGCAACTCGAGCTTTTTGCACTTCACTTTTTTACTCCTTGGGCAGACTTGGTGCGGGTTTTAGGCTTTGATTGTCTCTCGTTAAGAGGGAGAGCCATTGAGTGGAGGTATCATATCCCCGGGGGCGAGATGGTCTCGTGGCTCGGCTCTTCCCTGCCTAAGAGCTACTCTCATTAACCTGTGTTTCCACGGCCATTTTGCCGAGGGTCGCACAAGGCAAAAAGACTTTGAGCATAAAAAAAAAAGTTTTGACGCAAGAACTCGTGGAGGGGTCCCCTCGAAGCCCCCGAGGGAGGTTCGCCCTCCGATGGCTTAGGGCCGAGGCTCCTCTCTCGTAAGGCGTGTAGTGAGGATTTAATAAGTAAAACAAAACTTATTTTATTCATTCTCCTCGTGGCATGAGTTACATAGATGCTTGGAATTTTAAAGACTAAAAAGCAACGTAGCTTGTAGGTCGCTTCCAAGCGTCGGGGTAGGGCCCCCCAAATGAGGGCCGTTGGTGTAGTCCCTAGGCACTCCTTCATTGTTGGTGCAGCCCCGAGCCGTGTGGGCTCCTACTGTGGTCGCTCGCCGGCCGGGCCTTCTACCTCTTGCCGATGGAGTCGATGAGGTTGAGGACCACCGGCTCGGCGCTCCCACCCGCCTTGGGCATCTCGACGGGCGCGCCCGTCCATGGGTCCCGCTTCGGCGAAGTCATCAAGGTGCTTGGGGAGGATCTCGGCGTCGGCGAGGGCCTCAAGACCGGGATGCTTCCACGCCGCATAGGTACGCTGCGGCCGCAGCTGAGGCGCTGATGGTGATGACGCCGTTGGGGCCGGGCATCTTGAGGTTGAGGTAGGTGTAGTTGGGGACCGCCATAAACTTGGCGTAGCATGGCCGCCCAAACATGGCGTGACAGAAATGAGGTTCCTAGGAAGCCAACTACTCAAGGTGAGGGTTTCCTTCCTCAGAAGTTGTCGGCTTCCCCGGTAGACCGGCAGTCAATCCGCCTCGAGGGGTTGGATGCGCCTTCCCGGCGCGATGCCATGGAAAGGCGAACTGGCGCCGTGAGTTGGGTTAGCTTGATGCCCGCCAGTGCAAGGTGTCGGCAGAGGGATGTTGAGACCGCTTCCCATCCATGAGGACCTTGGTGAGCTGGGTGGTGCCAATGACGGGGGTCGACGACGAGGGGATACCGCCCAGATACCGCATGTGGTAGGGATAGTCATTGTGGTCGAAGGTGATGGGTGACTCGACCAGCTTGAGGTAGGTTGGCTCCGGCCTTTTGACCACGTAGACCCTCGCGGGCGTTTCGCGCCCCGCCGTCGTCGTAGTTGACCGATGGACCTCTCAAGATCATGAAACAGTCCTGACCTCGGGGGAAGTGAGACCTCCTTGTCGTTGTCCTTGTCACACGGCGCCTTCTTCCTCTTGTCGCCGGGTCTTTGAAAGCATTTATATAACCTAGACCTCTAAATAGGATGGATAACAACTTCAACATGGATATTTATGCATCAACGGTTTCAACCATTTCCTATACTTAATGCATCAAACATATAAAAGGACGCAAGTCAATTTAGTTAGAAAGCATAGGAAAGTTCAAAGATGCACCGGGGCTTGCCTTTCGTAAAGGTAGCAAGCACGTGATCCGGCACTCGTGAAGCTCGATGGTCCGTCCCTTCTCCTCCCCGTGGGATCTTCGGTAGCACTCCGAGGTGGTGAAGCTCCCCTCCTCCCCTCCTCAATCAGCTCCTCGATCAACTCCTTCCTCGATCCCCGACATGGTGCATATGCTAGAATGAATATTACGAATGCACAAATATATAAGGAAGGATGAATGAATGCATTATGATGCATGATATTAGTAAATGCATATCTCTTCCGTAGAAACAAGATTATTATCACACAAACAACCTTACTAAACCCTACATCAAACAAGCACTCTATTCCTACAACACCAAAATGGCAAAGAAGACAGTCGCCACTAAAACGAGCATAGCGTAAGCTCTATAACTCGAAATGCAGCAAATAAATATTCATTGGAAAGCTTACAAAATTATCTACAACTCATATAAAGCATGCTTAAGCTGATTCTCGACATCTACAAAATTATCTACGTGGTGGCTGCGCTCCCATGTGACGACAGAGACACCGGCGAGCCGGTGGCCAACGGACTTCTCCGCCGCCGCACCGACCGGGATCGCCTGAGTGGTTGGTGCTCGAGTGCGAGGAGGAGCCGCGGCCGCCAGAGGGCTATGTCGTTAGCTTCGTGAACTTCCATGAGCGCGGACTCGGGGTGCCGGCGAGCCGGTTCTTCCGGGTGCTCCTGCACCACTACCAGGTGGAGCTCCACAACCTGGCCCCCAACTCCATCGCAAGCGCGCCATCTTTGCGGCCGCTTGCGAGGGTACCGGGGATCCCCCATTGGGATCTTTGGCTATTCCTGCTCGGGGGAGATCTCTACCGACCTGGGTGAGAAGGGGAAACGTAAGGCGGTTCGGGCCAATGCTTCACCCCGTAAGTTGCGTGCACAAGAGGTTGCACGTGTATATTGCGGTGGCTTCGCCCGGTCGAGCCGGGCCGAGGTAGGTTGGCCTGGCCTTTTTACCACGAGACCTCGCGGGCGTTTCGTGCTCATTTGCCGTGTCGTGTAAGTTGACCGATGGACCTCGAAGATCATGAAATAGTCCTTGACATCGAGGAAGTGAGACCTCCTTGTCGTTGTCCTTGTCATGCGGCGCCTTCTTCCTCTTTGTCGCCGGTCTTTGAGCATTTATATAACCTAGACCTCTAAATAGGATGGATAACAACTTCAACAAGGATATTTATGCATCAACGGTTTCAACCATTTCCTATACTTAATGCATCAAACATATAAAAGGACGCAAGTCAATTTAGTTAGAAAGCATAGAAAAGTTCAGCATGCACCGGGGCTTGCCTTTCAGAAAGGTAGCAAGCACGTGATCCGGGCACTCAGAAAGCTCTATGGTCTGTCCTTCTCCTCCTGTGGGATCTTCGGGTAGCACTCTGAGGTGGTGAAGCTCCCCCTCCTGCTCCTCGATCAGCTCCTCGATCAACTCCTCTGATCCTGACATGGTGCATATGCTAGAATGAATATTACAAATGCACAAATATATAAGGAAGGATGAATGAATGCATTATGATGCATGATATTAGTAAGTGAATATCTCTTCTGTAGAAATAAGATTATTATCACACAAACAACCTTACTAAACCCTACATCAAACAAGCACTCTATTCCTACAACACTGAAAATGGTAGCAAGACAGGCTGTCACTAAAACAGGCATAGCATGAGCTCTATAACTCGAAATGTAGCAAATAAATATTCATTGGAAAGCTTACAAAATTATCTACAACTCATATAGAGCATGCTGAAACTGATTCCGACATCTACAAAGATCAAAAACAAAAAAAACAGAGAGGTCTGTCCGAGAATAGCATGCAACTTGGAACACTCCTTTATAAATTAACCAAACATGTAAACTATTCCAAACTTCACCAGCAAGTAAATAAGATGATTATACATCTAAAGCATCTACTGGTCACCCAAAAAGATAAACTAATTTACATGAAATGATAACCTCTATCTAAACATCCCAAAAAGCACTTATATAGAGAATTATAAAGCACTAAAAAGATGGTGATGGTAGAAACTCATTTCACCAGCAAACCAACTACACTCACAGATCCTAAACATGCTAGGAAACAATAACACATCATCCAAAAATTATAACCCTAAAATTACCATGTGTTTTTAAAGCATTTTCCATGCAACATAAAAAATGATAAATATGCAAACACCTTAGAAAAATCTACAAAATTACAGGAGCATGCTATTTTGCTGTTCTAAGGTTACCATAAAAATTTCATGGCAACAACATGCACACACTGTCCTATACAAAAATGACAAGACAAAGACAATAAATAGACATGAAAATACTTTTGCACTATGAAAAGTGTCGACAACTGATTTCGAGTATAAAGCCTATCTAACAACAAGACATGCATCTACAAAAATTATCATAGCAAAACCTACCACCAATATTTTCCTATGAATTTTCTAAGAAAACATGATAAATCGCACATAAATCAAAAATCACATTTCTTCCACGTAACATAGCACAAAACGTATTTTTCCCTTACTCTACACATAAAAACAAGAACATTTTGCACAGGAAGCATATTTTTATCTTGCACCAAAACAGAGATATCTATTTCTCTAAAAGCAAGGCATTTCTATCAATAAATAAAACTATATACAAAAAGTACCAGAAATTACCAACTCATATTTTTCTACTCGCAAAACCGAAAGCATAACAAACATAACAAAATTTGTTTCACTCAAAACCGAGCTAAAACGACCAAGATATGAATTTTACAAGTTATGCATGATTTTACGGAAAAACAAAACATAAAGAAAATAGCGCCGACGCTCTGGTCCCACATGTCGCTGGCACGCAAAAACGAGCACGGCGGCGTGGTGTGGGTTTTTGCCTGGCGGTGAGGAACTCAACCAACCCTATGCATTTTCTCGACTCTACTCATCACGCCGCTATCGATTGGCATGCATATCGAACACTAGTTCTCACCCTAACGCCGACGGGCGGGCGAAGCGGCGGGCGCTGCTCGACGGCCAAGACCGCCGCTCTCGTGACGATGGTGGCAAACAAGACATGCATGAGCTCTACGTGAGCTAGAAGCGATGCTAAAAACGCCACTTGACCGAAGAAGGACAACGACGGGCGAAATGGCGGCAACATGCCTGGTCACCGGCGACATGCACGGCGGCGGGGCGACGCTGCCTCTCGCTAATGGATGCGGCTAAGCTCAAACCAAGTGCACTCCTAGCTCCAAAGACCTAGGCAATACTAGAACACAAACAACAAGACCCTAAGACTGATCTACACGATGACGACGAAGCTCGGCACGACGGCGGCAATGGCGGACCGAACGCCGACGGACGGAAAACCGAGAAATGCGGGGTTATACCCTCGTGTATACCTCTTTTCGATGGGCGGGACTAGGTAGAGCTCATTGTGGTGAGTCTAGGGATCTACTTTGGTGAGGTTTGGTGGGTGGTTGTGGTGGAACGCGACGATGGCGATGGCGGACGGCGGTGGCGAGCTTGGGCGGCGTTGCTTTTTCCTAAGGGAAGCTGGAGGCGGTTGGGGAGTGTGCTAGGGTTAGGGCAACGCGCTCGCACACCCTTTTATGCATGGTGGCCAGTCAGAATGGGTGCATCCACGCCATACATCGGCGTTGGATGGTAGCCACGCCGCGACGCTGGTTGGGGGTCGGGCTCCGGGCCTTGCTCGCCGAAAGCAAAGGGCCGATAGGTCACACCCCCCATTCGACTTTCTCTCTGTTTTTGGCCTCAGACGTCGAGATCCGCGTGCGAAATTTGGAAAAACTCAAAATACCGATTTTGAAGAGCATTTCATAAGCTACAAAACTCTCAATATGAACTTTTCCCCAAACCGCACCGCTTTTGAAACTATGGATCAAAAAGCAAAAGGGTGAAAATGACTTAGGCAAAAATCAAATTTGAACTCAACTCAAACTTGACCAAACTGTTTTTGCAACTTTTGGACCTTTTCTAAACATTTTCACAAAGAGCATGCTAAACACCTTTTGACCTTCATAAAAAAGTACTACACTTCATATAAAGAACTTTTTTGACTAAAAACCATTTTATAAAGCACTTTTGAAAGGTTTTCCAAAAACACTCAAAAGGGTTTAAAGCAAGCAAGGAAATTTCATAAATCATTTTCCAAAGGCAAAGGTCCATACAAACATGGTCCTCAAACATATCCTAAACATGACTAAGCATAGTGTAGGTCTAAAACAAGCATCCAAGTAACCATCCACTCAAAACATGGCATAGCAAGCATAGCTAAATAAAATAAAGCATGAAATAAGTCTAATTGCAATGCTATGCATGAGATGATGATTATGTTATGCAAATGCACATGCTTATGCAAAGGATTAACACCTAGGGTGTTACAAATCTCCCCCCCTAAAGAAAATCTCGTCCCGAGATTTGGTCGTATTAACCAGTTGTTGTAAAACGAGGGTAAACTCTTTGAAGATACTCTTCTGCCTCCCACGTGGCATCATTCTCCCCATGATTGCTCCATAATATCTTGTATTGCTTCACCATCTTGTTTCGGTCGCTCTCTCTTTGGTGTCTAGCACTTTCATGGGTTTCTCATAATTGGTCAAATCCTGGTCCACCTCAACATTTCTGACTGGTACTTGTTCTTCTAGAACTCTCAAACATTTCTTTAGCCGATACATGGAAAACACTAAAAATTGTCCTCATTTCTTGGGGTAACTCGCAGTTGATAAGCTACCTTTCCTTTCCTAGCAATGATTCGATAAGGACCTACGAATCTAGGTGCTAACTTTCGCTTAACTCCAAAACATTGTACCCTCTTCATAGGTGATACTTTGAGATACACAAAGTCACCAACATTGAACTCTAAAGGTTTCCTACGCTTGTCTGCATAGCTTTTCTGACGAGCTTGAGCTGCTGCCATATGTTGCTTTATTACCTTCACTTTTTGCTCAGCTTCATCAACAAAGTCAATACCATAATAGGTCCTATCTCTAGTCTCCACCCAGTTCAAGGGTGTTCTACATCTCCTTCCATACAAAGCCTCAAATGGTGCCATCTTGATACTAGCTTGGTAATTGTTATTATACGAGAATTCTGCAAATGGTAACCACTTATCCCATGAGCCTTTTGCTGACAATACACATGCTCTCAACATGTCCTCTAAAAATCTGGTTCACATGCTCAGCCTATCCAATGGTCTGTGGATGGTAGGCTGAATTGCGAACTAGCTTTGTGTTCAAGGCTTCCTGTAAACACTCCCAAAATCTATTGGTCCACTGTGATCCTTGGTCAGACACTATGGTTTTAGGCACTCCATGCAGACGAACTAATTGAGATATATAGATCCCTCGCATACCGATGAGGTTCATAGGTAATGTTTATGGGAATAAAATGAGCTACCTTAGTCGATGGTCCACAATTACCCAAATTGAATCAAATCCTTTCTCGGGTATGCGGTAGTCCAACAATAAGGTCCATGGTAATATCATCCCATTTCCAATCGGGGATTGGTAAAGACTCATATCAATCCCCGCAGTCTCATGTGAATGGCTTTTACTCTACAACAATTATCACACTTGGCTACATGTGCAGCAATTTCCTTTCTCATCTTGGTCCACCAAAACCGTGTCCTCAAATCCCTATACATCTTGTTACTGCCTGGGTGGATAGATAAAGTAGATGAGTGGGCTTCTGTCAAGATTTGATCTCTCAACTCCCTATCCTTAGGTACAACAAGACGCTCATCATACCATAGAATGCCATTCTCATCAATCCGAAAATGATCACTAGGCTCCTTTTCTAGCTTCTTCTTGATAAATGAGATTCATTTATATGCTCTCTGGGCGTCAACTATTCTACTCTTGAGAGAACTCTGCAATTCAATATTATGCAGTACAGCCGGATGCATAAGAGTGAAATTCTCTTCTGGCACTGACTGTTCTAGCATACAATGTGACTTCTGACTCAAAGCATCTGCAACAACATTTGCTTTGCCCGGATGATAATGCACTTCCAAATTATAGTCCTTTATCAACTCCAACCATCTTCTTTGCCTCATATTCAACTCTTCTTGCGTGAAAATGTATTTCAAGCTCTTGTGATCGGTATAGATATGGCATATATTTCCAAGCAAGTAATGACGCCAAATCTTCAAAGCGTGCACGACAGCAGCTAATTCTAAATCATGGGTTGGATAATTAACCTCATGTTTCCTTAGCTGGCGTGATGCATACGCGATCACTCTTCCTTCTTGCATGAGCACACATCCTAATCTAGTACCACATGCGTCACAAAACGCATCAAAAGGTTTCTCTATGTCTGGCTGTGCAAGCACAGGAGCGGTTGTCAACAACTCTCGTAGTGTACGAAAAGTTGTTTCACACTCCGGTGTCCACATAAATTTCTCCTCTTTCTGCAACAATCTGGTCATGGGTTTAGCAATCTTGGAAAAATCAGGTATAAATCAATGATAGTATCCTGCTAGACCAAGAAAACTCTGAATCTCTGAAACAGAGGTCGGTGCCTTCCAATCCATGACTTCCTGAACTTTACTGGGGTCTATTGATAACCCGTCTTTGGATAGAACATGTCCTAGAAAATGCACTTTCTTCAGCCAAAACTCACACTTGCTAAACTTAGCATATAACTTATGATCCCTGAGACTCTGCAATACAACTCTCAGATGATTTGCATGATCTTCTTCATTCTCCGAATACACCAAGATGTCATCGATAAACACAACCATGAATTTATCTAATTCGGGCGTGAATACCAAATTCATCAAGTACATAAAATGAGCTAGAGCATTTGTCAAGCCGAAAGACATGACAAGATACTCATACAACCCATATCTCGTAGAGAAAGCTGTCTTAGGAATATCTTGGGGTCTGATCATGATTTGATGGTACCCAGAGCGAAGGTCTATCTTTGAGAAAACCTTGGCCTTGGATAGCTGGTCAAAGAGAATTTCAATGCATGGTAAAGGGTACTTATTCTTAATTGTCACCGCATTGAGTGGTCGATAATCCACACACATCCTCAGAGATTGGTCTTTCTTCTTTACAAACAACGCTGGACATCCCCATGGCGAAGAACTCGATCTAATCAAACCTTTATCCAACAACTCTTAAATCTGTACTTTCAGCTCAGCTAACTCATTAGGTGGCATCCTATAGGGTCTCCTAGATATAGGGGCGGTCCCTGGAATTAACTCTATAGCAAACTCGGCATCTCCATTTGGCGGTAATCCTGGCAAGTCTTCCAGGAAAACATTCAGAAATTCACAAACTACTGGTATGTCAGAGATACTAGTAACTTGCAAAGCAAATTTGAAACTCGGTTAAGATTAAGGGTGTTGGGCAGTAGTATCTGATGCTCTGTCCCATCACGAGGGTTTTTCAAATGAACTACCCTGTTCAAGGTGTCTATGATTACTCCCCAAGTTTTCATCCAATTCATTCCCAGAATGACATCCAAACTTAGGTCAGGTAACACTATCAGAGAAGTCACTATCTCTAGATTCCCAATCTTAATCTGTACATCATTGACCCTCTGTCTAGTCAGTTGGTCAGCTCCTGCCGAACTAATACGGTACCCGTATCCCGCCTCATTATCTTTTCATTATGCTCTTTTGCAAATACTTGACTCATGAATGAATGCGATGATCCAGAATCAAACAAAACAATAGCATTATGATCGTTAACTAGGCACATACCAGCTATCACGATCTCTCCTTCTTGTAACTCCTCAGCACTAGTGAAGTGTGCTTATCCCACATTCTGCCTGTTAGGTGTATTCCTCTTGGGCTGTGAACAAAACCTAGAAAACTGTCCGGTCTTCCCACAGTTGAAGCAGTTGTTATGGTTAACTGCAGGAGGACGGTACGTGGCTCCCTGAGCTACCTTTCCCTTTTGCACAGGAGTCACATATGCCTTCTTGAAGCATGGTTTCACAAACTGGGGCCTCTTCTATGATGGTGCATACCGCGATGGTGCTGCCGCTGCACGATAGTTCTAACGGCGTGCAAGTGGAGCACTGTTCTGACCCGAACTCCCTTCAAATGGCCTCTTCTTGATCTTGGAAGCAGCATAGAGAACGTTACTGGTCTCCTGTGTGAGGCAATCACTGACAAAGGCCTAGAAAGTATCCCTGGTGGAATTTCCCATAGTCTTCTACGCATCTTCAGGTTTAGCCCTCTCTTGAAACTAGCCAACTTCTTGGCTTCCGTGTCAACCATATCAGGAGCATATCCGGGCCGGGTTATTGAAAGCCTCCGGATACTCATCCTGATCCTATTGTCTTGACTAAGCTTGATAAACTCTCCCATCTTCCTCACCATAGCACTAGGAGGAATGTAAGCATCACGTAAAGCGGCCGTGAACTGAAACCAGGTAATGGGAACATTAGCTAGGTAGGTGGCACGCGTGATTAGTCCACCAAATTCTGCTTTGGGCCCTCAAGCAAATGAGCAAAGATATTTAGCCTTCTCGCTCCTCGGTCAAATTCAAAGAACCTGAACTTATTCTCCACAGAGTTGATCCATTCCTCGGCCTCAAGTGGTTCACATGCATTTGTGAACTTAGGCGGTTCGGTGTTCTTGAATTCCTTGTATGAGTGGTACCGATTTCCCGCACCATCATTCGACCTCCTCCTCCTCCTCCACGATGCGGTGTTGCGCGAGATGTTGCGCAACTCACCTAGAAACTAGTTAAAGAACTGTTCCTGGTTCACGGGAGGTGGTGGTGGCGGCTGTTGATTGCTTCCCCAAAGACCGAATGAGTTTGCGTCATCTGCACAATTTAGACCAACAATAACCATCGATGATGTTTGCCGCAGTTGTATATGTATTGAATTTAAAGTTACATGGAATTTATTGAGAGAATAAATTCATCCAACAAATACAGTAACAATAATCTCAATATCATCACACACATCATCCCAACAATTACTTTGTTGATGCAAATCGTGTGTCCAAAATTTCCGCAACCACTCAAACTAAAACGTTGCTCAATTCGATATCATCATCTCCACCAAATATCGAAATATCGCATAAGTATCATAAAACATGGCACATATATTTCACAACTGATTAAGGTCTCAAATGATACATAGTGGTCTGATAGATAATAATGGATCCAAGTCTTACATGCCAACATCTCATGATAAGGGTGAACATAATGATAAGGATAACACTAACACCACTCGACTGATAAGGGCGTACTTCCTACATTAAGACATACTAGCTACCATCTAGTGCGCATCTATGGAGTCGGAACATAGCTATCTAACTCCTGGGAAATGTCTGAGGCATCGCTCCCAGCACTGCCACTGTGGTGGTCCTCTCCATCTGGCGCTGCATCTCCTGACTCTAGTCCTCGCTATGGTCGCCTAGAAGCTGATGAATGCAGCGACGGGCCTTATTAAAGTCATCCACTGCTCTGTTGCGCTCTCCAATGGTGATAGAGAGACGGTCCTGTAGGTGATCTGCGTGCCTCTTCAACCTCTTGAGACTCGTTTGTGCCTCATGCGCCTCTCCTCTAGTACGCATGGCCTCTGCAGTCGCGTCGGCCGTAGCAGCCTGAAGTGTCCTGTTCAGCTTCAATACTGTAAACATGGCCCTCATAGCAGCCATGCCAGCAGCACCAAGGGTCTCGTTCTCCTCCGGTGGCACATCATGAGGGAATACTATGGCAGGACCTCCAGCAAGTGCGTCCCCGTGGTCCTCCTCGCAAGCTAGTCCAAAACCCCAAGCGCAACAACCGGGCAAAAAATGTCCATGCGTCGGGTCCCTGCCCAATGCGCTGCCATGCCGGGCCAAGATGGGTCGGTGGGATGACCTTGCACTGTCACCTCAACGAAAAACCATGGCACTGCTCCTCTCCCATGGTTCGGTCTCCACATGTAGGTCGGTTCCCCGATCATATCCAACTGTCTCCAAAGTCTCCCACAACAAGGATGGTGTTCCCCGGATCGCCGGAAGCTCAAATGGCTCAAAAGGGGCAAATATCTCAGAAAGCAAGATTTAGAAGATTTGGTGAGATTGAGAAGTGATAGATCAGTTTTTAACAAGTAGGGCAAGTACTAATTAAGGGGAAAGATGGAAAGTATGCATGAATGACATGATTGTAATTTTAAACATGATGCATGAACGTATCTTACGTTTCTCACAGATTGAGGAAAGATAAGTTTCTAATCGTATAAATGGTGGCATATCCAACGATCTCTCAAAAGAAAATAAAGCGTATCTATTCGATCTACACGTTTTATGCTATTAGTGTACTGCAAGCACGTTTCATTTCAGCCCCCAATATTCATGAAATGCACAAATTTAAATTATAATTACCTACTTCATCCTAATGACGGCATCACTCTCTGGTGGCACATATGTTACGCTTTTGCACACCCATGTACCCATACACAAGTCTATAGGGGCACTACCCAAACATGGAGCTCTCGATGGAACCTCAGCATGACATACACTGGGTATGACATACTTTAGTTATTAACCCCCTAGATTGGTCATTTGTCCAATCATGCTCTCACAAGTTCACATCATTTACCTGGGGCATAGAGGTATTGAGCATCATTTACCTTGGGCGTAGAGGTAATAGATCCATACATGACCACTCAAGTGAGTAGCCCCGCACTCATGACCGCACGACAATCCAACACAAACAACAAAATGTGATGCAATATCCCTTCCTAGTTAGTAAAGCCACCTGATAGTCCTTAATTGGGCATAAAGGGTATGACCATGGTACTATTAATTTTGCATACTTTTTTACTCACACCATCAGAAAACATTTTGTTTCGCAAAACTTTTCGCAATAGAGAAGCATTTTATTTAAACACAAACACCAGATCAGATTGCAAGCATCGAACTAAGCTCGATGCTAGCTGTGATGAGCCGACCAATTTATAAGAAATCAAGTATGATGGCGACCACCGAGGTAATCACACTACACACTTGAATCCCTCTAAACCCGGTATTCCGAAATCTCTCGAGTGATTTCAACTAATCAATGAACAACCAAGGACCATTGAGCTCAGAGTGCAAATCAAGCAGTGTCTCAAACCAAATTCGAATTATAAAATATTAGAGTGCGAGGTAGTATTTATTACAAAGAAAGTTCATGAGTGTGAAAGCAAATAGTTTTCGAAACCAAATAAGTTGTTCAACCGAAATAGAAATAAGATAGTGCCAACAATAGTGTCAACCCTGCAACAGCATGAGACAGGGTTATGGAATGCCTTGCCCTTGGCCATTACTCCTCATCAGTAGGATATAAACAAGTCTTGCAATAGCCATGATAAATATGATCACCTGCAACAATGGGAGTAAAACCCTGAGTACACAAAATACTCAGCTAGACTTACCCATCTTAAACCAAAAATAAAGACTCCAAGGGTTATGCTAGGCTTTATGTGGAGCTGGCTGACTCACATTTATTTACGAAATTAAAGTTGATTAGTGCAACCTACACATACTATTCCTGTTCTTCCAAGTTAAAAGGTTATTCATTAGATATATAACCATAAGTCCTGTATAGTCAAGATTAAAGGCATGCTCAGTAATATAAATAATAGCATAAGTAACTTGATCAGCATTTTAAACATCAGCAAAGATGAATAGATATAAACATAGTTGTGATATTAACTATAGTGCCGCTGAAACCTTCGGGTTCTCACTGTCCAGGAGAGATGGCGACTCGAATCGATTACAAACCAGCTGGCGATACACCCTGTCATAAACTAGGTCTACTTTGCAAGAGTAGCCCTAATCACCACCAGAACTGTTCAAGAAACACGGGCCTACCGGGCTACCCACCTCGTCTCGGACCACCCAGATTCCGACTCTAAGCCATGCTTACTCTCAGGATTGCTTGTGCCCAATCAAAACCCCCTCCAACCAGCACCATGAGGGGCAATACAGTGGACAGATGCCGGCTTGCAACAGTTCCACTAGCTTCAGAGCTCACGACCCTACGGAGCCTACTATATGAACAGATACTTTAAACTTCCAACCGCCTTCCGACAAAGTATCAGTCCTTAACCGATCAGGTGGAGGACCACAATTTCCACCCAATCTAAGTCATGTTTTACTTTTCAAGTTTTCAGCAGCTTGTTAACCACCAACGTGATTAACCATACAACAACCCTCACAAGTGACCGGAAATCACCGTCTCACCGCAATCATCATAACCGAAAGCATTTATATAACCTAGACTTCTAAATAGGATGGATAACAACTTCAGCAAGGATATTTGTGCATCAACAGTTTCAACCATTTCCTATACTTAATGCATCAAACATATAAAAGGACGCAAAGTCAATTTAGTTAGAAAGCATAGGAAAGTTCAGCATGCACCGGGGCTTGCCTTTCAGAAAGGTAGCAGGCACATGATCCGGGCTCTCAGGAAGCTCTGTGGTCTGTCCATCTCCTCCTATGGGATCTTCAGGCAGCACTCCAAGGTGGTGAAGCTCCCCTCCTCGCTCCTCGACAACTCCTCGATCAACTCCTCCGATCCCGACATGGTGCATATGCTAGAATGAATATTACAAATGCACAAATATATAAGAAAGGATGAATGAATGCATTATGATGCATGATATTAGTAAGTGAATCTCTTCTGTAGAAATACGATTATTATCACACAAACAACCTTACTAAACCCTACATCAAACAAGCACTCTATTCCTACAACACCGAAAATGGTAGCAAGACAGTCATCACTAAAACAGGCATAGCAGAGCTCTATAACTCGAAATGTAGCAAATAAATATTCATTGGAAAGCTTACAAAATTATCTACAACTCATATAAAGCATGCTGAAACTGATTCTGACATCTACAACATCAAAAACAAAGAAAAAACAGAGAGGTCTGTCTAGAGAATAGCATGCAACTTGGAACACTCCTTTATAAATTAACCAAACATGTAAAATATTCCAAACTTCACCAACAAGTAAATAAGATGATTATACATCTAAAACATCTACTGGTCACCCAAAAAGGTAAACTAATTTACATGAAATGATAACCTCTATCTAAACATCCCAAAAAGCACTTATATAGAGAATTATAAAGCACTAAAAAGATGGTGATGGTAGAAACTCATTTCACCAAAGAAACCAACTACACTCACAGATCCTAAACATGCTAGGAAACAATAACACATCATCCAAAAATTATAACCCTAAAATTACCATGTGTTTTTAAAGCATTTTCCATGCAACATAAAAAAATGATAAATATGCAAACACCTTAGAAAAAAATCTACAAAAATTACAGGAGCATGCTACTGCTGTTCTAAGGTTACCATAAAAATTTCATGGCAACAACATGCACACACTGTCCTATACAAAAATGACAAGACAACACAATAAATAGACATGAAAATACTTTTTGCACTATGAAAAGTGTCGCACAACAGATTTCTGAGTATAAAGCCTATCTAACAGCAAGACATGCATCTACAAAAATTATCATAGCAAAAACCTACCACCAATATTTTCCTATGAATTTTCTAAGAAAACATGATAAATCGCACATAAATCAAAAATCACATTTCTTCCACGTAACATAGCACAAAACGTATTTTTTTCCCTTACTCTACACATAAAAACAAGAACATTTTGCACAGGAAGCATATTTTTATCTTGCACCAAAACAGAGATATCTATTTCTCTAAAATAATGCATTTCTAGTAATAAATAAAACTATATACAAAAAGTACTGGAAATTACCAACTCATATTTTTCTACTGCAGAACCGAGCATAACAAACATAACAAAATTTGTTTCACTCAAAACCGAGCTAAAACGACCAAGATATGAATTTTACAAGTTATGCATGATTTTCTGGAAAAACAAAACATAAAAGAAAATCGCGCTACGGGACGCTGCGGGTCCCACATGTCATGGCACAGAAACAGAGCTCGGCGGCGCGGGCGTCGGGTTTTCGCCGGCGGTGAGGAACTCGGCCAACCCTATGCATTTTCTCGACTCTACACATCACGCCGCTATCGATTGGCATGCATATCGAACACTACTTCTCACCCTAACGTCGACGGCGACGAAAAGTGGCGAGCGGCGGCGCTGCTCGACGGCGCACCGGCCATTCTTGGCGACGACGATGGCAAACAAGGCATGCACAATCTCCGCGTAGCTGGAGCGGTGCTAAAACGCCACTTGACCGAAGAAGAACAACGACGGGCAAGCGGAGGATCGGCGACATGCCGGCCACTGGCGACATGCACGGCGGCGGCGACGCGCGTCTCTCGCGAACGGATGCGGCTAAGCTCAAACCAAGTGCACTCCTAGCTCCAACACCTCGAGGCGATGCTAGAACATGAACAACAAGACCCTAAGACTGATCTACATGATGACGATGAGCTCGGCACAGCGGCGGCAATGGCGGACCGAACGCCGGCGGACGGAAAACTGAGAAATGCGGGTTATACCTTTGTGTATACCTCTTTTTGATGGCGGGACTAGGTAGAGCTCATCGTGGCAAGTCTAGGGATCTACTTTGGTGAGGTTTGGTGGGTGGTTACGGTGGAACGTGGCGACGGCGATGGCGACGGCGGTGGCGAAGCTCGGCGGCATTGCTTTCGTATGAAGGGAAGTCAAGGCGGGTTGGGGAGTGTGCTAGGTTAGGCAACACGCCGCGCACCCTTTTATGCACGGCGGCCGGTCGGAATGGGCGCATCCGCGCCGTACATCGGCAATGGATGGCAGCCACATCGCGCGCGGGTTGGGGGCGGGCTGGGGCCTGTCGGGCCGAAAGCGGTGGCCGATAGGTCACCCCCATTCCTCGACTTTTTCTCTGTTTTTGGCCATGCGCCGAGATCCGTGTGAAATTTGGAAAAACTCAAAATACCAATTTTGAAGAGAATTTCATAAGCTACACAACTCTCAATATGAACTTTTCCCAAATCGGCACCGTTTTGAAACTATGGATCAAAAAGCAGCAAATGTGAAAATGACTTAGGCAAAAATCAAATTTGAACTCAACTCAAACTTGACCAAACTGTTTTGCAACTTTTGGACCTTTTCCAAACATTTTCACAAAGAGCAACCTAAACACCTTTTGACCTTCATAAAAAAGTACTACACTTCATATAAAGAACTTTTTGACTAAAAACCATTTTATAAAGAACTTTTGAAAGGTTTTCCAAAAACACTCAAAAGGGTTTAAAAGCAAGCAAGGAAATTTCATAAATCATTTTCCATTGCAAAGGTCCATACAAACATGGTCCTCAAACATATCCTAAACATGACTAAGCAAAGTGTAGGTCTAAAACAAGCATCCAAGTAACCATCCACTCAAAACATGGCATAGCAAGCATAGCTAAATAAAATAAAGCATGAAATAAGGCTAATTGCAATGCAATGCATGAGATGATGATTATGTTATGCAAATGCACATGCTTATGCAGTGATTAACACCTAGGGTGTTACAGCCTGTTCATCCCTCTTCCAGAAAGATGGTTCTGCTGCAAAGTAGCCACCAGAACCTAAATGAGTAGGGTGTATGTTCCTCTTCTCTAGCTCGCTGTTACGGGCACTGAGGGCCAATGCTTTTGGTGTAGTCTTTTGAGCCACAAGGTCCTCCAATTGACTCTGTGTTATTTTTCCATACTTGTGAAATGGAGTTTTGCCCGTTTGGATATACTTGTGTTGCTCACACCTCCAATGTCGGAATGACTCCCCATTGTCCTAAAGGCTTGACGTTTCACACCGCCCCTCGGTACTGTTGAAACCGGAAATTGACTAACAACCTAGTCCATAGGTCCCTCTTTTTCACCTCTGGTATTTCTTTCCATGATGGGATAGCTGGGTTCACCTCATCTCTTAAAAGGGCCCCATCGCATTACAAAATTTTGCTCTCATCCAGATTGGCTGACGGATGTCCCCTATTGGTCCGACCACTCGTTATCACATAAACTTTGTCCTTGTCGATACCGGGTTTGGTTTTCTTATCCCCCATTTCCTCTTCGGTGCTGAGGTTGTGGTCGTGGCCTGGGGTTCAGGAGCAGAGGTGGTATTGTTCAACTCTATGGCGGCTACCTCTGCTCTTCGTTCCTCTACTTTGTCTTCTCCGTCGAAACATCGCGGACGCCGACGTCGTCTTTTTGGAGGAGATTCAGCAGGGACCTATGTATACGGGAGGCCAAAGTGTTAATGGTTGTAACATGATAAAAGCATTAGCAAAAATTGATTACTATGGCTTTGTCTCTACCTCGTCGTCTGGGTTAAAGTCCTTGTCCAGGTCGTCCTGAGTTGGCCTATGCCTGGGTTCACGTGGGAATGGATCCTCAAGACTTACATATCCTGCGTCATCATCATCACCATCATCGTCATCAGAGCCGGCATCAGAGTCGTCGTCATCATCTCCTTCTCTTCCCTTTTCTCCCTCCTCCACGAATGGATCCTGACTAAGCATCGCTTCTATATTCCTGTCTAACTCTTTGTTAAAGTCCTCCTGACTCATGACATGTGGTTCTCCCTCTTCAAAGGTTTTCCCGTGCTCAGGGCTTCGGGCTACACTGTCTCTTGTTGGGGACATTTTATGATTTAGTCTATTAGAAGAAACAAATTTAGCATTAGATATGCCAGAAGGGTACTTGTATCATGAAGGCATAAATTAGACTAATAAAATGGCAATAGATCGAAAAATAGGCTATTAAATAGACAAGTAGTGGGTTGCTCTCAAATTAGCGGGTTGACTGTCATGTTGCCTCAGTACACCCTTTTGTATCATTGAGCAAAAAACAAGTAGTAGAAGTAGTAGAGGCCTCAGAAACATTTCAATCATCATTTGATCATGAACTTGGAGCATAAAGGCATCAAAAAGATAGTGAGAATATAGAAAAACACAGTAGGGCAGCTGATAATGAAGCCAAGTTCCTCACAAGTTCATGATCATCAGCTAATGTTCTATATAATTTTTGGAGTTAGACATTTTTCATCATTTGCATGGAGAGAGGAGAGGGGAGGAGGACAAACAAAAACAGTGAGCAACACATAATAAAGAGGACAAGATAGGTAGCCAAGAGAGGTGGCCAGAGAGCAAGTAGTAGAGAGTAGTTGTAGAGAGTAGTAGATAGTAGTTGAGAAAGGGAAGGGTAGAGTAGAGTAGAGAGTAGTAGATAGCAGCAGCCACCAACAGCAAGTAGTACAAGAGAGCAGCCCCACATTGCCACCAACAGCAAGTAGTAGAAGAGAGCAGCAGCAGTAGAAGGGAAGAAGTAGTAGTAGAGAGCAGCAGCCACCAATAAGAAGTAATAGAAGAGAGCAGCGCCAACAGCAAGTGGTAGAGAGTAGAGAAAGGGGAGAGATAACAGAAAATAGGGGAGGACAAACAAAAACAGGGAGGAAGTCTGAAAATAGCCAGGGGAAGAGAGAGAGAGGGAGAGAGAGAGAGATGCAAACAGAGAGAGAGAGGGATGGTTTCATCAGCCATGTAAGCAAAGTACTAGGAGTAGATGGGCTGTAGGCAGCCATACCTAGAATATAACTGAAATGAAAGGATATAAGGAATGATTTAAATCGAATGAAAAAACAGCAGTAGAACAAAAACCATCCCTACTAGGCTGTAGAACACATATTATATGCCAAATCCAATGAAAAAACAGCAGTAGAATAAAAAGATTTAGCCATGGACAGGTCACTGACAGCTACTTTGGATCATTAGGTACATCATGCATTTATAAGATTTAAGTGGACAGCAATTGTAGCTAGGGTTCAAATTTTCATGATTTAAGTGGACATGTCACAAAAACATTTATGCATATATACATTTACAAGTTCAAATTAAACTCATATATATGGCAGCAATTATCAACATATGCTGCTACAATCACATGAAGTGGTAATTATTAAGTGATAAACAGTCAAGACATATACATCTAATTTGGCTCATTAGGTACAAATTTGGCTCAGATTTGTCCCCTTGTCATCTCATCACTCCTAAACTGGTTGCTTATGTAAGCCATCCTAGTTTATAAGGTTACAAGTATAGAGGGCCTCAAAATCATCATAGCTGCTGCCCTCAGCTTAAAAGGGTTCACATCATTGCATATGCCACGCCTCAGCCCTATATTTTTTACAAGTATATAAAAGATCATCATTGCATATGCCACTTAGTATATAAAAAAGATTCATCATAAGTTTGACATCATTGCATATGCCACTGCCTCAGCCAAATAAAAAAACACATCATTGCACATGCCACTCCCTTCCAATTTTCTCATGAGAGCGGATACCAAGTAATAGCGAAGATAGTAGCTGTATAGGACCAAAGACCACATAAGTAGTAGTAGAGAGTAGAGAAGATAGTAGAGTAGTAGAGAGTAGTAAGAGCTTCCCACATTGCAAATGCCACAAGTAGATAGTTGAGGGTAGTAGTAGTGGAGCAAGTAGTAGAACAGAGAGCAGTAGCAAGACAGGAACAAAGAGCAGCACCAAGACAGGCAACACAGAGAGCAAAGCAAAGAAGAGCAAGACAGCCACAAGTAGATAGCAGCAGCCAAGGGCTGCCAAAATTTCTCAGTGATTCCGTATAGCGCCGCCGCCGCCACCGTAATAGAGAGTAAGTAGTAGTTAGTGAGAGAAGAGCAGCAGCATCCACCAGCATCTCAATTTAGTCAAAATTTTACCAAAAATCAGCACATATATATAGTCTACCTGCCCCCAAAAAATTAGTGGTTGCAGTTTCAAAAAAAATGTAGTCAGATCATCATATCTTATCTTACCTGATCTGATTGTGGACCCAGGCCAACAAAATCCTAAATTCCAGTAAAAAAAGAGGTAGACAGAGAGCATTTATAATTGAATTATAGAGCATCTAGACCAAGTTTGGGAGGATGGGCAGCACAGGGGCTAAGTTTGTGAGTGAAAAAGAGGTAGATATAGAGCCACCACAAATCAAAAATAGGCATGACATGTGTGTTGGCGGTCAAAATCATACACTTTACACCACCAACTTAGCTCTATAATAAGAGAGAAAAGCACACTTATGTCACATAAAACCATTACTATTAACCTGGTTCCACTTGTATTCGAAGAAAACATGTTTTGCGTGAACAAACGTAAAAAACAGTGAAAGTACGCCGAATAAAGGTGGAAAGCGCATGTCGAACCTGCGCTTTGGACAAGGGGATTGCAAGCAGCCAAAACCGATCGCGAACCAAGCCAAAGCACCCCCGAGGACACGACCTACAATGGGCCACAATACCACCCGCGAAGGCACGGCGCCGAGCGAAGCCAAACTGGGCCGGCCGCCGCATGTGCGGCGCCGCCCGTGGGCTCGCTCCGTTCCCGCCGTGCCTTGTCTCGTGAGCTGTCCCGAATAGGAGAGGCGGTTGCATGCGGTGCTTTTTGGGATGGCGCCAAGAACTCCCACCAAACTTCCCGAAATTCCCCTAGAACAAGGAGAGCCCTCCATTCTCCTTCCTCTTTTCCTATATAAAGAAGGCCACCCCTCCATTGTAACACACACAACACACAAGCACCTTTCTCCCTTCACTTCTCTTTTTTTCCTTTTTAGTTAGGAGTTAGGCACAATGTAGAAGATCAAGATCTTCTTGGAGATACTTGGTATGATCAATATAGTTTTCCTTATGTTGATCAATACTTTGCTCTCCACATTATTCTTGTTCTTATTATCAATAGCTAAATAGAGCACGGTTCATGCGAGATGATCGTAGCATACGAACTAGCATATAGTTTGCATGCTATGATGTTGTCAAATAGAACTTTTGACCATGATGAGTCCTTCCTTAAGTTAATTCATGGTTACTAGTCTGTTTGCGGGTTCGTCGTCCGTCCCCCGTGGCGGATACTCTAGTAGAGGGTCCCTGATGAAGACGGGATACCCTGTACAACGCTAGAGTAGTAGTTGTAGCGTAGACATGGTGTCTAGGCTAGAGGCTACCTTCGTTTGCTACGCAACCCACGGTAGTGAGGTAGGGGATAGGTGGTGACAGCCCTGTTCGCCCATTGTATTCCTCCACGTCCGGTTATGGAGTAGAGCCGGAGGCCGGCATCACCCGGGCGACCAAAGCGATCCAAAGGCCCGGTAAACCATTAGTAATTCAGTTATCTCGAGGTAGAATCTCGACGGTATAAGGCATGCATGTATAACGCTATCTTAATAAAGCTATTTAGGATATCCTTCTCCTAGCATGTTTTCTCTTTATCCTTGAGATTGGTTCAAGTGTGTGTGTCAAATTATCCTTTATCATTATCTCTATTATGAACCATAGTCATGCTATCTTGCCCATACCCATGCTAGAGACTTTTACACCATGCCTTCCCATGGGAAAAATATAAATGAACGATACCCAATACTTCCGGGTGAAATGCTACGATGATAGATCCGTCGCGCTTATGGATTGACCTTTGCACATTTGAATCCATCTATCACCGGGCGTTTCTTGACGTTGTCACTTTGGATATTATTTATCTTTTTTTGTGATGACGTTAAGAAATGCCAACAAGCATTTCTCGGCGCCGCTGTTTGGGAAGGCATTGGTTAAAAGAATCTTATAAAAAAAAATGTTGATTATAATATGCATGAGTAATATATAGGCATTGTTCATAATAGAATAATCTTAAAATAAAAAATCTTATTAGTAAAGGAGGGACATGTTTTCAAGTTAGTATACACCGTCGGGTATTCTTGTTGCTTACCATTTTAGGTCAAGAACAAGAAGATGATAGGTCATATGTTTGCTTGGAACATGGAGCGACATCAACTAAAAAGCTTTAATGCTTTTGGTGACTAACACACTCAAAGGAGACCCTACCCTACACAAAGGCCATGTGTGGGGAGAAAGAGGAAAAGTCTTGAGTTCCACACTCACCAAGGTAAAAAAATGATGTCGATGTCTTGCCTTATAAGAAGAGAAGGAGGAGCCTCCACTTCTACCCCTTTGCTACCACTAAGGCTCAAGGTCCATGTACATTATTGTGCATTTGACCTAAGCCTTATGGCTTCGCCTCGAGGTGGACAATCAAGCTATTGCCACAAAAGTTTAATGCCGTACATACACACTCGGGTAAGCAAAGGTAATATTTCACCAACTCATTTTACTTACTTTTGTCTCCATAAAAAAAGATACGAGTTCATAAGAGATGATGCTTGGGTTAAAATAACCTTCTTTAGTCAAATTTAGACGAGGCATTAAAAATTTTATAAATGAACTCGTGGCTAAATTCATAAAACTATTTTATAATGGAGATAAAACAAGGCTAGACTTACATTGCATTTTTATCTTAGCCTTACTGGAGTATAAAAAATTATGGTGAAATGAATGTCCTCCCTAGAATGATAAGGTTTCAATGAAATTCCAACCGGCTCAATAAATTGCTACTCCCCCGCATATGAACCAATAATGTGGTAATCACGAGGAAGGGTAAGTCCCTCGTTCTCCACCATATCGTAACCATGCAGGAAAAGTCAAAAGGCACAGGATACAACCCCGATGCAAAGGACATTGAGCTAGCTTGGGGAGGACCACAACAAGGTAACATATATTGAACTCTTATTTCTTCTTCGTTACCTTAAAAAAATTAACAGAATTTATGATCATCTTGTTCACTGTTAAAATATTTTCACCTCTCGTTGGATGAATCTTGTTATTCATGTTTCCTTTCTCTAAATTAGTATGCTTTTGGTTTGGAAGTTTTGGTCATACAATTGTTGATCATGCTCTCATAGGCTTGCTAAATTAAGCATGGTGCTTAGGTTAGCTAAGTCTACCCTAATCAAATTAGACATGGAGTCAAGTTTGATTATTGAACCAAAAATTGCTAGCTAGTATAGATTTTGGGCAATCATATGGACTAACCCGTGCGTGAATTTATCAACTTCATGAGGGTAAGTCCTTGGGATGACAATTGAGATGAAATCTTGTCTAGTGAACCAAAGAAAAAAAAAAAAAAAATTAAACCTTTCAACCCATGTATTCTTGTCTTGTTATTTTAATGTCATCCAAAGACAAGCTTGGGGAGCCCCCTAGCGCGCTCAAGAGAGGCCAAAAACATCACATCAAGCCATGGCGCCACCAACTAGCGGTACTCCCTACGGAAGGTAAGTCGGTAATAATTTTTAATAACATTTAATGAGTTTTTTTATTATATTTAAATTAAAAATTTGTTCTTACATTTAGTTATTCTTTAACCATATTTAATTCCATCTTATCATTATAGTAAACTATATATGTTTACATAAAAAACTATATATAGCTATACATCCTATATATAACATCTACATAAAACTATATTTGAAAAAAAAAAAAATCGAGATAAATAAAATACTTTAACTAATAAAATAAACTCTTGTTTTTATCACTAAAAATATCTAAATAAAAAAATATATAAAAATACTTATACATATTTTTAAATAAAATAAAAACTTGGGAAAATCAAAAATCGGAGCAAAATGTCAAAACCAACTATTGACCCAATGGCCTACGTTCAAACTTCGACCTAGCTAGCACTAGCCCCGCCAAAGCCGGGCAAAGATTGGACCCGATGTGGGGTCCGATCGGACCTAAGCGCGACCACGTCACTAAAGGCGCCGTTTAAGCTATTTTCTACCGCCATCAACTCATAGCCAATGTGCACGCCCCAAGCATCATGGGTACAACACACTATAAAAACATAATGTGGCCAAGAGAGCACTTCACTTCTTACATTCTCCCCCCTCTCGCTCGCCATTTTTGCTCCAATTTCTTGCACTCTTCAAACTTTCCAAACTTTAGCGCAAGAAACCTCTCGCAAATTTCAGTCACAACCCATCCACAAGCAAAGCTCGCAAAGTTTTCTCTCACTAACGTAACCCTCGCTCGAGTTTGTTCTCTTTTGTCTTGTTTTTCAACATGGACAGGTTCGAAAAAGTTGCTAGCGCATTCAAGAAATCCATGGGAGGTGTCTCAAGTCACTCCCTTGGAAGCCCAAGCATGAACAATATCGGACCCAACGAGAGCCCGATGCATGAAGAAAGCACATTCTCATAAGAGCAAGGACAAGAGGGGATGACAGTCGCCAATAAAGACACCCCGTACCTCAACTTGGAAGGAGATCGAGAGATGCAAGCATACAACCTCATAAAGAATCTGGAGTTTGCCCACGCGCCACGCTTCATCCCCGAGGTCCTTACCAAGTCAGGTATGAATATCGAATTCCCTATAACTTGGAAAGTTGTTGGTTGGATAGAAATCGACCCCCTTGATGAGGGACGATCTCGACTTCTTACCATCCAATCTTTATGATCCTTGAAAACTCATAATGAAGGTGTTACTTTCTGACTTTCCGAAAAAAAAATCTTTTATTGCACTTTGGGAGAACTTGCTAGATACATATGCTTAAATACTAAGAATTGATCTACAAACCTCAACTATTTCTCTTAAGGGTTTTTAATCTTCATGGGTCTTAGAGAGAAGTTTTCTGGTTTAATAACTACCACAACAAAGCTTTCCCCTATTGATACAAACATCCATCACCTGTTTTGAAATTTATTCATAAATGGATGGCCATAACTTTGTTTCCTGGGCAAGATATTTTGTTATTTTATAAATGCTAAAGCTTCAATACCTTTATGCCATGGTAAACAAAGTAAAAGTTGCTCCTATACAAGAAATGGTAAAATATATAGTGGACAACCTGTTAAGGCACTCAAGCTATCTGTTGCACATCCCTTGTAACACGATTGCCCGAGGTATCATTGTGCTAGAGGGACAAGAAGTGATACACATCCTCACCCCATGCATTGAGATCACGGTGCAATCCTTGATACAAGGACATCACCCAAAACTTGATGAGAATGACAACGAGAAAATCATTTATTATTTCTTTTAGGATATACAATTGAGATTCCGCTTCCTAACCCGAATTCTCTTTGTATAAGTCCCCATCTCTCACCTTCGCCTCCGGTTGAGTCGGAGGGAGCACGTAGGAGTTCTATTTCTCGCAGTCATCACGAAAAGAGTACAATAGATAAAACAGATACACATGGACAACCGTTCGACTCTAAGGGAATGCCACTACACAATCCATCATGCCATTCCACGATGGACCCTTAGGCGATCCAGGACCTCAACACACGCGCATCCGAGGCATAAAGATGCGCGCAAAGCAATTCACGAACATCAACGAGACGCTATGGCGTAAACCACGAGGCGAGGAAAAGAATTTACGAAAAATGATGGGGTAAAAACCCCAAGCATAGGCCTCGAGCTAGCTTGGGGAGGACCCCCCAGAGGTAAGTATGCATTTTCCCAAATTTCCCAATTCATTTATGTTCCTTTACTTAAAAATTTATATAAATAATAATAATAAAAAACAACAACAATAAAATATATTAAAAAAATATCATAGAAAAAAATATTCCACTCCTATATGTGACATAGGAATGCTTAAGTTTCTCTAAAGTTGAAATGATGAATAGTTGCTCTGTCTATACTTCCGGTTTGTACCTAGTTATAACCTTGAATTCCTCGATGTTTAAGTTTGTTGGCTAATATTATCTTGTCCTAAAAACTTGATGAGTTGTGGGTTGCAAGTACATGATCCTTTTCTAAGTAGTTGCCGATATGATATGGTTCAAAAAGATTCTACTACAATTTTCGTTCTACGAGAAACTTGATATCCGGGAACCCAAGACCAAAAAAAAAAAAAAAAAAAAAATAATAAAAAAAAAGAGATGAATAATGGACACGTGTCCGAGGATGAGTAGAGCCCACATCTCCAAAAAAAAGAAAAGAGAGGAAATAATGGACACAAGTCCGGGGTGAGTAGAACCCACCTCTCCAAAAAAAAAAAAGAGAGAAACCATACTCTCTAAATTATTCAAAAAAATAAAATAAAAAAATATATATACAATAAAATAAATCCCTGATGGATGGTTGATCAAAAGAATGAATGATTAGTGTTTCTATAAAACCGTTCTATCTTGCAACCACCCAACAATTTGGACAAATGTTATAAGCCCCATATGATTCGAAAGTAATAAGGATAGATGGAAATGCCAACTTATTTAAACAATGAGTGAACACTTTGTTATAAGCATGGTACATTTTGATTTATATCGGCATTGAAGCAACACCTCGATCAACAACCAAAACACTTAGCTATTTGCTCGACGCGAGCAAAGGTTAAGCTTGGGGAGTTGTTGGCGGTCAAAAATCATACACTTTACACCACCAACTTAGCTCTATAATAAGAGAGAAAAGCACACTTATGTCACATAAACCATTACTATTAACCCGGTTCCACTTGTATTCGAAGAAAACATGTTTTGCAGGAACAAACGTGGAAATAGGTGAAAGTACGCCGAATAAAGGTGGAAAGCGCATGTCGAATCAAGCTTTGGACGAGGGGGATTGCAAGCGTGCCAAAACCGACATGCGAACCAAGCCAAAGCACCCCGAGGACGCAACCTACAATGGGCCACAATCCCACTGCGAAGGCGCTGGCGCCAGCGGGCCCAAACTGGGCCGGCCGCGCCGCATGTGCGGCGCCCGCCGTGGGCTCGCTCCGTTCCCGCCGCGCCTTTGTCTCGTGAGCTGTCCCGAATAGGAGAGGCGGTTGCATGCGGTGCTTTTGGGATGGCGCAAGAACTCCCCGCCAAACTTCCCGAAATTCCCCTAGGACAAGGAGAGCCCTCCATTCTCCTTCCTCTTTTCCTATATAAAGAAGGCCACCCCTCCATTGTAACACACACAACACACAAGCACCTTTCTCCCTTCACTTCTCTTTTTTTTTTTTAGTTAGGAGTTAGGCACAATGTAGAAGATCAAGATCTTCTTGGAGATACTTGGTATGATCAATATAGTTTTCCTTATGTTGATCAATACTTTGCTCTCCACATTATTCTTGTTCTTATTATCAATAGCTAAATAGAGCACGGTTCATGCGAGATGATCATAGCATACGAACTAGCATATAGTTTGCATGCTATGATGTTGTCAAATAGAACTTTATGCTTAACGTATTATACATACATGATTAGACCATGATGAGTCCTTCCTTAAGTTAATTCATGGTTACTAGTCTGTTTGTGGGTTCGTCGTCCGTCCCCCGTGGCGGATACTCTAGTAGAGGGTCCCTGATGAAGACGGGATACCCTGTACAACGCTAGAGTAGTAGTTATAGCGTAGACATGGTGTCTAGGCTAGAGGCTACCTTCGTTTGCTACGCAACCCACGGTAGTGAGGTAGGGGATAGGTGGTGACAGCCCCGTTTCGCCCATTGTATTCCTCCACGTCCTGTTGCGGAGTAGAGCCGAGAGGCGGCATCACCGGCGGACCCCGAGGTGCGATCCGTGCCCGGTAAACCATTAGTAATTCAGGTTATCTCGAGGTAGAATCTCTGACGGTATAAGGCATGCATGTATAACTGCTATCTTAATAAAGCTATTTAGGATATCCTTCTCCTAGCATGTTTTCTCTTTATCCTTGAGATTGGTTCAAGTGTGTGTGTCAAATTATCCTTTACTGTTATCTCTCTATTATGAACCATAGTCATGCTATCTTGCCCATACCCATGCTAGAGACTTTTACACCATGCCTTCCCATGGGAAAATATAAATGAACGATACCCGAATACTTCCGGGTGAAATGCTACGATGATAGATCCGTGCGCTTGCGGATTGACCTTTGCACATTTGAATCCATCTATCACTGGCGTTTCTTGACGTTGTCACTTTGGATATTATTTATCTTTTGTGATGACGTTAAGAAATGCCAACAAGGTGCTCAAATTTTGGATAAGGCATCATAGGCAGTGGCATAGACATAGTTAAAACCATCAAATTTGGCATCACAGGCAGCAGTTCATAAGTAGATAATTATAGTAGCCCCACATTGTCATAAGTAGATAATTATAGCAGCCCCACATTGTCAAATTCATCTCAAATGGAATTAGACAAGAGTACATGGTAGTGGCAAATAGCTCAGAAAATGAAGGTAGCAGCAACATGTATAGAGAAAAGTATATAGAATGATAGTAAACAGCTATAGAATTCCTCAAAACAAAAATTCATCTCAAATTCATCTAAAAATCAAGTATGGCACGAGGCAAATGCTCAGCTAAAATTCATCCCATTTCATCACACATAAGTATGGCAAAGGCATCTAAAAATTTTAGAAAAAATTAGCTAAGTATGTCAGTGGCATCATAGGGAGTGGCATAACAATGCTCAGCTAAAAAAATCCTGTAGGCATCACAGGCAGCATGTTCTTCATTGGCAGCATCACAGGGACTCACCAATTCATCTCAACATGTCATATTCTTCTCAAAATTCATCTCAAAATGTCAAGTTGCACTATAGGCAGTGGCATAATAGTGCTCAGATAACCAAAATCACATCACAGGCAGCATCAACACATCACAAAAAGATCGGTACTCACCGCCAAAGAATGGCATCACGAGGGACTCACCGGCTAGGGACGGAGCAAGGGAAGAAGTCGGGGAACGAGCACGGCAGCGGCAATGGGGGAGTTGAGGGCGGCCATCGGATCCCGCGACACGGTGGGCGGGGCGGCCACCGGATCTCGGCCGCGATTAGGGTTCTAGCACGGTGGAGCTCGTGGCGGCCGGCCGGATGGAGCACGGAGGCAAGGATGTCGGAGCCGGGGGGGAGAAGGTCGGGGCCGTGACACCGGCCGGGGCTCGAGGACCGGACATCGGCAAAGCACGGAGCCGAGGGAGAAGCCGGGGATGCGACACTAGTGGAGCTCGAGGACGGGACACCGGGAAGCATGTAGCCGAGGGATAAGCCGGGGCGGACGACGGCGGGAGCTCGCGCGAGCACGGAATCCAGCTAGGGGCCCTCGGTGGACGGCGGCGGCGTAGGAGGAGTGGGAGGACACGACGGCGGATTATTCGGCTAGGGTTTCCAAATGCGGTGGCGGCGGCTCAAACCCTAGCCGTGGGATGGGCGGTGACAAACCGGGCGTGGGGAGGGAGGAGAGGGAGGGAGGGAGGGAGGAGGGAGGGGGGGAGAGCGGGCGGGCGCGGTGGCGGCGGCGAAGAAAAATTTTGGCGGCCGACGGCGTCGCGGGGAAATGAGCGCCCAAGACTTAGCCAAATTTTTGCTTCCCGTGCGGGGAGAGCATATATACCTAGGGACCTCGGTAGGGGCGGTTCCCGATCCAAATTAGCCCATACGATTGCACATTAGTAGGGGCGGTTCCTCGATTCAAATTACCCCCAAAGTGGTTTTAATTTTTTTTAAATCGAATATGATTAGTTATTTGATAAATGCTTTTGAGGGAGTAAATGATGCACAATGAGAATTGTGTAAAAACTAAATATTTATAATTAACATTCTAGTCAAATTAAAATATGACAAATTTTAAACCATTCAAATTTTGAATTTCAAAAATTTACAAACACCTTCAAAAAAGTTTGAATTTTTAGTTTTTCGAGCCCTAGATGGCCTCATTTTGAAAAGTCATGAATACCACCTTTGTTTAGATTATCAAGATCTACACTCTATATATAGGACATTTTTGGATTTGACAGATTTTGAACCACTTAAATTTTGAATTTCAAAAATTTTCGGTGAATTTTCACTTTTCGAGCCCTAAATGGTTTCGAATTTAAAAGTCACGAATACCAACGTAATCACCTCGTCAAGATCTACACTTTATATTCAGGACATTTTTGCATTTGATAAAGTATTGATTAACATTCTTCACAATTTGGACACATCTCTCATATAGTTTCATAAACCGTGTCGGATCCATGATTTTGTGATTAGTGTTTACTAATACTTTCTCAAAAGCAAAAATCACCTGAATAACTATTATAGACCTTGATGAGCTATAACACCTCTCGTATTCAAAAGTTTTTCATCCAAGGTCATTTAGGGTCTGTTTTGACCAAGTTTGACCAAGTTAAATTTTTGAATTCAAAAATAAAGACACCTTTCCACTACTTTTTGGAGCCCTAGATGATCTCATTTCGAAAAGTTATGAATACCATATTTGTGTAACTCTTCAAGATCTACACTATATATTGGACATTTTTTGATTCGACCATTTTTGAACCTCTCAAATTTTGAATTTTAAAAATTTTTAGTGATTTTTTAGTTTTCTGAACCCTAAATGGTTTGAAATTCAAAAGTCATGAATACCAACTGTCATCAAATCATCAAGATCTACACTTTATATTCACGACATTTTTTTTCATCTGAGGTCATTTAGTGCTTCGTTTGACCAAGTTTAACCAAGTCAAATTTTTTTAGTTTGAAAATAAAGACACCTTGCCACAACTTTTTCGAGCCCTATATGGCCTCATTTTAAAAAGTCATGAATACCACCTTTGTTTAGCTTTTCAAGATCTACACTATATATATAGAACATTTTTGGATTCGACCGATTTTGAACTACTCAAATTTTGAATTTCAAAAATTTTTAGTGAATTTTCACTTTTCGAGCCCTAAATGGTTTCAAATTTAATACTCATGAATACCAACTGTAATCACCTCGTCAAGATCTACACTTTATATTCAGGATATTTTTGCATTTGACAAAGTGTTGATAAACATTCTTCACAAATGGACACATCTCTCATATAGTTTCTTAAACTATGTGTCGATCCATGATTTTGTGATTAGTGTTTACTAACACTTTCTCAAAAGCAAAAAATCACCTGAATAACTATTGTAGACCTTGATGAGCTCTAATACCTTTGTATTCAAAAGCTTTTTATTTGAGGTCATTTAGTGCTTCGTTTGACCAAGTTTGACCAAGTCAAAATTTTGAATTCAAAAATAAAGACACCTTGCCACTACTTTTTGGAGCCCTTGATATTCTCAAATCGAAAAGTCATGAATACCATGTTTGTGTAACTCTTCAAGATCTACACTCTATATAATAGACTTTTGGATTCAATAATTTTTAAACCAATCAAATTTTGAATTTCAAAAAAAATTTAAAGAATTTTTAGTTTTTTGAACCCTAGACGGTTTCGAAATGAAAAGTCATGAATACCAACTGTTATCAAATCATCAAGATCTACAATCTATATTCAAAGACATTTTTTCATCTGAGGTCATTTAGTGCTTCGTTTGACCAAGTTTGACCAAGTCAAATTTTTGAATTTAAAAAAAAAAAAAGACACCTTGCCACTACTTTTTGGAGCCCTAGATTTTCTCAAATTAAAAAGTCATGAATACCATGTTTGTGTAACTCTTCAAGATCTACACTCTATATATTAGACTTTTTTTGATTCAATAATTTTTAAACCATTCAAAATTTGAATTTCAAAAAAATTCGAGATAATTTTTCTCGTTTTTCGAACCCTAGATGGTTTCAAAAATGAAAAGTCATGAATACCAACTCTAATCACCTCATCAAGATCTATAATTCATATTTAGGACATTTTTGCATTTAACAAAGTTTTGATAAACATTCTTCACAACCGGTTACATCTCTCATATAGTTTGACCAAGTCAAATTTTTAAATTTTAAAATAAAGGTAGTCGCACACATACATAAAGGTAGTCTCACTCTTACATGAATAAAGTTTTACAAACACACACGTTCAACAACTAGCTAGCTCGCCGTGATGACTTTGCCCTTGACACCTTTTCGCTCCCATGGCAATATGTCTTTGGGTAGGTTCTTTTCAACAACACCGATCTTCTTCGAGAAAGTCCGTGAATAGCTGTATTTTAGCATAACTATTGTACTCATCAACATCGTCCCACGCCATCAACTCGATAATCTTACCGTTTCCCGGGGACAACCACATGCTTTGTCTTCTTCTTTGGTTGGTCGTGATTGATCGGGTCGAGCAAATAAAAAAACTTGTGCGACATCTTAAGTGACGACCCAAAGGGTCATCTCGGTAGCCTACAATGCCGAGGTCAATGGTTGTCAACCCAATCTCATTCAGCTGGTGTTCTTTCATCCAGGCATCGAACACGACCAACCGCATGCCCATTCCGTAGTCAAGTTCCCGTATTTCTTCAATGATGCCAAAGTAAGTGATCCTTCATCCCTTTTTGTTGATGGCTTCTATTCGAACCCCGCTGTTTTGGTTCACATATTTACTATCCTTCACGTAGGTATAGTATGTGTACCCATTGATGTCGTAAGCTTGCCACATTGTGACTTGTCTCGATGGCCCTGATGCTAACCTGTTCTTGGTAATATCATCCATGGTTTCCCGGTCGTATGTTTTTAGTCCCTCAACCATGAAGTTAATTGTTGCTTGTGTTGTTTCGTGACCCACTCATCCGAAAGTGGCCATTCCTCTCCTCCATAATGATAGCCAAGTGATCATCAATGTACGGTCGCATAAGCGAACTCTTTAACACACTGTAATGCGCCTAACTCACTCGTTTGTAGTCTTGGTCAATGAACACTTTTCTCCCGTCGGTGCCTTTCCCAGCTGACCTACCCTTGTGATGTGAATTGCATTTACCAATCCCTCTCTGTACTTTTAGATACTCTTGACAGCACTCGATGACTTCTTCAGTATTGTAACCCTCTATCATGGAGCCCTCTAGGTATGCTCAATTATGCACGAATCGGGTTAGAACCGACATGAATCGCTCGATGCACCACATTTCATGCAAGTAGCAAGGGCCCAGTGCCTCTATCTGATGAACCATGTGAAGCATGAGATGTGGCATTATATCAAAATAAGCAGGAGGCATACATATCTCTAGCTGGTTTTGGGCCTCCACCACGAAATCATGTAGTTCAGCAAGCTCTTTCCTGTCAATCGTCTTCTGGGATATCTTCGAAAAGTAGCACATGTGAGTGATGGCCATTTTCAAGAATTCTAGCTTTATAACCCTAATTACAATAGGTAGGAACACCGTCAGCATTACATGACAATCGTGAACCTTGTAGTGTGTTATTGACAGGTCCTTCATGGACACTAGCATCTTGACATTCGCTGAAAACCTAGTCGGAACTTTGACCGCCTATAGGTAAGTGCATATAGCCCTCCTCTCTTCTAGGGTCAAGTTGAAGCTAGCCGCGGGCAGAGTGTATTTTCCATTATCCTCAAGTACGGGGTGAAGCTCGAGCTTCACCTTTAGCTACACCATGTCTTTCCATGATTTCAGACCATCCTTTGACTTGGCCATGTCCATCAAGAGACCCATGGTACTCTCAAAGACATTCTTCTTCAAGTGCATAGCATCAATTGCATGGGGAACCTCAAACTCTGGCCAATATTCTAGATACTGAAAGAAGATCGATTGTTTCTTGAAAGGTATGCCTTTGATAGGAGGTGTACTTCTATCTCTGTTTGTCCCATCTAGATTCTTCTTTCCTTAGACAATGTGTAAGTTTTTCACCATTTTGAACACATGTTTACCATTATGACGTCTCTCTGTAGGGGGTTCAGGCTCTAGAGTGTTGTCAAACCAGTGTTTGTATTTCACGCTTCGGTACTTGTGAGTTGTCTTTAAGTGGCGTCGATTCCCCATGTAAACTACCTTTTTGGATGCATTTAGATACACCCATATAGTACCATCCAAGCAGACTAAGCATCCAGTCTTCCCTTTGATCTGTCCAGACAAAGCAAACAATGAGGGATAGTCATTAATAGAAACAAAGATTATGGCTTGACATATGAACTCCTGCTTTCAGAATGCATCAGACATCAGCACCCCTTTCTTCCATAGATTCTCGAATTCTTGCAACACAGGCTCGATAAACACGTCAATGTCAATGCCTGGTTGTTTCAGACCTAAAATGAGAACAGTAAGGAAAAGGTACTTTCTCAGCTAGCACAGGTACGTTGGGATGTTGTACATGGTCAAGATCACTGGCCAAGTGCTATGGTCACTCATCCTCTCATTGAAGGGATTCACTCCATCGGTGCTCAATCCAAACCGTACATTCCTTGGGTCTTCAGCGAAATCTTTGTGCTTCTCATCAAAGTTTTGCCACTGAGTACCATCGGCTAGGTGTGCAATCTTATCATCATCTATCTTGCGCTCATCTTGCCACCATGTCATGCGTGCGGCTTCTTTGGGGTTTAATTAGGAAGATTCACCTCGGCGGTCGGTCAGCGGGTACCACATTACCAAGGCGAGAATTCTTCTCTGCTTTGGATCAATGCCTAATGGAGTGTCCTTTTGGAGATGAGAATCTTGTAAATCGGCTTTTCCCACCCTTCTTCCTCTTGTTCCCTATGGAGGCTTCATCCCCATTGTACAGATTGTTGTTCTTGTACCGACCGGCCCCGCACCTAGGACATTTATCTAGACCCTTGAACGTGTCACCACGAAAAAGGATACAATGGTTCGGGCATGCATAGATCTTTTCAACACTCATTATTAATGGACTTATAGCCTTTTTGCTTGGTAGGTATTGGCGGGTACTGAGTTTGGCTGTGGCAGCAACCATGATAGGGGATGTAACAGATCATTGAAACTACAGTCCGACCAGCCATACTTAGCCTTCAAGATGAGTAGCTCAAGCACAAAACATAGCAGTGTCCAATGTGTTGGACAACCCTTTTCAACACCATACACAGTTTCCTTCGATCCTGCTCTCACCCTCTCTAGGTTTTCTAGACCTTTCATGCTCTTCTGTAATATTTCTGGTCCAAGGGCATTAAGCATTTCCTCCAAATAATCACCGTCATCTTCATCCCCGACACGTGATCCGGCATCATTTTCAACACCACCTTTGTCCATACCATCCCCGACACATGCTCTGTCATCATCATCAGCGACATCTGTGTCCATACCATACCATACCAACCATCACCACCTTGTAGTTCACTGTCAGGCTCGGGGTTCCTTCCTAGTTCAAGCTCTTCTGAATACTGGGACAAGCGCTCAAGGGTTTCGAGGTCATCTCCTAGATCATCAAAGTCGACATCACCAACAACATTTTCTCCATGATGAATCCAGATTGTGTAATCCTTAACAAATCCTCATGTAATCAAATGTGATCTGATGTTCTCCACGCCTCTCCATGCTATCTCATTCTTGCAATCGTGACACAGACATATTATTGAATCCTGTGTCAATGTCTTCGCATTATTCTCAGCGGCTTCAATAAATTTATCCAGCTCTTCACGAAAACCTGCCTTCCACCTTAACGTGCCATACATCCAAGCCTCCCTGTACTCCATCCTTTAGGACAACAATTAAAGAAAATACATCAAATGACTAATTAATCGGATATATAAATGTATGTACATGGCAAACCCTAAATGGTTACAACTAAAAAGTCATTAATATCCTCGTCTCTAGCACACACTAATAGATTATCATTTTAGAAAATTTTAGAAAAAAAAGCATAGCATTTGGACATCATATGAGAGAGAAAAACTTGTTACAAATTTGAACTATGAATTAAAAAAAACACATGTTCATGAACCATGAACACATGAACCCTAGCTATTTTATTAGTCCACTAAAATCATGTAAGAGAGACTAAAAAATGAGTCTAATCCAACACTCTCACTAATCTACCCTAGTACCTCCAAACCTAAGTTCTAGTTTGCTCCATACAAAGCTCAAGCACCATAAAAAGAGAGAGAAAAGCAAAATTTAAATTACTCCCTAACCAACCATTAAAATTTGAATTAAAGGGCAGGAATAGCATTTTCTTACCTTTTAGAAGCTCCCCAGCAAAGGATTTGAGTTGAAAACCTCCCCCCTTATGTAATCTCATGTTTGGTTTTGACAATTGATGACACCGTGTTATGCTAACCTTCTACTCTAAGTGTGCTTATGAGAAAGGGTAGCATGGATGATGTGGAGCTACATGATCATGGACATGGACGTTGATGATGGATCATTGAGCTCACGTGTTGGAAAGGAAAGGACCCGGAGATCAAGGCAAAGGTATAGCTTGATAGGGTTTGCTTTCGGTGGTCAAGACACTTAGAGAGTATGACCACACTTAGGATAGATAGCCGACTATCAAGAGGGGAAATCATCAGCTAATTCGAATGGGGAGTGCCTCTAGATTCATATTGACTTGCATGTGCATTTAGAATCGAGAGCACTAACATCGCGCTTGTCAAACGTTTGTGAAAATGCTAACACACGCACTTTGGAGAAGTACTTCGACGTGTTGGCAACCTTAGACAAGTGTGAGACTTTGGTTTGGATGAGGAACAAGCATGGAAGTTGAAGAACGACATGGATGGACGTTTTTCTTCACATGAAATGATGGCGAACTTCTTCGGAGCGACGTTCGGTGTTTCGATCATAACTTCTTCATACAAACTTCGTTTTTGATGATCTAGTACTTGTTGGAAAGCTAACGAGCAGCTCTACAACCCTGTAGTGGCGGCTTTCGGTTTGAAAGCGCCGGACGCGCAGGGTGCCTGCGTCGGACGCGTCCGACGCGTGCACGACGGGCGCCAGCGCGCGGCCTGGCTGCGTTCAAAGGCGCCGGGCGCGTCGGGGAGGTGGAGCGCGGATGCGGGCTACCGATGTCAGCGTGCGACGCGTGTTCATCGGCCAAGCGGGCTGGTGACTGCAGCGGCGTCGAACACGGGACCAGAGGCGCGGGACGCTTGAAACGGCCTTGTGCGGGACGCACTACGAGAGCATGTTTGCGGATCAACCTTCGCATTACAAGCGTTTCAGCAAAACGGGTTATGGGTCTGCACATCGGACAAAAACCTGAGGTGTCATGGGTTGTTGTCCTTAGATAGAGAAATCAAGGTTTTTTTTTCTATTACGAACTTTTCCTTCGATATATGTTGGCTCCAATTTTTCAAGCAATTCAACAAAGGCAAGTGTTGGTATTTTTAACGCACACCGCCGGATAAATCCATAGCGCACGGAAAGTAATACGCTGTAGCTTTCACCGGAGTATTCGAGGTATCGATTTCCACGGGGAACGAGAAGTGAATCTAGAGAAAGGCCAAGGTCATCCAAAGACTGTTTTTTGGTAGGAAGAAAGAGGTTCTCTAAGGTTTTCCCAAAATTACTAGATACTAAGGTTCGGGCTTACTTAACCCTACTTCTTCTTGGAGCGGCGACCTTTCCGATTCTCGAAAAGGCGGGAAGCGATGTCGGGGAAGGCCACCAAAAAGCTCTACGATAACACCAACCCGTGCGTGGTGGACTACAAAGGCTTTGATCGGGCTGTCACCCCGGGGGCTACCACAACTATTCCGTAGGTTTGAGGCGCAATCTCGGGTGAACTCTAGCCTAGACACCACGTCTACACTAGCGGACACGAAACTAGTTTCGTACTAAAACTAGAACCTTCGATTCGAACGGAGATCCGTAAGTAAAATCAAGCATGGACTGAATTTAGTAAAATAATAATATTGGAATTACCAGAAGATAACCCGAATCCTTCCGGGCGAGTCGGATCCGAAGAGGTACAAAGTTGAGGCGAAGCCGACAATCCCGCTACTCCTCCGCTCTTTCCCTTTCACTCTCTTCCTCTTTTTCTCTCAGTACAACTAGGTGATGAACACCTAGAGGGACACTACTACTTGATATGAAATGTGGAAGTGATGCTCACAATGTAGGATGTGTGTCTTTACAAGAGAGGAGTGCCCCTCAATTTATAGTGGAGAGGAGGAGGGAATGGAGGGTGCCCCTTGCTTCGAGGACGAAACCGCCATAGAAAGGGCGGGAAGCCGCGCCACTTTTCGGGGCCGGCCGCCCCCTTGGGCCGGCCACCCCCCTGGCGGCCCCGTTTTGCCCCTCCTTTCTCTGGTGGGCTTGTGGGCCTCGGTACATAGTTTCCCTGCTGGTGCAACGGCCAGATGAGGCATGGAATCGGCCTTCTTGCTTCCCTTTGCTCTTTGGCATATTTTTGCGGTGCGCTTTCCGTCTTTATTTGGCATACTTTATATGTATTTCCACAACATTCCTGCAAAACAACTGGAAACACCAAAACTCGTGGAACTCGTCAGATAAATAATATTTGGTTATGATTTCACATGTAATATTGTACTTTTAGTTCACTTTGGTGGTAATAAAACATGCATTAATTGAGTGCCAACAGCAAGTCGGGAAGTGCTTCCCTCTCCCACCTTCTGTACAAGGACTTTCAGATAGTCAGATTAATAATATCATGTTGCATGCAGTGTGCAATCTAAACTTGATGAAATGGTCACATGGTACAGAATAAAAATATGAGATGGAAAAATAATCAACTAGCTAGATCTTCACTGGACAATCACCAACACAAATCCTAGGTCATCAATGGCACACAACGATTCACCTCTCCCGCTTCTGTACATACACAACAGAATAGCTTTAGGCCTAAAAACTAAGAGATCTTAAAAAGCAGAATCGGTGGTACCTAGGTTGAAGCACCAATTTTCTTTAGATCCGTGAGGTTGAAGCACCTTCATAGCCGAACACATACAGGCAAAATGACTTTTTTTCAGTTAATTTTTTTTTCCACTTTCAGCTATACAAATAGAATTGGTGGTACCTGGGAGCAGAAAATGAGAATTGCTGGCTGGATGTGTACAAAGGCGATGAGATTTTGGAGGCGGCGGTGCAGCGCTTGGGGGAGACAAGGAGGCGGTGGCACTGGTGGATGGGGGCGGCCGCTTAGGGTTTGAGGGCGGCGGGGCTAGGATCCAGGGCTGGCAGGTCTGGTGGCTGGTTGCGTGTTTGGCGGGCGGCGGCGTTAGGTGCTTGGCCGAGGTCCGGCGGCGGTCGGCGTCGTCGGGGCCCAGCGGATCGACTGCAGCCCTACGAGGGCAGCAGCGAGAAGAGAAGATCGAGGTCTAGAGCGGCGCGAGAAGGAGAGGGCATTGCTGTTGTTACGATGTGTGGTGGGTGGGGATATCCTTTGGGATTTTTATATCTTTTAATTAGCATGACTCATGGGCTGGTCATGAGTTGCGTGAGCCATTTCTTTTTCATTTGGCGCTCAAGGCCACACGGATGGTTTTGAATTTTCGCTTGGCGGTAGAAGATTGAGGCGGCGACAACTCTAGGCGCGACAAAACTTTGAGATAGAAGACAATTTCAAAAGAAAAAAGTGGTCAACGTCAATATTGTAGAACTCATCAAGATTTATAAATTTTGTTTAGGTCAGTTATCCATCGGAGTTTGTCTGAATTATCACAATTTTAAATTCTGAATTTGACATCTTCGATCATAAAATTGGGTGAGTAAATGATTTCAAATGGAAAAAGACACTCAATTTTTTTTTGTCAACAAGCTACACCAAAAGAGGTGTTCTTGCAAGTTTTAGATTTTTTAGCTACATGAGGGTATTATAACAGTTTTTGAGAAAATCAATAAATAATTACGGTATTAGGTAAACTTGGTCTAAAAATTGCACATCTTCACACAACACCATAGTTTGGTTCCATAGACACCCCAAAAAGTTTGAGATGATTTCAAGAAAATGGTACTACACATCTCACACTAGCATGAGCATCTCTCACCTAGTGACTAGGACATGTGTGAGAGATGTGGGCTATTGTGAGGATGTGCATCAAGACTTTCTCTGAATTGACTCAAGTTTTTTGTTAAGATTCTACACTAAAAAGGAGGTGTCCTTGCAAAGTTTTTAGATTTTTTAGCAACATTAGGGTATTTTTAACATTTTTTGTTGAGTAAATCAATAAATAATTACAGTAATAGGTAAACTTGGTCTAAAAAATTGCACAAACGCACACAACATCATAGTTTGGCTTTATGAACACCCGCAAAAAGTTTGAGATGATTTCGAGAAAGTGGTACTACACATCTCACACTAGCATGAGGATCTCTCACCTAGTGACTAGGACATGTGTGAGAGATGTGGGCCATTATGAGGATGTGCATCAAGACTTTCTCTGAATCAACTCAAATTTTTTGTCAAGATTCTACACTAAAAGGAGGTGTCATTGCAAATTTTTAGATTTTTTTAGCTACATTAGGGTATTTTTAACATTTTTTTGTTGAGTAAATCAACAAATAATTACAGTAATAGGTAAACTTGGTCTAAAAATTGCACAAATGCACACAACACCATAGTTTGGCTCCATAAACACCCCAAAAAAGTTTGAGATGATTTTGAGAAAGTGGTACTACACATCTCACACTATCATGATCATCTCTCACCTAGTGACTAGGACATGTGTGAGAGATGTGGGCCATTGTGTGAGAGATGCCAATTTGTCGAAATCATTTGAAAGTTTTATGGGATGCTAGAGAATGATTTTAGAAGCATGTAGAAAAAAGAATTAACACATTTCGAGTTAGTACGAGGGAGAAAGACTAGTTAGAAGTTTTAGTTTAAGATTAAAAAGAGAAACTATAGTTGTCCAACAATTATTAACGAACTTCAAGAGTGGATGGTGGAGGTGCATTACTTGCTAGCGTAGATGGTTCACATATATATGCTAAAGTTCATCTAATGACATAAAGGTTGTTGTAGCTCAATGGAAAGGTAAGTGGTTGTAATACTCTTGCTTCAAGGTTCGAACGAATTATGAAACATATTTTTTACATTGTTGCAAGATAATTGATAACTCACTAATACTATATCCAATAATCATGAAATTTTTATCATAAATCATACACGTGAAAAGTAAGCTAGCATAAAAATTTTATATTTTTTAGAGCAAAGAAACTAATATAATGAATTATAATAAACACTCTATTTTAACAAGAGAACGTATCATGGGTTCTTTGTACTCTATGTTAAAATTGGAGAAAATATTTTAGACTTCTAGATGTGGTGAAACGTTACAAGTACAAATACTTACCTACTTTACACAACAAAGGTTGAGTGCTCTAGTGGTAAGACTCCAAACTGTCTAGCAACTAGTCATGGGTTCAAATATCCATGGCAGCCATTTTTTTTTTTGCAAAAAAGAAGATTATTTCTTGGTTTGGAATTGGTGGGTGACATCCACACACGTTAGTAGGCTAGGGACGCGACTTTGTGACCTATAAACTCTAGACTGCTTGGTCTAGGAACATGTACGTGTGTGTATATATTATATAAAAAAGAAAGAAGCAATTCAAAAACATAGAGTTGAATAGCCCATTGGTAACGCTCTCACTAGTAGAGCTCCTGGTTGTGAGTTCAAACCCCCTTCAAGCAATTTTTTTTTTTTGAAGTATTTAAGGGGCAAGGTGGAGGCGAGGCCTGGGCCAAGGCTTAGCGTGACGGTTGGTGGGCGTTTGCAAAAAAAAGTCGATTTATACATAACGTTTGACATCATAAAGTAATTTATTAATGTCTAAATAAATAAACTTCATACCTTTAACATGAAAGGTTATGTATTGCGGTGGTAGCACTTCTACATGTGCAATGCTTGGTTGTGGGTTCGACCCTCCGTGGTATTTTTTTTTTTTTTTGAAATTGTATTAACCGGGGGCACCCTCGTCGGGGGGACATGGTCGGGCGAAAAAATCTTGGAGAAGGCCACGCCATGCGGGAAAGGCCCAAGCTGCTCTACAAACGGGACCGATAGCCCACTTTGTAAATAAAAATGGAGCGGGCCGTACGGGACAGGCAAAGCCCAACCTGCGGTGGAGCGGCAGCCGTGGGCGCCAAAAAGAAATAGCGGGAACCAAGCGTGGGCGCCAAAAAATAAAGCGGAAAGCGGGCACCATCCCACGCCGGGGGGGGCCCGTCGAAAAACATACAAGTTATCTAATGATGATTACCAAAACTGATCTGTGACCAAGTTGTTTGATCTTTAGGTGTCCCAAACGAGTCGACATAGCAAAACATAATCTATGACGAACTCCTTTTAAGTGTTTTGTGACCTTATTTTTTCAGTATTGTCACTAATATTCAAGCCAAAACCGTCACCGCACACTAATGACGAAAATGGACATTTCGTCATAGAAGACATAACCTTCTATGACGATAGTGTGCAGTGCGTCACGAGCAAATCGTCACGTATAACCATATTTCTACTAGTGAATTGTCGTGAGAAATAAAGCAAGACTAGTGGCTCAAGGTTATTCACAAGTTGAGGGTCTTGACTTTGGTGAAACATATGCTCCGGTTGCTAGATTGGAAGCAATTAGGATCTTGCTAGCTTATGCATGTGCTCATGATATCAAGTTATATCAAATGGATGTGAAGAGTGCATTCTTGAATGGTTTCATAAATGAGTTGGTCTATGTTGAGCAACCTCCCGGTTTTGAAGATGAAAAGAAGCCCAACCATGTGTACAAATTGAAGAAAGCATTGTATGGATTGAAATAAGCACCTAGAGCATGGTATGAAAGATTGAGAGATTTTCTTAAGTCTAAAGGGTTCAAGATGGGAAAGGTTGACACCACTCTCTTCACCAAGAAGATTGAGATGACTTGTTTGTGTTTGCAAATCTATGTTGATGACATTATATTTGGCTCAACAAATCAAGATTTTTGTGAAGAGTTTGCAAAGATGATGGCCAATGAGTTTGAAATGTCTATGCTTGGTGAACTCACATACTTCCTTGGACTTCAAGTCAAGCAAATGAAGAATGGCACATTTGTTAGTCAAGGCAAGTACATCAAGGACATGATCAAGAAGTTTGGGCTAGAAGATGCAAAGATAATGTCCACCCCAATGGCAACAAATGGAAGCCTAGATCCCGATCCAAGTGGCACCATGGTTGATCAAAAAGCACTATCGGTCAATGATTGGAAGCTTACTCTATGCAACCGCTTCAAGACCGGATATAGCATTTAGTGTGGGGATGTGTGCAAGATATCAATCCTCTCCTAGAGAGAGTCACCTCAAGGCATGCAAGAGAATTTTGAGGTACTTGAAGGGCACACAAAATGTTGGACTTTGGTATCCAAAGGGATCCAAATTTGAGCTTATTGGATATTCGGATTCCGACTATGGTGGATGCAAAATCAATAGAATGAGCACAAGTGGCACATGTCAATTCCTTGGAAGATCACTTGTTTCATGGTCTTCAAAGAAACAAAATAGTGTTGCTCTCTCCTCCTCTCCTCCGCCCGAATACATTAGTGCGGGAAGTTGTTGCACTCAATTGCTTTGGATGAGGTCAACCTTGAAGGATTTTGGATTCAAGTTCAACAAAGTTCCATTGTTTTGTGACAATGAAAGTGCAATCAAGATGACACAAAATCGGTTCAACATCCAAGAACGAAGCACATTGACATAAGGCATCACTTCATAAGAGATCATCAACAAAAGGGTGACATATGTATCAAGGGAATTGGCACTGAAGATCAATTAGCCGACATACTCACCAAGCCACTTGATGAGAAGAGGTTTTGCATGCTAAAGGGAGAATTGAACATTATGGATATCTCCAACTTGAGTTGATGCACCCCACATATATGACATGCCTCTCCTTCGACAAAGCAAGGTAAAAGTTGTTGGACATGGCATTCATACTATCTAAGGATTTGTTAGTGCATCTAGCCATATTGCATCTTATAAGATCATCCATGAAAATCAAAACTTTCAATGTATGTATGGCACCACTATTGCTTTCTATGCTTTTATGATCTAGTGGTGGCATATGACATGTTTGTGGGCTTGAAACTCCTAGTGTTGAATCTAGAAAATGAGCTCATGATGTGTATTTTAACATGGTGCAAGATAACCCTTATTCATATGAGGTGTGAAGAAGCCTGTCCTTGGTTCAAACCTAAATACATATTTATGGCAAGTGATCTAGATGAGACCGCTTGTGTGATCCTTTGATTGACTTGATTTCTCTCATATACACTTTTTGGTGATTGTTGACAAAGGGGGAGAAATAAGTCACAAAGATGTTGACAAGGGAGCACACAAATAGGGGGAGCAAGCTCATGGACTATTTGTGCATTTGTATGTGCATGATCATAATGAATTGTTGCATTGCAATCTAAATTCAATATACATGATTGCTTGGTGTATGCTAGTTTTTGAAACTTGTTTGGTGTATGAACTACTAGCATGCATAGGTTGTCTCTAGACATTGCTCACATTTATGCCTATAATGTTGATCTCACGGGGTGTGTTGAGTTTTGTTGAATGTCTAGATACAAGGATGCTAAGGATGGTATATTATCACACTCTGATTGGTATCACGCTTCAAAGGTCCGCATTCTTATACCTTAGCATCTTTTTGGTAATAGTATCTCTCCCACATTTTCTATCCATACATATGTGCCAATTTGACCCAAACACAAGGAAGCACATATGTAGGGGGAGCTACTACTACCAAAACCGAACCTTGAAATGTTTGTCCAACCTTTGCTTCATGAACAAAATGCATTGGGCAAACCTTTCAAGTTCAATTGAATTTGATTTCCTATCTTTGTGAATGGTTGTCATCAATTACCAAAATGGGGGAGATTGTAATCTCATGTTTGGTTTTGACAATTGATGACACCGTGTTATGCTAACCTTCTACTCTAAGTGTGCTTATGAGAAAGGGTAGCATGGATGATGTGGAGCTACATGATCATGGACATGGGCGTTGATGATGGATCATTGAGCTCACGTGTTGGAAAGGAAAGGACCCGGAGATCAAGGCAAAGGTATAGCTTGATAGGGTTTGCTTTCGGTGGTCAAGACACTTAGAGAGTATGACCACACTTAGGATAGATAGCCGACTATCAAGAGGGAAATCATCGGCTAATTAGAATGGGGAGTGCCTCTAGATTCATATTGACTTGCATGTGCATTTAGAATCGAGAGCACTAACATCGCGCTTTGTCAAACGTTTGTGAAAATGCTAACACACGCACTTTGGAGAAGTACTTTGACATGTTGGCAACCTTAGACAAGTGTGAGACTTTGGTTTGGATGAGGAACAAGCATGGAAGTTGAAGAACGACATGGATGGACGTTTTTCTTCACATGAAATGATGGCGAACTTCTTCGGAGCGGCGTTCGGTGTTTCGATCATAACTTCTTCATACGAACTTCGTTTCGATGATCTAGTACTTGCTGGAAAGCTAACGAGCAGCTCTACAACCCTGTGGTGGCGGCTTTCGGTTTGAAAGCGCCGGACGCGCGGGGTGTTGCCTGTGTCGGACGCGTCCGACGCGTGCCACCCCCGGGCAGCGCAGCGCCGCTTCTTCCGCGTTCAAAGGCGCCGGGCGCGTCGAGGGATGTGGAGCGCGCGGGCGCGGCTACCGATGTCAGCGTGCGACACGTGTTCATCGGCCAAGCGGGCTGGTGACTGCAGCGGCGTCGGCGTGGGAGCAAGAGGCGCCGGGCTTTGTCTGACGCAAAGGCGCGAACGCACTACGAGAGCATGTTTTGCGGATCAACCTTCGACGCAAGCGCCGGACGCTGACCAGGAGCGTCGGACACGCCCAACGACTCGTGTACAAAGTTTGCATGCGTCGGACGCGTCGACGCTAGCGTCGGGCGCGTCCGGCGTGTGTTATTTCTGGACCCCGAGTTCCAACGGCTATATTTTTGAGTGGGCTCTATAAATATGGACTTGGCCGGTTTGGGGAGCTCTCTCTTGCACTCTTGATCATTCTAACACACTCTTAAGCTGAGAATACTCCCCTCCACTCATCTCTTTCTCCTAACTTCGATCTTTGGTGAGATTGAGTGAGATTCAAGTGCATTTGCTTGGTGGTTGCATCTAGAGACACTTGTTCTTCGGAGGAGCCGCGGGTTTCTTGTTACTCTTGGGAATTTGCCCGGTTCCCTAGCGGCTTGGAGTTTGGTTGGGTGTTGAGCTCGACCGGAGTTTGTTCGAGGCCACACCGATGGTTCTTGTGAGGGGTTGATCCTACCCCGCGGGAGGTTCGCGAAAGGAGTCACTAGTGGATTGCTCGTGGCTTGTGGATCCTCTCTTGTGAGTGGTTTGCTTGAGCTCCCACCGTGGGATTTGGCACCGTGCCATTAAGCTTGCAACCATCAAGTGGGTGTATCGCCACAACGGGGACTTATCGTGCCGACAAGCACGTGAAGCTCGGTGAAAAATCATCTTGTCATTTGTGCTTGCTCGTTGGAGATTTCTCATTGACTTGGTGATTGGCATCAACCTCTACTCTACACCGGTGGTATTGTATTCTAGCCTCTTTGCATTATTTCACTAGTATACCTTGTGTAGCTTGCTTAGTTGCTTAGCCTTGTTTAGCTCCTAGTAGTAGAATTAGTTAGCTTATCTTGTTCACCTAGGAGTAAAGTAGCAACCTAGCACTTGTGTGTAATTAGAGACTATAGAATTACTAGAATTGCTAGGTGGCTTGCATAGCTAAGTTTAGTAGCACCGCTTATTAGCTTTGCCATCTTATTGTCTAACCACTTGGCTTAAGTGTTGTTGTAGAAATTTTTATAGGCTACTCACCCCCACTCTAGCCATTAGGACCTTTCACCATAGTAGAGCAATTTTTGGGAGGGCCCGGGGCCTCCCAACCTTTTTTGCGAGTTTGAGTGAGTGTCTCGAGGTGGAAGAAGGTGGCTGGTTCGGCCTTATCTATCTGACCAACGTAGGGGTGGTTTTATCACGAGCCACCCCTATATGGTCACCGATGGGCGGTTCACATCCAGCCGCCCCTAATGGTGGTCACATTAGGGGCGGGTGGATATTGGCCGCCCCGCTAATAGTAGGGGCGGCTCATAACACCGCCCCTACTTAGTAGCGGAGGTCTTTACTTATGTCTTGTATCGTCGCGACAGTTAAGATGGGGTAAAGATAGTTATCGACTCTATTAGATTTGGCAAGATCTAATGGATTCATTAAGTTATCACGTGTTGCTTGTTCTTATATTTATTTTTATACATTTGCAACACTCTTTTGCCCAATTTAGATTGATAAGGCTCGGCTTCATATTTTTATAGATCCGTTCGGTCTTTAATGCTTTTATGTTTGTCTTGCCGTGAAGAATAGATCTATTGCATTACGGGATCTATTCACCAATTACAAGACAACATAAAAAACATTAAAGGATGAATGGATCACGTGTTTATCATAGCCGAGCTTAGATCAATCTAAGTTGTCACATGTTGTGGGTTCATGCACGTTAGATGTAGAGCCGGCCTTGACAAGACCGGGTACCGTGCGGCGAGATGCTTGGGTCTTTATAGGTTTCATTCACGTTTTACTTGTTTTGTTCCTTCTTCATGGACCCGATTCTGCAAGCTTGCCGAATATGGTTACGCTTTCACGAGTAACGCAGTACTTATATATCTGTTTTCGAGTGTATGCATGCTTTTAGCTTCTTATGATTAGATTGTATCATGCGTGGATTGATCTAGTTGTAAGGAGTGGTGTAGATCCATAGCAAGTGGTATCATGCGGTGGATTAGCTTGTTAGGGTTTATGCTAGACGGGTTTAAGAAGGCTAGATGTGCGGCAGACTAGTTGGATTAGGCCTATGTATTGCTTTACCTGGATAGATTTATATTTATGAGTTACCTGCCTATGATCATCATGTTGACAGTGGTATTGATCTATGCTATATGCTTTAGATGTTCATAATCTTGATAATTAGTTTCACTTGTTCAAACATGTATCTTTATGCTCATTTGGCAACTGTGCTTTCACATGTTTTTTACTTCATATTAGCCGAATGCTTCATTAAACTCGTTGGCAAACGACTTCTATAGTCAGATGTCATCATAAAGTGGCCTCGGGGCCGTACATTTGGAAGCTGTCATGGTCACACCGGCATGTTCACGCCATGTTTTCGCCCCTTGTTACTTTTCGTGTCAAACCGACCGCACGCATCCGATTCAAGACACCGAGCACCCGTTTGAAGCCACGCTTTCCGGCTTGCTGTGTGTGAGGCACAGTGCACTTTTTGTGCCAACACACTTTTTGGCACGCCCGGTGGGACAACCAAGATCAAGATCAAGATGCTTGATACTGATGACACTATGGAGAAAGTCATTCTAGAGGACTTACCACCGGAGATGCCGCGACAAGGTGCGAATGAGAGTGCCACAGAGTTCATGGAGAAGTGCATGCAATCTTTCTCTAAGAACAAGAGTGGCAAGGTCATCCGTAAGACGGAGTTCTTTGAGAGTTACGCTTCTGGCCAATCTGATTCCAGCGATGAGGAGGATTACGTCAAGATGCGACAAGTGATCCACAAAGCTATGGGAGCTACAATACAAACCATAACTCGCCTTTCACTAACACTTTCCGATACATCATGAAGAGCACTTTCGAGCTGAAGGCGATCAATACTTCGAGGATCGCTTTGGGCCAATCGGTGGACCTACATACTTGTTGGTAATTTTTAACGCACACGAGATAAATCCATAAAGCGCACGGAAAAGTACCGTTGTAGCTTTCACCCCGAGTATTCGTGGTATCGATTTCCACGAATGTGAAGTGACTAGAGAAGAATCAAGATCGCCCAAGGGAAAGTAGGATGATATTTTTGTAGGTAGAGAGGGTTCTCTAAGGTTTTCCCAAGATTACTAAATTCCAAGGTTCAAAGGGCTTACTAGACTTTGCTTACTTAGAAATTTAACCTTTCCGATTCTCGAAAAAGACTGGGAACGGGTAATCGGGTCGGGCCGCCAAAAGCTCTCTGAAAACACCAACCCGTGCGTGGTGGACTACAAAGGCCTGATCGAGCTGTCACCCCGGGGCTACCACAACTATTTCGTAGGTTTTGGGCGCAAACTCGGGTAATACACTAGCCTAGACACCACGTCTATGCTAATGATTACTAAACTAGCCCGGATCTGGACTAGAGCACTCGGCCGAGCGGAGTTCCAAAGAAGCAAAATAAAGCAATCTTGAATTAAGTGAAATAATAAACTTGGAAATACCCCAAGATAACACTGGACGTTACTCAAATTGAGTCGGCTCCGTAGAGGTACAAAAGCTAAGGCTTAAACCGACAAACCCGGCTTCTTCTCTTCTCTTCTCCTCTCACTCTCTTCCTCTTTTCTAATTTGTACAACTAGGTGGAGAACACCTAGAGGGACACTACTACAAAAATATGTGTGGAAGATGAAGCTCAAGTGTAGAATGGTGTGTGTTACAAGTGAGGGGATGCCTCTCTTTATATAGTGGAGAGGAGGAGTGAATGGAGGGCTCTCCTTGCTTCGAGGTCTTCTTGGCGGGACGAAACATTGCACCGCATGCAACCGCCAAGTGAAGACCGGTCCAAACCGCCCGAGAAAGGGCGGCAAATTTTGGCAAAAATTTGCGCGGCCGCCCTAGGCCGGCCCGGCCCCCGGCCGGGCCTCCCGGCCCCGCCTTCTCTGTTAAGCGTTGTGTCCTTCAAATGTTGGGCCTATGATGGTGCATGGGCCAAATTGTCTCTTGCGCGGGTTTGGTTCTCTTGATTGATCTACTCCTTGGCGTCTTTTATTCAATACGCTTTCTAATTTATTTGGCGACTTTTGTACTGTTTCCCACCGTTATACACTCAAAACATAATTTCTACGAATACAAGTGGAACTAGGTTAGAAATAAAGGTATATGTAACATAAGTTTGCTCCTTTCTCGTGAATTGGATAAAGGTTGGTGGTATAATATACTCAATAATGACCGCCAACAAGTTCCCCAAGCTTAACCTTTGCTCGTCCTTGTTTAATAGCTAAGTGTTTGGTTGTTGATCGGGAGTTGCTACAATGCCGATATATTTCAAAATGTACCATGCTCATAATAGAGTATTCTTCCGTTGTTTAAATAAATTGGCATTTTTATCTATCCTTGTTTACTTAAATCATATGGGGCTTATGACATTCTCCAAACTCTTGGGTTATTGCAAGATAGAACGGTTTTCATAGAAACACTAGTCATTCATTCTTTGATTGATCATTTATGCGGAGATTTTCGTAATGATTCCTTAAATCATCTCGGGTGTGCAAACCATAAAGAGAAACAAGTCATAAGCCTTGATCAAGATGTGCAAGTGAAATTTTATTTCTTTTTGATAAGGTATGGGCTAGCTCTTATTTCTTTTTTAGAGAAGTGGGCTCTACTCGCCCTCGGACACTTGTCCATTATTCTTCTCTCTCTCTTTTTTTTTTTTTTTAGAGGCGGTATCAAGTACCCATTGTTTTATTTTTTTTTTGACACACGTCCATTTTTTTAGCTTAGCCCATAACCTATTTTTGGCAATGTGAATGTGAATCTTGATCAAAAGCGTATGACCTGTGTCTCACATAGGCTATCATGAGAATTTTGATCATTAAGGAATTTTGGAAATTATTCTCCGAATGATGAATCTCTCTTAGAACAAAATCATAGTAGATTCTATTTTTACCATATCATATCCTAGGCAATAGCTTAGAGAAGAATCATGTGTTTGCATACCCACAAATCATTAAGTTTTAGGACAAGACAAGTTAAGCCAATAAACTTAAACATTGGGGAATACAATGTTATGAACTAGGTGCAAATTGAACTATAGACAGAGCAACTATTCATCATTTCAACTTCAGAGAAATTAAGCATCCTTATACTACATATTGGAGTGGAATCATATTTTTGTTCTTTTCATTTTTTTTTTAAAGGAAATGAAAATGAAAAACTAAGAGATAAAATAAAATGATAGGGGGAGGTAGGTACTTACCTCCGTGGGGGTCCTCCCCCAAGCTAGCCGATGGCCTATGGGTTAGGGGGTAGTACCCCATGTGGCGTCGGAACGCCAACCGTGGCTCCTGCCATCTCCGTTCCGCCTCCTCGAAGTGCTTTGTTTAAAAATGAAAGCTCGCCCTAGGGGAAACCCTTTTAAATTTGAAACCAATGTTGGTGAAGTGGTTTCCCCTCCAACACCAACCTTTGAGTGTTGACCTATAAACTCATGCCGAGATACCACGAAATTTGCAAAATTTATGGTAGACAAAAAAGCATCTACAATAACCCTTTCAAAATTTTTATGAACAGAGAGCGAGAAGGGGTTGTAGATCATGGTGAAGATGGTTGAGTTATGGATCGACTCGGGAGAATTTTCATATGAGCATGGAATGGATGGGACATTTAGAATGTAACTTCCATGTTTATTGATGAAATCTCCTATTTGTGGGGAGCACTTTCTTTTTCATGACGCATCAAGTTATCCGCAAAAATATGGATTAGAAATTATTATTAAGAGATCGCCTCACGCTCTCCCAAGTGATGATCGAGAAATGAATTCTGATGAGACATCGTGTGTGGGCATAGGGGAGAAGGTATAAAAATGTCTTCTATATGAATTGGTTCACCCTCTATGTGTTGTGAGTGTTCTGGATGTCTCATATAGGAATTCGAGGTATATGTTGATTCTGATCTAGGAATTTCTAAAGCATTCCAAAAATCATCATCAAGGAAATGGTCATCCTCGAATTCAAAGGGGCATGCATAAGGATGGGATTCATCATCCCAAGAAGTGTGATTGCATGTTCCCTTAACGGGGAGGTTCCTCGACAACCGAATTATGAGAAGAATTTGAAGGAACTTCAAATTTGGTTGTAAGTGCCTCCTTTTGTTGATCGGGGGCTTGACTCTATTGGATCTTCCGGAAACTCGTCATATATATACCAAAGTATGGGGTGTTTTCTAAGATATTCTCTAGAATGGCTTTCCCCTCACTAATGGATTTATGCACAAACGAGCCTCTAGAAGAGAGGTCAAGTTGGAGAGCATCCTCTTTGCTAAGACCAAGATAGAAGTGGCAAAGAATGACTTGGTCCGGCAAAGAAAGGTCTGGGCTTTGATTTATAAGACTTAGTAACCTCGCCCAGATGCTCCTAGAGTCTCCTTCTCTTTTTTGTTTAAATCTGAGAATTTCTATTCGGCGGGCAAATACTTCGAGAATCGGGAAGAAAGCAAGACAAAATTTGTCTCGAAGTTCAACCCGCTTCCGTGAACACCCCTACGGTATGAGCATACCATTGTTTTGCTCTTCCCAAAAGGGAGAATGGAAACAGATTTCCACTTAATGGTCTCCCCGTGTCATGCCGGATAAAACGAGGCAAGAAACAGTGTGCTCGAATTCCCCGAAGGTGGCTATATGGATTTTCATTATCGTGCCTAGAGAAGGGTTGGTCCCGAACCATGGCCGGAAAGCGGGCGAATTTCAAGGCCATTTGTAAGAATCGGATGGGATGATGGTGGAGGCTCCAAATCGAATCGCCCCTTTGGAGCGAATGATTATAGATAGGCGTTGAGTCCATGTGGTTGTGGTGATGGTGGTGGTAAGGTGAATAAAAAAATGATGGTAAAAATAAAAAAAATACACGGACGACTTGGTTCGATCCTAGAATGACTACCGTTCCCGCAGAACGCGCCGAGAAAAGCTTGTTGGTAATTTTAACGCATTACGATAAATCCGCAAGCGCATCTGAGTACCGCTTGTAGCTTTCACCCTGAGTATTCGTGTGGTATCGATTTCCCACCGGAAACGTGAAGTGACTAGAGAAGAATCAAGATCGCCCAAGGGAAAGTAGGATGATATTTTTGTAGGTAGAGAGGGTTCTCTAAGGTTTTCCCAAGATTACTAAATTCCAAGGTTCAAGCTTACTAGACTTTACTTACTTCGAGTACGGAACCTTTTCGATTCTCGAAAAAGATCGGGGAACGTAATCGGGTCGCCGCCAAAAGCTCTAATAAAAAACACCAACCCGCACGGTGGACTACAAAGGCCCCGACGGAGTCACAATCACCCCCGGGCTACCACAACTATTCCGTAGGTTTTGAGCAAACTCGTAATACACTAGCCTAGACACCACGCCTATGCTAATGATTACTAAACTTGCCCTGATCCTCGACTAGAGCACTCCTACCGAGCGGAGTTCCGGCAAGTAAAATAAAGCAATACTCAATTAAGTGAAATAATAAACTTGGAAATACCCCAAGATAACCCGACGCTACTCAAATTGAGTCGGGCTCCTAGAGGGTACAAAAGGCGAGGCTTAAACCCACAAACCCCTTCTTCTCTTCTCTTCTCCTCTCACTCTCTTCCTCTTTTTCTAATTTGTACAACTAGGTGGAGAACACCTAGAGGGACACTACTACAAAATATGTGTGTGGAAGATGAAGTGTTGACCAAACTTCAACCACATATTTTCCCCTGTCAACTTACTACCATAAAGGGAGTAAAATTAAACCTTTTTATACTCATATGCTTTTATCACTAATAAATTCCACTTGTAGTGTCTTGTATTTTTATTTTGCGATTTATAATAAAAGCAAGTGGAAAATCAACCAAAAATGCGCCTCCGAGAAAGCGCATTATTACAAAACCCAAGCCCAAGAGCAAA
>JADLZK010005690.1:0-44110 GCA_015847255.1 Hyparrhenia diplandra | reverse complement strand
ATGCAAAAAACACGGGTGTTACATAGATCACATAGCCGAATTCGCCGCATGAGGGCACCCGCACCCCACTTAAATCAATCTCGCTATTAACGCTCGAACGGAGTAATTCACCTGGCCGCTTTCGTGTAATCGGTGTGTCTTCCCTCCCCTCCCTCCTCGGGAGGGGCTTACGTGAGGAGCCGAGACCAAAGTCGAGGAAGCCCGGGACAGCCTTGGCGCTTTTATAGCTGGCCTCGCCGCCTACATAAAAAAACAATGACCGCACAACTAAGCGCCGCCAATATAGAGCTGTTCGATCTTGCTCGCAGGAGATTTAAAGACCTCGAAGGAACCCGCCATTCCATTCCGAGGCCTGACGAACTACACCCACAAGCATCCATAGTAGACGAACCACCCGAGAAAACGGCGACGGAATCCAAGACAACCCTCGGGCGAAGTCCCCACTCGCCGGGGGCTCTGGGGCTACTGTCGGGGACCTAAATATTGGGCCCCGGTGACATTCTCTTAATAACGAGAAGCCGCCGGCCCGTCAAGGCCCAAGAAACTCGGCCTACCATCATCCCGACACGAAGGACGGCCCGGTGGGCGAAGGACCAGGCCTAAGAGCCATGACGACTAAACGAAGCGAGCGAGCCACAAGCGTACAGTCACCACGAAGGATGCCGAGTAAAATACGGCGTAAACCACAAGCGTGGTCTACGACGGCTTGTCTTCCTCATGACCAAACTGCGGCAAAGACGCCCAGAGTGACAAAGGCCGAGGAATTTCCGCGGAAAGGAGGACCAGAAGCGCACCACGCCATAAGCCTGCTCGCCCGAACCTCTGACCCGGCTCCGATCTCCGTCCCGAGGGCAACCCCTGGGCGCAGGCCCGCAACCTCGTCCGAGGGTGGCCTAGCTCACCACCTTCGAAAAATCTCCGTCCCGGCCCCAGGGCAACCCTGGATCACCTCGTCCGAGGCGGCCTAGCCCACCACCCTGGGCGTTAGGGTCTCCCGTCTGCCCGAGGGAGACCTCTCCATCCCCAGGCAGCATGTCCATCTATCTCACCCAGGTCATAGACCCTGCATGGGAGGTTCCGTCCGAAGGAAGGGGAACAACCGCATTCAATGCGTTGCACGGCCCGGCGATATGGCGTGGCCATCGATTACGCCCGGTCAAGTCAACCCGCCAAATCCCACCCCGATCCGACCGATGGGACACAAAGCCGAGCCGGTGGCGCATTCGCGCCGCGACGCGGAAACACCGCCATTTCCCGAGAACTACCGCCAAGGCGCCCACGCCGAGCGGACCCCCGGGCGTTCAACACGCCACCACCAACGCCTCGGGGCCGCCGCCATGCGGACTGTGAGGGACGCCTCCCGCACTTCCTCGGGAGACACTGAAACGGCACGCCCACCATCGATCAAGACGCAGCGTGTCACCATCAAGCCAATGCCCGAGCTAGCCAACCCTGCCGCAAGATGCAACCATCGGCGCCTCGAATTAGCCACCTAGACATCCACATATGTAAACATTACTTCTCTCTTCCACTATAAAGGGGGAGTAATGCCCCATTAGCGAGGATTCGGACGATCACACGGGGATCACCGGATCGACACCCTGGTATTCTAGCGGGCCGTGACAGCCACCACCACCACCACGATCGTGAGGCTTGAGACCGGCGTCTCTCCCTTGCAACCGCCCTCAGAACCCCCTACCGCAGGCTCTCCCTTTTGGCCGAGGTAACACGAGGGACTCCACCGGCGGACGTAGGGCCCGTTGGCCCGAACGAGATAAGCGGCCGTGTCAAAGTCCATCTTGTGCTACGCCATGGGGGAGGGGCACACGCATATAAATTCTTTATTGCGGCAAGACCCCGAGGCGCCCGCCCCGCTCCGGAAACGCCGACACCATGCAAGGTCATTTAATTTGACCTCGCACTTGCTGCCACGCTTAATATAGCTGTCAAACTCCAAAACGTCGCGAACGCCTTTTACAAAAAAAGTGACCGGAGGGAGTAAGATATAAACATGTGAGTTGATCATTTGATGATGGAAAGAAAGATATAAACATATGAGTAATTTAATGAGAACTTCCAACATAAAACCTTAAGGTCTCGAGGATCAAGAAAGCAATACCGTGTGGATTCCCAGTATGCTGTGCAGGGAATTTAAGGTTAGTTTTTAGTGATCATTTGATGATGGAAAGAAAGATATAAACATGTGAGTTGATCATTTGATGATGGAAATAAAAATATAAACATGTGAGTTATTTAATGAGAATTTTCAACACAAAAACCTTAAGATCTCAAAGATCAAGAAAGCAATACCCCATGCGTTGCCACAAAAATTGTTGATGATTTGAAATAATATTATATATATAAAGGATAAACAATTATAAGTTTTAGTGGATGGCGTGGCATAATGCTAATGGATGATGTGTCTTGCTTATGCGTGTAGATTATAATTGCAAATGCTAGTTGACCATAAATGTATTTGTTAGTAGAATGATGAGGTGAATAGCTTGCATGTTGAGAGAAATTAGCTAGTGGGGTTGTTAGTGGAATGATGAGGTGGATAGCTTGCATGTTGGAGAGAATTAGCTAGTGAGGTTTGTCAATATAGGTGTAGTAGATAAGCAATATTTGAGAATTTCCTATAAATATAGGTTTTCTTTAGAATTCAATCAATCAATTACGAAACAATAGAGCTCTTTTTTTATTTTAACAGAAAGAAATAAAAATGATTACAAAGTTAAATTATTCAATCTTTTTTGTATTTCATAATTTTTTTTAACTAATAACTAGTGATTGGGATGCATGTGGGCCTCCAAACAGTGCTGCATAGCAGAGCGGGTGGAACCAGGAGTGCTTCAACCTTCACCCTACCGGTGGAGTTGAGGTCGTTGAACACAGACAATAGAGATAAAAAGTCCATAATAGCAATTCTTTTTTTTCTCCTCTTCTTTTTTTTTTATCTGCCCCGACGGCCGTGCGCATCCGTGCCGCATGCACTGGCGGCCGTGCGTGCCTGTGCGCTGCAATAAAACTAGTCTCTCGAGGGCTTAGGGTCCATGTGAGCAAGGTGAAGCGGAGTGAAGCCACCTTTTTTTTTTTTTTTTGCTCCATCATATTCTAAACCTGAGAACAGGTTTTAAGGAACTCCTCGAGTGAAACTGTTTCATTTTACATGTTTGATAAAGAACAGTTCCAAATGACTCGAAAGATGATGGATAAGCCATGCCCAAACAGGGCCTAATCGTGAATAAGGATAATTAGAGAAGGACGAGGTGGTTGGAGAGTGTGATCCAACACCTGACACGGGGCATTATGACGCGTCTATACATGAGCTATTTGCTTTGCGTAGTGATTCGGCAGTCTTTCTGATATGGCCATCGGCTTGTTCATATACTTACAGGTGGTAATATAAAATTGCTGCTGTTACTTGTCGTAGCCACACTGATACTGCCCCACAGCTCTGGTACTGCCGCAACTGATGATGGGGCTGGGAACAGAAGCCTAGCGAAGCCCGGCTGTCAAGACAAGTGTGGCAACGTCAGCATCCTCTACCCCTTCGGCATCGGGGAAGACTGCTTTCGACAAGGATTTGAAGTCCAATGCAATCAATCTGATAACATCGCCACACTGAAGTCTTCCCGCCGCACACCTCTATTAGAAATCAATCTGACCTTCGGCGAGGCTCGCGTTCGGAGTCCGATAGCATGGCACTGCAATTACACCGACGGTACGGTGTCGGACAATTTGAGGTCCTTTGAAGTTGATGACACTTATTTCACGGTTTCTGGAACCAAGAACAAATTCACAGCAATTGGTTGTGCTACCGTTGCAGGTGTCGTTGGTAAGAACAAGCAAATGAGGGTCTTCAGCCTCGTCTTTTTTGTTTCTTTCTTTGTCTCTTAAATTGCTCCTGTATTTCCTTTTTTGTCCTGTTTTATTTCTTCTTCTTCTTCTTACTTTTGGTTGTTTGTAATTGCCACTTTTAATTTAATAAAGTCTGCTCTGTAGGGGCCCCAGTTTCATCAAAAAGAAGCATGTTTACAGGACCGCATGTGGATCATTCTGTTCCGATGAGGATAGCATCGATAACAGCACAGAATGCTCTGGAATGGGTTGTTGTCAGACTACAATCCCTGGAAACCTGGATTTCTTCGGCTTCGGCTTCGCAACTGATGTACTAGACAACACTCAAGTCTGGAATTTCAGCCCGTGCAGCTATGGGTTCATGGTCGAACAGGATATGTTTAAATTTGATCCTTCCTATGCCACATTCTCAAATTTTAAAGAAGAATACGGAGGCGGGGTTCCGTTGGTTCTTGACTGGGTGGTTGACAATCAAACATGTGTGCGAGCCAAGAAGGACCATTCCACGTACGCATGCCTTGACAAGAACAGCGTATGCATCGACACGCCTGGTGGCCCGGGGTACCTCTGCAGATGCTCTCAAGGGTATGAGGGCAATCCGTACCTAGATGGAAGCTGCCAAGGTACGTACGATCACTATGCATCCATCTCCTGCCGATTCTCTCTCTTTTCGAATTACAAACGGTTTACTATTGATTTATTTTGCTGATTCTGTTCACTTGCTTTAAACAACAACAGACATCAACGAGTGTGATTCCCCATCGCTGTATCCTTGCCAAGGGAAATGCAAGAACACCATTGGAAACTACACGTGTACATGTCCGCTCGGAACTCACAGCATGGATCCAAAGAATGCACAGTGCATTCCGAACGTCAAGATGATCATAGGTAACATATGCATCTCCCCTAGAAAATACAGTATGGTAAAGAAAGGAATAATATTTATTAAGTCTGAAGTTACGGTGATGTTTTGTCATTGAATCATATTTTTATGATTAAACTCGAACAACGATATGAAATCTTCAATAAGGTAAAAAGTTACATGAAAAAAAGTCTACTTGTCGGTCACATTTTTGAAGGCCTGGAGTGTGATAAAATTTTATTCTAACATGAACATATAGCAATACCATAAATTTCAATATAGGTCACGGCAATATATGACCACTTATTAGTGGCATAATGTGTGTGAAAATATACTAAAAATTATATTGAGAAGTGTATCCTATATTAACTTGATAATGCAAAACATAGTAGATTTGGGAAATTAAGGTTGTAAACTGACATCAAAATCCTCCCCTTTTTTTTTTTTTTGCCATCGGCTTAATCTCCCTCATCATTTTTGTATTCATTTTGATGAGCAAGTTTGAAAAAAATAAATTGGCAAAAGAAAAGGCAAGATTCTTCAGACAGAATGGGGTCCTATATTATATCAGCAGATCCTCTCCAAACAAGTTGACACAGTTAGCATATTTTCTATAGAAGATCTAAAGAAGGCAACAGACAATTTCGACAAGAGTAGAGAGCTAGGCACAGGGGGGCCATGGCACTGTATACAAGGGCTTTCTAAGGAACAACAAGGTGGTTGCTGTCAAGCGTTCAAAGAGTATTGATGTGGCCCAAACCGATGAATTCGTGCAGGAGATTATTATACTTTCACAAATCAACCACAGGAATGTGGTCAGGCTGCTAGGTTGTTGCTTAGAAGTGGAAGTTCCCATATTAGTGTATCAATTCATCCCAAATGGAACTCTCTTTCACTTGATCCATGATAACAGTGCTGGAACACCTCTTTCATTGGAAGTTCGACTCAAGATTGCCGAAGAATCTGCTGAAGCACTAGAATATCTGCATCTGTCCACCAACCATTCCATTGTCCATGGAGATGTGAAGTCTCTAAACATTCTCCTAGATGAAAACTACACAGTAAAAGTGACCGACTTTGGGGCATCAAGAATTCTTTCCAAGGATGCAGTTCAAATCATGACAATGGTGCAGGGAACTTTGGGCTACCTAGACCCTGAGTACTTGCAAGAGCGTAAACTGACTGAGAAGAGCGATGTGTACAGCTTTGAGTTGTGCTTTTAGAACTCATCACAAGGAAGACAGCAATATACTTCGAGGGCCCTGGTAAAGAAGGAAAAGCCTTGCATCATCGTTTATACAGGCAATGAATCAGAATAGAATTGAAAGTATGCTAGACAGTAGCATACTGGATGTCGGAATGGAGGGATTGTTCCAAGAAGTTGCTGAGCTAGCCAGACTGTGCTTGAGTTTCGAAGGGAAGGAGAGGCCTTCCATGAGCCAAGTGGCTTACAATTTGAAAGCTATACGGAGTAAATGGAGAGATATATTGTTGCTTAAGCACGAAGAGACTCAGCGTCTGATAATTGAGAGGTCATCGGGCATGGATCCAGTAGTAGGTGAACTGGAGCCTAGCATGACCTATACGGCACAAATGTTGGGGCTGGATATCGAAACTACACCAAAGGTTGACCATGCCGATACTACAAGAATATAAAACGTGTGTTGCTACAAGTTTGAATATTATTACCATGTCGTAATACATATATGTAGTTATTGAGTTGATGGACGTGTAATCGAGCTGCCAAACAATATAAATTTATAATCCCATTAGAGATTTTACCAAAACTTTGCATTTAGGCGCTGTCGATCTACTCAAAACATAGCCCTGTATTAGGCTTGTAGCTTACATATATTTTTGTAATAATGGGTACATCAACTGAGTTTCTTTATTTTTGCTGAGATGTTTGTTTATTTTTTTCCTGATTGTTGCATTGAGGATTTCAAGAGTATTCTTTTGCTTCTTCGATCTCTATCAAAAAATATTTTATGATTATTTCTTCCACGTGATAAACTTGGCCAGGGTCAGGGCCTCGAATTCTTGCAGTCGTGGCGAGTTCGGATCGGATGCCATGACTGTCCCATCTCAGAATGAAGCAGTAGGTTTTCTTCTCGTCGAATCAAAGGAGAGGAGGTATGGTCGTCGCATGCCCGCAGCTCATTGGAAAGGTTGTCCAGGACTTGAAAACCACAAGCTTACGTAGCCTTGGCCCTTGGGAGTTGCTTTCGTTTTTCCTTTTGCAAGATTTCTTCTCCTGTTTCCTTTGTGCTTTCTTTTCTTCTCGAGTTCCCCATTTCTAAATATAATTGTACTGCTCCTCGACACGCAAGACCCGGCACATAATGCAACAAGGAATAAGATCCTATATTCACTTATGTTTGATAGAATTTATAGAAAAAATAAAACAAATGTACATGACAGAACTCTTTGCTTCACTCTTTGGGTCACACACAATGCAACAACCAGTCACACTCTTTTTAACTCTTTGCTTCACTAATGTAATAATCCCCACAAGTTACACCAAAGCCAAACAAATAATAACCTTACCTGTTCTAAAATATAGTTTATCTTGGATTTATCCTAAGTCATTTTTTTTTAAATTTTGACCAAAACTTTCAGAAAAAAAAAAAACATTAATAGCTATAGTTCAAATAAATTCACTGTCAAAATATATTTCATGAAAAAACAATATAACTAATTTCACGTTATAGATATAGATTGGTGTAACTTTTATAAGTTTGACAAAATTATTAGAGAAGTTGTACTTGGGACAAAACCAAAGTGCACTATAACTATATAATTTAGAAAACAAGAAGTGTATATATGTCACAGTCCGCAGCGAGGGGGCGGCGGAGGTGACACGCCGACGGCAAGTTCGGGCGGCGAGGGAGAGGGAGGAGGCGGTGGTGGTGGCGCCCGGGCGACGGGAAGGAGGTCGGGAGGGGAGGAGATGGCGGCACGGTGGAGGGCGGCGGCGTGGCGGCGCGCCGGGCGGCCCCGCCGGGCGGGCGGGCGTCGGGCGGCCGCGCCGGGCGGGCGGCGGGGCGCCCTAGGGCGCCGCACGCCGCCGGGCAGGGGGTGGCGGCGCTGGTGGAGGCGGCGCACGGCGCGGGGAGAGAAGGAGCCGGGCGACAGGAGCTGTTGGGAGTGACCCTTTATTTTCTCATTGATTCAACCGATTACATGCCCCTAGTATTTATAGTCCGAGGGAGACTTGCATCCAAAGAAATCTCCTATTTTATTCCTTATTCTATTCCTATTGTATTCCCTAAATATCCTTTGCTTGACGGCGAAGTAGATGACGAGGTGGGCGGCGGCGACGGCCGGCCACCGGCGCCAAGACGCCTCGGGCCTTGGGCCCTATGCGGGAGGCGATCTGTGACAATATATTTAACTACACAACCAAATTATTTTTTTTCTGACATTGAGCTTCATTCAACTCAGTTAACCAACTAGTTGTGCCAACTTCTGCTATCAACACGGCATAATATGGACTATGGAGGGAGTATATATAGAAAACAATGTGCCAACTGCGGCCAATCGACATCATCAGTAAGTCAACTACAAAGACCGTGTCAAAATATATCCGTACATAGAGAGAAAACACAGTACTGTCCCGATTGGTCAACAATGCAAGTCATCAGCAGAATCGTCGTTTTTCACAGTCAGCACACTCTATATATGCCTTTATATACGGATAGTAGGTCGACGTACTGCTTGTCTCTCAGAGAACGAGCTTAGAATCGTTTGGTATGCTATAGCTAGGTGCCCTCATTCTTTCTTCTCAAAATTAACAGGTGCAATAGTGGATACTGCCAATATTATACATTTATGCATGTGGAAAAACCATCGTCTTCCATATCTGCTGGTAAGAATTTCTAGCTGCTCCTCATCTCCATCGTAAATGATTCAATCACGCATGATGTGTATGTTTGGAGAGAGCATCCATAGTGATTTTCTGTCCTCCCAAAACTTTGTCCTCGATCGATCGGTACCTCTCTAGCGGCTATGAATATTTAGGAATTGACGTGTAGATTACTCTTCTATTCCATTTTACAAACTATTCTCACTAGTGGAAAGTTATTTGAGTTCTAGGGTAAAAACACAAAGATAAAGGAAAGTTAAAAACTGTGACTCAACCTTTTCAGCTGAACTTGTATAATATGCAATATTTTCCAATTTTTTTTGCCTATCTATTTGGTACACAGAAATAAATTGATGTTAGCAAAATGTAAGAGAATACATTGATGGTTCTTTTATACTCTGATTATTATTACTATTATTATTATCGCCCCATTTTGTTACTAATAATTGATGTTTTGGACTTAGGCTTGATATACATAATTTCAATCTGACAACAATTCATAATCTATCACTATGTTATTACAAAATTTAATAAATATACAATAACATAAAAACATGGATTCATATGGTATTCAAATTTCCAACTTAAATATTTAAGTAGCATACAAAGTTTGGAAAATGTGATCACCTTATATATGGTTGTCCAAACCATATTATTTACTAGAGGACATCATTGTGAAGCAAAACTATTCCAGTTTTTCTTTACACATTACTAGACAAATGCAAAATACTAAAAATTGTACACTCCTATTATAAGAAAGCTACACCTTTTATAAATCATCGCTGGTTTTATTTATGCGAACTAATTAACGTACCATAATATCTTTTTTTGAAAGAAAACTGGCGGGAGCTCGCCTTTTAATTAAGCTAGGAAAGAGAGTTTTATGTACAGGAGAAAAGTAAGTTTGGCCCCGGTCCTGCCGGTGGCGAAGAAGCAAAAAACCGAGAAATAAAACAATTTTACATGCCCCAAGAGTAAGCCCTCCTCCTTTGTGCGATGTCCTCTTTGGTCCTTAAGGCGACCTGTAGCGATGTCTCAAACTTGTTTGAAAAGATTCTCCTATTTCTCTCTTTCCATATGTTCCAAACGGTGTAGATGACCATTCCGTTGAAACGCTTCCTCTCATCCCTGGATATCCTTGATTGCACCTCCTCCCACCATGAAACGAAATGTGCCGGGTCACTGTCACCGGTAAAATTTGGGATGCGTCAAACTGCTCCCATCGCATGATGTGGTTCCACACCACTTTGGCGAACGGGCATAGCGAGGGCCAAATGTAGGGGTGTTTCAAGAGGTCCGTTGCATAAGGCACAATGGTCTTGATGTGGCCAACCTCTCTTTTGTAGGTTATCTGCGGTGAGGATTTTCTCTCGTGCCAAGATCCAAGCGAATACCTTGCATTTGATTTCAGCGTGCACCTTCCATATGAGGTCACATTTGAAAATTCTGTAGGAACCATAAAATTGGGCTCTATATGCCGACCGGGTGGAGTAGGTTCCGCTTGTTGTCCATTTCCAAATGATGCTATCAAGGGTGCCTGGTGTTAGGTGGACTTGCTGTATCCTGATCCATAGCGAGACGAACTCCTCCACCTGCAACGTCGTGGTAACCCGTCCTCTTAGGGCGGCAACCCAGGCGCTATTGTGGAGCTCAGTCTGAACTATCCTGTTCTTGAATCTAATTTGCTCGAACAGTTGGGCGCTAGGAATTTTGGAGCCTCGCCGAGCCGAGCCACCGTCGTGCGAAGCGCGCCGCGGCCATCCCCAATAATGACCTTGGTAGAAGCACTGAAAAGTGCCCGATCGAGCTCATTGCAGGGTATCTCCATCCCAACCCAAGGTTTGGAGGAGTCCACCCACTCCTGCCAGAGCCACCTCAAGCGCAAGGCCCTACTAAATTTCTCCAGGTCCGGGACGCCGAGGCCCCCAAGTTCCTTTGGTCGAGCCACGGTAGGCCAATTGACAAGACAATGACCCCCATTCGCATTTTCTTCTCCTTTCCAGAAAAAGGACCTTCTGATCTTGTCAATGCTCTTGCGGGCCCAGGCCTGTAGAGGGAACACCGTCAGGTGATATGTAGGCATCGCTGATAGGACCGATGAGACCAAGGTGAGGCGACCCGCCCTGTTGAGCCATTTTCCTTTCCAGCCCGGGAGTCTTTGGGCAATCCGTTCAATGAGTGGCTGTATATGCACCTTCCGCAGAGCGCGTGTGTGGAGTTGGAGGCCAAGGTAGCGGCAAGGAAAGTTTCCCCTAGTCCCCGCAAAGGATGTGAGGACATGATCAAGGTCGATGTCATCGCATCTAATCGGGTGGACGGAGCTCTTTTCAAATTAATATGGAGGCCAGAAATGCTCCCGAACGCCTGCAGGATGACTTTTACCGCATCAATGTCGTCCTTCTTTGGGTTTATGAAAATGGCCGCATCATCTGCATACAGGGAGGTTCTCCATCTGGTGATGGTCGGAGGAAGCGGTGAGAGGGCGCCATATTGGGTTGCAAGGTCAAGCATGCGCTGTAGGGGGTCCATGGCAAGGATGAACAACATGGGTGATAGGGGGTCAACTTGGCGAACTCCCCTGGCATGGTGAAAACACTGGCCCCGCTTGCCGCTGAGGAGCACCCGAAGTGGATGTACGAAACATGATGGATATCCATTCGCGCCAACGTCGCCAAAGCCAAGAGCGTGGGACCTCAAGCGGGTAACTCCAATTTACCGTGTCAAATGCCTTATGAATATCCAGCTTCATGAATAGTGCTGGGGTCTTTTCTTTGTGCATCTTTCTCACCGTGGCCTGTACACATAGGAAGTTGTCATGGATGCTCCTCTTCTTGATGAATGCACTTTGGCAATTTGAGACCAAAGAGTTTAGGTGGGGGCTAATCTGTTGGCCAAGAGCTTTGTAAAAATTTTGGTGAAGCTATGCATAAGGCTGATTGGCCTGAAATCCGTGATTTTTTGAAGGCGTCGGCCTTTTGGGCAGCAGATGACGATGTTTGCGAATTCATGAGTTCGAGGCCTTGGGAATTTAGATGGAAGAGGCTGTTGATGGCTGCTGATAGGTCATCTTTGATCGTCTCCCAACAAGCCTTGAAGAAGGCCCCCAGTGTAACCATCCGCCCCCGGGCTTTCTCGGATGCCATCGCAAATATGGTTTGTCGGATTTCGTCTTGGGAGAATGGCAGCTCCAAATGCTGGAGGTTTCTTGGGACGTAACCCAGCCCCTGCCGCTAAAGGACAACGCCCTTTCAGTAGCGGTGCCCAAGTGCTCTTGAAAAAATCCCGCACCACCTTTTCTTTTTCCTCCTGGGAGAAAACCAAACCTCCATCTTTCTGCAGGCAATGGATGTAATTTTTTTCGACGGCGAGCATTGGCCTTCATGTGAAAGAGTTTTGTGTTGGCGTCCACCACTGCGGATATAGATGAGTCTGGACCTCTGCCTTATCCGTGACTTCGATGACAGCCAAGCCGATGCTACGAGCTTTTTAGGCGCTTCCTTAGTTCCAATTCTCGGGCAGTCGGAGGCCTAAATTCTTGCGCCAATTCTAGCTGTAGGAGAACCTCTTTGATGATGGCTAGCTGTAGTCTTGTGTTGCCTATTTTTTCTTTGCGCCATTTCTTGAGGCCCTTTGCTAACCTAGCCATCTTGATGTGCAGCCTTTTGATAGGCAATGCAGTATTGACCGGCCTCCCCCATTCAGTTTGCACTAATTCGTGGAAGCCAGGCATCTTGGTCCAGAAGTTCTCAAAGCGGAAGGAGTTATTATTGTGATGATCAAGCGCGCCATGTAGCAGCAGCGGCGTGTGATCTGACATTAGGGACGGAAGGGAGTGGAGAAAGCACGAAGGGAAAAGCAAATCCCACTCCGGTGTGCATAGCAGCCTGTCAATTCTAGTCATTGTGGGATTTGATTGCTCATTTGTCCATGTGAAACGGCGGCCATTTAGTTTAATCTCTTTTAGCCCCAGATCATCAATCGTTGCCTTAAAGGAACCCATTAGGCGGCGGTTGAGGTTTGTGTTATTTTTGTCTTCCGCTTGGTAGATTAAATTGAAATCACCAAGTATAAGCCAACGCTTGTGGACGGGCGTGGGGATGTTCTTCAGCTCCTGTAGGAACATAAGCTTGTCGTCATCCTCTTGAGGCCCATAGACGACTGTAATTTGCCATTGGGTGCTACTGGCCCTCATGGTCACCGTTGCAGTGACAGCGTGTGTCGTCAGGCGAACATCAGACAGGTCGAAATGGTTTTCGTTCACTGCTAGAAGGATGCCCCCTCTTGTCTGAGTGGCTGGGAGGACGGCAAAGGAGTTAGCAAAGCGCTGGCCAACGGTCTGGGTGACAATGGCCGCGTCGATGTGCTGCAGCTTGGTTTCTTGTAGGCATACAATGGTGGCGGCTGTGTCTCTGACCAGCTCATTGACAGTGTCCCGTCTTGCAACGTCATTTAGCCCCCTGACGTTCCAGTTCAAAATCTTGCAATTTTTTTTGAGCCATAAAAACCGGTTTTGTAACCCCAGGTAGCAGTTTTCAGCTTGCCTGTAATAGCCCAGATTTGGCGTTGAGCAGGTGCAGCAATTGCAGCAACAGCAGTAGTGAGTGCAGTAGAAGGTGTGCTGAGCAGGTTTCAGGCTGTCCTGATGATGGGCAAAACAATAGCAGGAAGAAGCACACAAAGCTGCAACACTTGAAAGTAAACACCTTTGCCGTCCTCATGTACCTAAGACATATGGGATGGTGTACTTTGGGGTTGTAGTGAGTTTAATTTGCAACTCAAACTTGTGTGGAAAGATCCAAAACTATAATTTTGAACATTCCCAGTTCCTTGAGTGATGATACTTCCTCCAATTACAAATAAATAAGTTGTCACTTTGGATAGTGACGCGGTCATGAACGCAGCACACTGATTTTGTCAATCGTTTTTGTACTTGTATATATCAATGTTTAGATTTATATAATGTGTTTGGTAATTTTTTAAAAAAGGTTTGAATATGTCTTCTAAAAGCGTCAACCAGTATGTGGTGGAGAGTGGAGACAAGGGATGTGTACTGTCGTTGGCCCTCCAAAAAAGTAAGAAATCGCATATTTCTGACTTCAGAACAGGCGTCAAGGATACATGTAATAAATGGATATTAGTTAGGGGTAACAAAAATAATAACGAGATATTATTTTGTGCCAATGGTGGATAGGAAAAGATAAAGGGAACTAAAGAAATATATAAATGTTTGACGCGTTGGCAATGACGCACGTTTGAATCGTTCTGTCGAAATGATCACATATATAGGAGTACGTAGGATGACATTGACATGGTTAGCTACGAGAGGAAGGAACTATTCAACGGGCCGGGCCACCAGCCGTCTTGCTAAAACTAGACCCAAAACTAAATGGTTGCTCTGATCAGAGGCCATATGATCTCATCAATACACCTGATGTGATGACTATATTGGTACTAAAATATACGAAAACTTTATCAAGATAATAATATTCTGAAACTAATTTTTAAGACAAATCCGGCCATGTTTAGCTGGCTCCACCCTTCTTCTAGCTAGTAAAAAAAAGGTTTTCCCCTCTACAAACACTTCTCTTGGAGAACCGTTTTATGAACTAGCATTTTACCTCCTCCGATCCAGTTTATAAGGCGTAGTCTGCTGACATCCAAACATATATGGATAGAATAATCAATACTTCACATGTGAGGTACATACATGATAAGATGCATCTAAAAGTCGATATCTAACTCTTATTATTAGAAGTGTCCATCTCAGCTATGACTAATTTATTTTTAATAAGGGTCGCTCTGCGCGCAGCTATGACTAATTTTGAGCTGCTAATTAGCCCTTGCATCCAAACAAAGCCTTTACCTGGCCCGCCCATCCGATTATGATAGCTTACAAAATAATCGTATTCATATGAAATTTACTCAGCTAGATTATTATATATAATATGGTCATTACGTGCAGGTAAAATGCTGTTAATACTAATTTTGGTGGCCACTCTGATGAAGCACAACATTGCAGTTGATGGTGCTTGGGCTGATCCGTCTGGGACCGGGGGCAACAGCCTAATAGCCCTACCCAACTGCCAAGATAAGTGTGGCAACGTCAGCATTCCTTACCCGTTCGGCATCGGGCAGGGCTGCTTCAGGAGCACTTCCTTTGAAGTCAGATGCAGGGATGACCAAGCTTATATTAAGATGTGGGATACTTTCAAAGACCCGGTTCTAGAGATCAATGTTCTCCAAGGTGAGGCACGCGTTCAGAAGAATTGGAGTGTATCATGGAGCTGCTACTACGGGGGACCGGACGCCACCAGCGATGGGATAAAATACGTGTGGTGGGGGTCACTTGGGAATTTTCTCAAGCTTTCCTCTAAGAACAAACTTACAACAGTCGGGTGCGCAGCTCTTGCAACCATCATGGGTTCTACTTCTTCTACTGATACAGACATCGTGCAGAACAATGACACGCTCTTGTACACGAGCACATGTGCATCATTTTGTGCGAACAAAGATAGTATAAGTAAGAGAGCCGAGTGCGATGGCATGGGCTGCTGTCAGACATCCATTCCACAAAATCTGACAAGCTACACCTTCACATTTGCAAATACTTCGGGGTTTACTACATACAACGATGGAATTCCGAGTGTTCTGAAACAATACCTTCCCAGAGATGCCCAAAAGTTCAGCCCTTGCAGCTATGCCTTCGTCGTCGAGGAGAACTGGTTCAAGTTCAATCCTGAATATGCCATATCAAACAACTTCAAAAGCCAAGATGGTCTGATCCCTATGGTTCTTGATTGGATTGTTGGTACTGAAACTTGTGACGAAGCCAAGAAGAACAAATCATCATATGCATGTAATGCCACAAACAGCGAATGCGTTCCCGCGCGCAGTGGCCTAGGGTACCTCTGCAACTGCACTCAAGGTTATACAGGCAACCCCTACATCGGAGGGTGTCAAGGTCAGCACCCATGCATCTCCTCTCCAGTCTCCATAATCTCTAGCCAGCTACTTTCCCCTTTTCAGTTTGCACTTTGCAACGATTTCATTTTCCATCTGTACTGATTTTTGCTTATGTGCTTTTGATGATTTGCCAGTAATGATTAACATATGATTGGTCCCACTCACTTAATTTTACAGATATCGATGAGTGTGCTTCACCATCCATGTATCCTTGCTATGGTACCTGCACCAACACGAATGGAAGCTACAGCTGTTTATGCCCAGCAGGAACCCAGAGCAATGATCCCAGGAATTCACCCTGCACTCCAATCCCCAGCTCCAACCAGCTTCAAGTGAAGGTGGTCATAGGTACATTTTCCATGCCCAACTAACAACCTTTATCCGTAGTCATTTTCCCAATTGTCATCCTAGCAAAAGAAAATACAGATACTAGGGTAAACATACCACCACTATAAATACACATATGATGCACACTAACAGTTTGTTTGGCAACACTCATATCCACCTCAATTCATAATTCCATATGTCAAAGCACTCCAACACACATGGATTAAGGCGAATACAAGTGTCGCCAAACAAGATCGCCGCCAAACAAGATCTAAATGGATTTATTTTGATTCCAATGGACAGAGGGTACAACAACTTTTATGCCATTTACCCTTGCTCTACCTTTACATTTTTTACATTAAAGGCTTGTTCATTTCGGACGGATCAAGCCAGGATTCATTCCGGCTGATGGATTCTTCTATAAATGTAAACCAACAATCCGGCCAGAACTATTCATGGAGGCTAAACCCCTGGAACCGAACGAGGCCTAAGGAATATGAAACATTCCAGCCTCCCACATTCACCAGTGAAGTATAGCTGTTCAATACAAAATGCTTAGTACTTTGACTGCACTCTATCATAAGGTAATAGGAAAATTCAACTCAAACAAGACTAAAGACTCGAGTCTCAATCCGGTTCCTATTTCTCCATTGAACTTGTTGAAGAGCTCCATCACAATCACTTCCACCATTTTACATCCGTCCCTCAATGTAGATCTTGCTTTTTCTTCGATAGTGGTGACCATTGGACGATCCAATATATCCCCCTAAAGATGAACTGCAAGAATGAGCCAGGTATGGTTCTTTTGAAGAATGAGCCAGGTATTCCAACATAGAACTGCAGTACCTGTTAAAATCTAATTTCTGACCTTAGAAGAAAAACTTGCAAATTTGTTCTGCACTTGCTCCGAGGCATTTGTTCAACACTTCCAAATTTAGAATTCCCAAACCTACCATGCACTTTGGTTTACAAAGAAAACTCCATCATGCTAATCTATATTTCTTTTTTATGCTCATCACATTGCCAAAAAAACTTGATCTATAATAATCCAACTTCTTTAGGATTCCTTTAGGAATTGCTAAAAAAGACAATATAAACGTTGTGGAGGCTTGATAGTACCGTATTGATTAACACAACCTTCCCTCAACTGACAATTACTTGCCTTTCCAACTAAAGTTTTTTCTAAAACCGTTCCTCAATTACCACACAATCCTTATTCAGAATTCTAATGTAATGCATAGGGATTCCAAAATACCTGAAAGGAAATGTCTCTTCCCTACAACCAAAAAGCTCCACATAGTCCCTATTTCTTTTCCTTGGCTGCGCCAAAGCAAAAAGACTCACCTTTATGAAAATTAATCTTGAGGCCAGATAATTTTTCAAAGGTACATAGTACCAGTTTCAAGTTCTTTGTCTCTTCTAAATCATTTTCCATAAAAATGATGGTACCATCTGCATATTGAAAGACTGATAAACCTTCCTCTACTAGGTTTGGTATACATATGCGTGTTATATATGATATGTCATCAACAAAATCATAATACTGAACACCAGTTTTGTTATCCTCATGAATTATATTTTCTTGTACTTCTTTTGTTTCAAAAGTTTCTCCCTGTTGTAATCAGGGCCAACTTTAAATAAGTAGTTGTGTAACAAATTCTGATAAAAAGAACTGTTATTGCATATTTGCATACCAATAAATAACCTCAGAGGCAAACCCAGCAGAGTGTATCGTCGGGTCTTTAACATTGCAAACTGCAGGGATTTTGCATGTCCGCAGAACAGTCTATAGATAGCTGTGATTTTCCACTGATTTCCCAAAAATCGTCAGGTCAGCTGACCCCACAAAGGAGCCTTGCTCCGCTATAGCCCCAAACTATGAATTGTACAATTAATTAACCACTGATTTCTCTTTTTTACATTTAACATGACAACACAATCATCAACACAGGGGTATATATTAAAAACGAAACCAGTAGGAAGAACCCTTATGGCATCACAAACTCTATAAATCATTCAGATAAATGTTGGAAAAAAGATTATATAAAGTTTAAATTTTGAAATACTGAAACACATATATGATCTACTTAGAAAAATAAACGGAGGAACTAGAAAGGAAGAGTGCTGGTCTCTTTTATTTTTGCAAAGTGTGCATAGTAGCCATGCGTCGAGATGAACTGACGATGTTGACAACATTTTTTTTCTTAGGTACTTCTATCAGCTCTGTCTTCCTAATCGCCTGTGTCTCTGCTCTGCTGATCCATCGTCAAAAAAAGGAAACTGGCAGAAGAGAAGAGAAGGTTTTTCAGAAAGAATGGTGGTCATATACTATACCAACAAATACTATCAAAACAAATTGATACAGTGATAATATTCACAAGTGGAAGATTTGAATAAGGCTACAAACAATTATGACAAAAGCAGAGAACTAGGCACAGGAGGCTACGGTACCGTCTACAAGGGCATCTTAGAGGATAACAAGATAGTAGCTGTGAAGCGCTCAAGGGTTATGAATGTGTCCCATACCGAAGAATTCATTCAGGAGATTATTATTCTCTCTCAAATCAATCACAAGAATGTGGTTAGGCTTATAGGTTGCTGCTTGGAAGTGGAAGTGCCTATACTAGTGTATGAGTTCATCCCAAATGGAACCCTCTTTCAACTGATACACGATAACCATAATCGACACCCTGTTTCGCTAGAAGTTCGCCTCCGATAGCCCAGAATCTGCCGGCTTTGGCATACATGCATCTCTCCATGAACCGCCCCATAGTCCATGGAGATGTGAAGTCTCTAAACATTCTTCTGGATGAAAACTACATGGCGAAAGTGACCGACTTTGGGGCATCGAGGTTGCTTCCCAAGGATGAAGCTGAGCTTATAACAATGGTGCAAGGAACTCTAGGTTACCTAGACCCGAGTACTTGCAAGAACGGATATTAACCGAGAAAAGTGATGTTTACAGCTTTGGAGTTGTCCTTCCCGAATTGATCACAGGAAAGACCGCAATATACTACGACTATGAGGGTCCCAATAGGGAACGAAAAATCCTTGCACCATCTTTTCTCGCTAGCAAAGAGAGAGGACAAAGTTCAAGACATCTTGGACACCAGCATAATGGCCGTCCGGAATGGAGGAATTACTCCAAGAACTCGGTGAGCTAGCCAGCCTGTGCTTGAGTTCTAGGGAGGAGAGGCCTTCGATGACCCAAGTGGCCGACAAATTGAAAGCTATACTGAAGTAGCTGGAGACAGATATTATTGCTGAAACACGAAGAGACTCAGCATCTAATAATTCAGAGGTCATCAGGCATGAATCAACAAGTAGGTGACCTGTCGGCTAGCATGTTGTATACGGCACAAATGTTGGGGCTGGATATCGAAACACCACATGTTGACCGTGCCGATACTACAAGCTTGGGACAAGAATATGGGACGTGTGTTGCTACAAGTTTTGAATATCATTACCATGCATGTAGTAGTACATATATATATATTCGCTGAATGTGTAATCGATCGAGCTGCCAAACAATATAAATATACATAATCCCATTAGATCATACCAAAACTTGTATTTAGGCGTTGTCTAGTCACGGTACTGTAGGCTTGTAGCTTAGCTCATATTGCTGTAAATATAATAATGGTTACATCAACTGAGTATCTTTATTTGTGCTGAGATGTTTGTTTGTTTTTTTTTCCTCATTGCATTGGGGATTTCAAGAGTTTTATTTTCTCTCTCTATATCAAAATATGTTATGATTTATTCAATGTTATAAACTTGGCCAGGGAGTAGTGAATAAAGTATTTAAGATTGCTGAAGTCTTGAGTTACACTGCTCCTCGTAGGAAAACATTGCTGGTGAGCAATAAAGTATTTAAGATTATGAAGTTCATGGTAAACAATAAATAAAGTAGGGAAATTGCTCATAATCTCGCCTTGACACAAGATGCAGAGTTAACAAGCCTGAAGCCCCAACACAGTTATTCCAGTGATCCAGTCCTAGAGGACAAGTATGAAGGTGGTCTGACATACCTGGTGATGCCAAATTAAACACAACAGAACGGTACATGCGTCGACGACTAACCGAGAGTGAGGCCGGAAGCAACCAACCATGCTTGTCTGCCCGACCTGCATCGCCGACCGCCCGATGGCTGATGCCCCGAACCCCCAGGGCTCTTAATCAGCGCGCCCCCCGGGTGCAAGGTCTTCTTCTTCCCCTCATCCGCACCAATCTTTCTCCACCCTCTCCGCCGCGTCTAGCACCGCCTGGGACGCCCGGCAACCCACCACCCCGCCCGACCTTCTCCGCCCTTCACTAATCCTAATCGAGCACCTCGTCGGCAACTGCACGCCCCCGCCGCCGATTCCACCCAACCGGCCGGATATCTCCCACGACCCGGTTGTCGTCGCCTCACCGCGCGTCTCGCTCGCCGCCCACCACCACCGGCAGTCCGGCCGCCACCCTCCGGCCCTCATTCTAAGCCCGCCAGCCATGGAATGGATGACCACGCCGCTGGCCACACCACCCGGCCCTACCCCCGTCCCCATGCCCCTCCTTCCTCGGCCACGACGTCGTCGTGCGCACCACTTACAGCTGGCGGCGCACGCGCGGCCGGTAATGATTTGGGCCCGAACTGCAAGTCTAGCAGGCCATGGATGCCGATGGGTGTCGGCGAGGAGCAGGCCCAGCCCACATTAACGGAGGCCCGTCATATAGCGTGTGTGGCCGGGTGAGGAGGTTCCGGCCCCCAAAAAAAAAAAGTGAGGAGGTGCCTACTACATGGCCGACACTTGAGGCGACACGCACTTCACTCTGGGCATTCGGTTAACCAAAACCGATCGATTCGGTTCTTTGGTTATCTAGCCACCGGTTCCCTAAGAAAGACACACCGATCGGTTCTAGGAAAATTTAAAGAGCAATGAAGCATGAAACAACAGTACAAGCGTACATCATAAACTAAGCAACAGTTCACCAACACTCCAACGGTTCTGAAAAGAACAGTCCAGCACTTGATGTATCTGTTGCGGCGGTGTGTCCTGCCTGCCACCTGCCCCCTGCGTCCTGGGCAGGCTGCGACGCCGCTCGCCGGTGTCGCGGTCTCGCGGAGGGGAGGGATGGCCGGCCGCCAGGCTGCAGCGTAGGGACTTCGGGAGTCTTGGTCATGGAGGGCGGAGTGAAGTGGAGAGCTGGGAGCCGCGGTGGACGGGGAGGGAGGGGAGTGAGACCGTGGTCGCATGGGGAGCCACGCGACGCATGATGAAGAGCGACGCCTGTGGGGTTGGGGTCCGAGTTCGTGGGGAGGATGGGTGAGGACTGAGGAATGTTGGGTTCAAAGCATTCGGTATTGGGCTGGCTGGGTTGTATGTTTAAGCTATCTCGACATAGGCTTTATAAAATTTGGTTAGTTTGGGTCATTTCGGGTTAACCAGGCCTGGAACCGATCCGAACCGAAATAACCAAATTAATTATTTGGAACCCGTCGGTTCGGTTTTCGCTTGGTTCTCGGGGTTTTTTTTAAAAAAAGATCACGCCCGCCAGGACCAAGGCGGAAAGTCGAATCAAAACGGCGACTCTAGCGCCCGCTCATGCCGACGGACGAGCGAACACGGCGGGCGCGATCGTTCGCTGGGCTAACGTGACGAGACGGTAGAGATCGTGAGAAGCACGAAATCTCACCGGGATTCGCCTGTGGTGCTGGTGAGGTGGAGGAGCCGAAAGGTAGCCGGCCGCCACGCGAAGCCATGGAACGGGACAAAGGCAAGAAGGCGACGGAGGCACGAGCGCGCCACGCCGATCGGCCGTGTGTCGGGCGTGGGCGTGTGGATGGTGGAGTGCTAGGATGCGCATGCCGGGTGGTACAGACGTGGTCGAGACGAAGGGTGTGATTGGTTGCTCGAACCGACCCATCCACTTCCCTTTTGGTACCGCGTCCGAGGTCCGCGGTTTGGTTTCCTTCCCGTGCTTTTGGTGCTCCCCACCGTCCTCTCCCTCCCTCATCCCGATCGACGAGGGAAGCCGGGCGAGCTTCCTCGCGAGCCCGACGGCGACCCCTCGCGAGCTTGGCGGGAGCCCCCGCGGTCTTGGCGCGAACTCATGCCGCCCCCCTGATAAAAGCCGTCGCGCGCCGTGGCTAGGGGTTACCGCCCTCACTCTTTCCTCCACTCCTTCCGTCGTTCCTCCTTCCCTCTCCTCACCCGGTGCCTCGCCGGTGCTTTGCTCCTCCGCCGCGCCCTTTCCGGTGCTCGTGCTTGTGCCGGTATAGCTCGCCGCCGCCCTTTTCCCCTCCCTCTCGGATTCCCGCCATTGTTTTAGGTTTTCCCTTTGATTTTGTGAAGCTATTGCCCCGGTTGGCTCAGATCTATGTTGTTTTGATGCTTCTACACTTGATTCGTGGCCTGATCCGTGATTTATGCTTACTTATGAGATGCCCGGTGTCGATTGATGATGATTACTTGATTACTCCACCGAGCACAAAGGCCTAGGTCGATGATTACATTTTGTTCGATGGATTAGGCGCCGGAGGAGCACCTTTGGTGTGGCAAAATGTGTCTTCTTCCTCATGTCTAGGATCCCGATATTCATCCTGCCACTTAAAACCGCTTAGAGCTTTTGGTTCATATGAGTCATCCCTTGCTAATTCATGTGCCGTTATGTCATTGCTATTATTAGAAATGGACTTTGAAGCTAGGCGCCGAGCCGCTATCGCTGTGGTTGTTGCAAAGGGCATGCTAGTTTTTCTCTTGGTTTAGGAGAAGAGTGGTCTGAACCAGTGTCCGTGACCTATGGACCATTGACGAGAGGGGGACCAAGCAGAGGATGAACAACCTCAATTACATGTACCACACTGATGATGTACGTGCTGTAAACCTGCTTAGGATGAGAAGAGCCCCCTTTTTCCAACTGTGTGACCTATTTAGAACTAGATCCCTAGTAATAGACTCAATCCATGCTACTGTTGAGGAACAAGTAGCTATGTTTTTACTTGTGGTAGGCCACAATGAGAGGTTTAGGGTCATTGATCTAAGTTTCAGGAGGTCTGGTGAGACTATAAGTAGGTTTTTCAACAGAGTATTGTATGCGCTTAGGAGCTTAGGCATGAATTGATGGTCCCAAAGAAGCACCAATGTGCATCCTAAGATCCAAGGGAGCTCTAGGTGGTATCCCTATTTCAAGGTAGGTTCTTGCCATGATTCTAAGCCTATTTGCACTCTTCAAATTATGGTGGTCCTTAATATATATATGTTATCCTATTTAGGACTGCATAGGGGCAATTGATGGCACACATGTCCTAGCTAGAGTGCTGTAAGGTCCTAGATGGCTAGAGGGAGGGTGAATAGCCTATAAAAATTTTCTACAAGCTCAAATTAACAAACCGATTAGTATAACAAATGGCGATTAAGCGGTTTGCACTAGCTCTAGTGGTCTTGCAAGCCTTCTAGTGACAAGTCTAAATATAACTATGATCTCTACTACACTCAAAGTCTATGTCACTACTCTATCTAGTGAACAATCCTAGATATGATCCTTAGGCTAGCAAGAACAACTACACAAGCAAGAGCTAGCTCTCTACACAAAGTAAACTAGGAATGAAGTGCTAGAGAGGAGAACTTGATATACCGACGTGTAGAGGCAATGAACCAATCATCGATGTCGAGGATGAGCAATCACAATAATACGATGAATAAGCCAATCACCAAGGAGACATGAACAAGTCGATTTATCCCCGGAGTTCACTTGCACATCGACAAGCTACGCCTCCGCTGTGTCGACCAACACCTTGGGTGGTTCCTCGGTGTGACCCTCAAGCCACTTGTCCTGCAAGACACGCCCGCAAGGCACCGCAAGACACCACATGCACAAGGGAGGTACTCACCGACACGAGCAATGTATTCCTTGCAACTTTATCTTCCCGACGAGGAATGTGTGGTCCTCTTACAATCACCGGAGGTGGCCAAGAACAATCACCTTCTCTTACCAACGCCTCCACCAAATCACCAAGCCAGCTAGGAGCGGTGTCTCCAAGAGCAATAAGAAACCAACCGCCTCAACGATCCCCAAGTGCCACTAGATGCAAGAACTCAATGCAAATGCACTTGATCTCCACAACTCTCAAGATTGAAGCTCACAAGCAAGAATGAGAGAGGGGGAGGCTTTTGCTCAGCTCTAGGATGTTAGGAGTGATTCAAATGACCAAGAGAGAGAGAGCACAAGCCGTCCAAACAAGTATATATAGCCCCAACCCGAAATGCATCCGCTGGGAGGGAAATCGCACTTCTAGCAGATTGACCGGGCGCCCGACCGGACGCGCCCATACCGGCCAAGCTCCGATCAGAGCCGACAAGCTTGACGGCCCACAAGAGCCCCCCGAGACATCGCGTCCGGCCGATGCTTCCGTGTTGACCGGACTCCGCCAAACCGTCCGGCCGGCAAAGAAACCAGCCAAAAACAGGGGCTTACCGACTCAACCGATCCACCCGACCGACGCTCGGTCCGGACCCCCGCGTCCGGTCAAGCGTCCCGATCGCAGGGTCCGGTCGGTTCTGAGCCGCGCCAATCATCGCTTTCGTCGCCTCCTTCGCCTTTTGCTCCAAACCAGCTTCCGCCACTTGATTCTTATTGCCAACATGTCGAAGAACACCTCGAAACACGTGTGTTAGCATTTTGAAAACCATTTTCATCAAGCACGGAGTTAGCTCTCTAGGTTAGAATGCATGCATATGAATTTTGAACCTAGAGGCACATGAGGACCGATATGTATGATAAGTTTCCCTCTTTATAGTTCGGCTTATCGATCCTATAATCACTCACACCCTCTATGGTATCTTGAGTGCAAAATCAAATGGCCCTATGGTTATACCTTTGCCTTGAGCCCATTTGATCCTCAAACTTCTCCAAGTTGGACACTTGATCATCTTTTGGATCACCTCAATCCATCCTCCACGATCACCATGCTCCAAGCTTGACATGACCAATCTCTAATCTAGTCAAACACTTAGCATCGAGAGATTAGTCCTTAGGTGTCACTAATTATCCAAAACCAAACTAGAGATCTTCAAGTGCCTAGGAGGATGTAGGCAAAGATTTAGAGGCAAGAAGCGTGAGCACCACACATAATGTTTTAGCAAAGAAGTGGACTTTTAGTTTGAGGTTCACATATGTGCTTGCTGGTTGGGAGGGTTCTGCCCATGATGCCCTAATCTTGGCAGATGCTCTTGAGAGGACAGATGGTCTTAGAGTGCCTCCAGGTATAATCCAAAACACCCACCCACCTAGTATTTCCCATCTGTAGTCACCGCATTTCTAAGCCATGCCTATGTCCTAAAACTTGTAGGAAAATTCTTCCTTGTGGATGCCGGCTATGCAAGAAGGCCTGATTTCTTACCTCCTTTTAGAGCTACAAGATACCATCTCGAGATATGGCAACAAATGCACCCGCATTATAAAGAACTCTACAACCTTAGGCACTCCTCTCTTAGAACTACAATAGAGAGGTTTTGGGGCTTTGAAGAACAGTTCAGATCCGGACAACAAACCTTTCCACCCTTACGTAACCCAAGTGAAGCTTGTCCTAGCTTGTCGTATCATCCACAATTGGATACTTAGGACCGGTGAGGATGAGTTCTTCCCTAGTGAGTCCACTTGGGAGCCAAACAATAATGACCCCACGTAAGACAATGTCCCCGACAATGCCGCTTGGGTTGCACTGAAGGGAGGCATGGGCTCAAAGTAATGTGGCGTAACGGGGGCTCGCTAGGCAATAGGGTTGACTCATTTGAACCATTTCCTCTTTCTTTTAAAGTTTGTTGTGATGATGACATTTGAACAATTCATAAGGCCTTTAGGCACTGTGTAATGATGTGACAATTATTTGATTTATGTAATAATTTAATTCTAATGTTTAACTTGTTCTTCATGCATTTTCCGATGGTTGTGTCCTTAGAAATGGTCCGATGGGTGACCACATCCAAAGTGGATTGATGATAATGGCCTTTTGGGTGCCAATGGTGCACCAATAGTGGATGTGGAGGATGACTTTGTTGCTCCTCGCCGCCGCTAATGGTCCAATGCACTGACTCCAGCCAGTCCGGCTTTCATGCCGAGGAGGTTGTATGACTTAGTTGTCAAGGGAGTGAAAACTCCACAAGGGGTTTTAAGGAGGTCCATGTGAGGCAAGTTGCTGGTCCGGTATCCGAGTTTGTTGGGGTCAATGTCGGTGTCAACCGTATCCGAACCACATGAGGAAGTGGAGGAAGCATTGGCAAAAGGTAGATAAGCCGAGGGATCTTAGTGGGGCTTTCGAATGATGAACTTAAGATGATAGTGCTTGATGAGGACCACCTCAATGGCCACACCAAGGTGTCTAAACCTTCTGTCTCTTCCCTTTCTACTTTCTCCTTCCTTGCTTTGTTTGTGGTCTAATGGTTACCTTCATTGACATCTCTAGGATCATCCCAATGATGCTAAGTTTCAACACTCCAATTGAGAACTATGTTGAGATGGAGGCTATCTTTGGTGGTACCTTTGACACCTGTTATAGCATAATATTATTAGTCACTTAACATAAAATAAGGGCTTAAGTTGGATATCAACATAAATCTAGGGGTCTAACTAATATATTTCCATGAGTTTTGGTATTCTCGCGACTTTGCAGGGGACTAACAGATAAAACAGAGAAGATTGATGAGAATCAGAAGAGTTTACATCCCATACGATGACAAGACTTAACCGTGAAGTAACTCAACTCGAAATGTGGACTAAAACACTCTAGAAGATACCAGAAGACACCGTAAGAAATGGGAAACCGAGAGGGCTTGACACCCCGGCCGCCGCCAAAGTTATTTAGGTCCGCCCCACCCCGCCACCTCATCTTTTATGTCGGTTTACCACCGACCTTGAGGTTGTATCTACACCGCTTGCGGAGGTCGGTTTGATCTAAGGGTCCCCGTTCATCGCCAAGTGCTATATAAGAAGACCACCTGACCCCAGGGTGAAACCCTAACTCATACCAAGTCATTATCAATTCATATCAGCTGAGTTCATCTCAACTCAAGTCCAACCAAGTCTAGACCTAAGCCCTAGTTCATCATATTAGAAGTAGTTAGCTACCTAGCTAGTTCTAGAGGAAGTCAAGTTCATCTTGATTCCCGGATAGTCAAGAAGTAGCAGATCAACGCTCTCGTGGCTTTTCTTTGTATTCGATCTGTAATTATTATTATCGTAATACAATAGATATGACTTTGATCTATATCATGATTATATTCTTATTGATATGTATCCATGCATGCTATGATTATATGTTTAGTTTAGTGAGTTTGTCTTATATCTTATGCATGGAATTGTATAGCATCCACGAGATGATCACTATGTGGGTGATAAGCAATGTGTAAACATGGTGTTTACACAACGCTTATCTGCAATTGCACCCTACATTCCGAGACATGTGGTAGATCGCGGGAGTGACAAATCTGTTGAGTCCTTTGGAGTCCACCCTCCGAATGCTAGCCAAGTTGAGCTATAATTACGGTGATGAATAAGTTTCGTCCTTGATTGTCATTGGTAGTTGCTACCATGTGTAGATGTATTACAACCTTGCTATGATAGCTAGATGTATTGCACTAATTGTAGTATTCATTGACATATGATTAGAGTATCTTAGGAATATTCTTTCTATAACATGCTAATAGCTCGTATGATACTAGTGGCATATGATGATCTTAGACTTGGGTAGTTATCATTTATTTAATTATCTTTATCTTGTGACTTATCCTCGTTGAGTATTGTTAGATGCATATGGCTACTCGCATTATACAACCGCAAGTGGATCTCATAAGTAAATCACAATCTAAATCATTATACCCCTCTCTCTACTTTCCATAGACTCCCTTCCCGTGGTAAAATATAAATACGATACCGGATTACTCCCGGTGAAGTGCTACGATAGTATTTCTATCTGTGCGCTTGCAGATATCATGTTCATTCTTTATCAAGGCCTATCAAGAATACCATACCCGCATTTCTTAGAGCGTTATTGCTAGGGTGACAGACTAGTGTGTAGGTAATGCCTAGAAATGAGTGGTATACCTTGAGTACATATCCCGGTGAGATTAACTCCACTATGGATAATGATGTTAAGATTACACCCCACAACTAACACCGCCTAATTCCGCCTCTCGTTGGATTGTGAGATTAATTCCACTTTCAAGCTAACATGATTAGATAGATACCTCATATATTTCTTTCTCCTTCCTAATTTGGATCGTGTAAGAAATATCAACAGTACCCTGGCAACTGGTAGGTATGCTATGGGTTCTACTGAACCATTGGGTACTGACATGGGCCAGATAGACCTAGATGCTGGAGGGGAGGTATCTGACTTGGGCACAGGCTGTGGTGGGTCTATCCATGCAAGTGTCAACAAGCCTAAGAGCTCAGGGCCCACCGAGGAGAAGGAGAGGGGTGGGAAAAGAAGGAAGATATCACAGAGGAGGCCGACCTTATGTCCGGCATGGTGCAAGCCCGTATGTGCAGTCGTTGGAGAAGCTTTGAAGGCTCCACAAAGATAATGAGGTCCACTCGACCTCTACTCCTCGTGTCATGGGGTGCCTGTGGTACGCCCGGGGAGGCACTCATGTTTGCTTTAGTCTACCTCCTGAAGAACAAGGCTGAGGGCCTTTGCTTTGTTCAGATGACTGAGGAGCACAGGATTCTATGGCTTAGGACCTACCTAGCCACTACTTACTTCCAAAGAGAGGCCATGTGGGGTAATTGACCCACCTATGCTATGACCCAATTTTTTTGTTGTAGCACTAACCACCGATAGTGCTAGGTTGGAGCCCTAACACCGGGTCGCTCATATTTTTGTATAGCATAGGAGTCATTCATGGTGCCGCATCATGCCGCAAACCGATGCCTCGTGCATGCCGTTTCACCCCGAGAACTCTTTTATTTGGGCAACCGATGGCTATGATGCACCTATCAATCTAATTCTGAGTTGGTAAACTCATTATGCACATGTCAATTTATTTTCCCTAACTTGGTATACTTATCATGCACCTGTGAAATATATTTTGCCGAGACCCTATACTGATACACCCGCCTTGTTCATATTAACCTGGTATCTTCATATGTTTTGGCCTATGATGTTTTTTGAACATGCCCGAGGTGTTGAGTCATTTCTTTCGCCATGAAACTCGCCTAGTGGGGTCTGTAAACATGTCATGTTTACTGATCCAACCAGGCGTGGTTGATGGAGAAAGGAAGCAATTGGCCACCAAAGATGCATTGTTCTCACACCCCACTATCCGATCAGCTACCGAGGCCTTTTTTGGTTCCTTACTTTGTTCTCGCTTTTTATTGGCATATGATGGTATACTAATAACTGAGTAGGCGCAGCTGCTTACTTATTGCCGTTGTTTCATGGTTGTCATCAAGTATTCTAGCATTATCCACGTGATTGCAAACCATTGGGGCATATGTCTCTTTTGAAGGCAACCTCGTGGATGTTCTAGAACACCCATGGTCGCTATGTGTTTCCTGCCTTTGTTACCTATTTGCCAAAATGCCACCTATGATGATTATCATGCCCTCGGCTACATGAATGAAACCGAATTGTTCAGGTATTGAGGCCTTTATTTGTTTCCTACCCCCTTTCCCGTCTCCTACTTTGGCCAATGATGCCGCAAGATGTGATTTGATTCTTTGACACCATCGGGCTATGTTGAGGCTCCAATTCGATTGGTTATTTGGCCCATGATATAGCAAGGTGGGTTTCTCTAATGATTACACTATCGCTAGGGCCGAGGCCCATTGCCACCTATGATGATTACACCCTATGTGCCGAGGTGTTTGTGGTGGTCGTAATTGAATCTTTTACAAAGACCACACATCGCCCAAATGAGGTCAGCCGTGGGGAGTTTGTGCAAGATTCAATCACAATCTCCCCGCTGGTCACCACATGATGAAAGCCGAGGTGATGTTTTTACTAGATTACATGACATTCTATGTGTTCTCATTACCTTTTTCGTTATTGTCAAAGCAAAGATGGCTTGGTATGTGATGTACCGAGGCAGAGGGTTGGTATAACCAGCTCATGGGCGCTTGTGCAACTTCCATCAAGGGTACCCAAATAACTTACATCAAAGCTTTCCTAACAGAGAAGAGGCCAAGTCTCCTACTTGGAGTATACCGAGGTGACCAAGTCCCTCTCATTGGACCGTGCTCCTCGCTAGGTGCCACCACCGACCATGTCCCTCCGATGCACCAACTTCCTCCCTCAGTTGCACCTCAAGCAACCACGCCCTATTTTGGACCATGCTCCTCCCCGGTTGCTCATCATGCACCTCCGCTTTGTAGGAGCTCATCATCCACCTGGGTTGTTGGTGCCGCTTTTATGCACCTATGCTTGTTGGAGCTGTTTGTATTCTTGTTATTCCGCTGGTGTCGGTGTTAGTTATCGTGCTCCTTTGGGGTTAGTGAGGCCTGTTCAAACTTGTTCTCATAGGCCGGTCAACCCAACCTTTAACTCAATGTTGTTGTTTCGCTATGGCCGATGATGCAAACTGTTATTGTTCCGAGGTGGCTGATGCTGTTTATGTTCATTTCAAGGTAGTCATCAAGCATGGCATACCTCCCCCTCCCAAGCAACCGAAAGTGGCCGTTGACCCTCTAGATGGTCGGGAGGGAGGGTGCCATGTCTCCATGCCTACTTTGAGCTTCCAAGTTCCTTGTTTATGCCACCAATGATGAAATTATGTAATGCTGAAGCCTATTGCTTTGTTAAACCCTAAGGCCGATGATGACCAGAATGGCGTGTCATTGAGATTAATTCCGTGATCATATTTGGCTTGTGAGCAAGTGGTGCTATGTTTTCATGTTGTTCATCGAGTCGTCAAGAAATTTACATGCCTCGGTTTTGCTACTGATGTGTTGAAATTACAGTTGGTATACTCATGATGGTTGAGGTTGTAACTTTCTTGACGATTTCATGGCCACCATGTGTTTTGTTTAAGTTGGAGTTGGTTACCTCCAAGCCATGAACCGCCATAATCCGAGGCCAAGAGGGGTAAGGTCACCAGTTTGCATGGGGGTGACTGGTTTTGCATTCAAAGAATCTTGTTCAAGTGTGCAACCAAACACATTGCAAAGTGTATCATGTCGCCCAATTTCATCATCCATCCTAGCAACCAAACAGATCCTCCTCATCTCAGACAAAGACGGTCCCGAAAGCAACCAAACACAAGCCACCGGATGGCTATGGCGGGATGAGGGGAGCCCGATGGTTATTTGGTCCGGGGACAGTTTCGCTCAGAGCAACCAATCACACCAAGAGGATTGCAGCTTTGATTGCCTTTACCGGGTGAAAGAATGGGTCGGGGTCCCTCTTTTGTTCTTGAAAACCAACAGAGCTTTCTCAGGGCAGGGCGGCTTGTGTGCTGGCTCTCAAGCCTATTTCATCAGGACCGTACCACTCGACATATATCTTCACTCGATCTCTTCGCAATTTGAGGCCTTGTTTAGATTGCTAAAAATTTCTAACCTTTTTTCACTCTCTCTCCAACACATCACATTAAATACACCAAAAGACATATGTTTGAAGTATGAAATGTAGGTAAAAAAATAACTAATTACACAGTTTAGATGTACACTGCGAGATGATTCTTTTGAGCCTAGTTACTCCATGGTAGGATAATATTTACCACAAACAAACTAAACGTGCTACAAGCAAGGTGCTACAGAGTTCCAACAGTAGATTTTTTTGCAAATATTTCTCGACATCTTAACAAGGCCTGAGTCTCCTCTGCCATCGTCCGTCCACGGTATAGGACATCAAATCGTGAGACTGTTGCTTTCCATCATCGATTTCTTTGTTGGTGGCAGCGCATGCAGCTGGTCAGCAGCGCCATTTCCTGCCGTTGCGTGTGGGGTGGGGTTGGCCTCTACTCCAATACTCCTCCGCCTTACAAATAAACGCAATTTTAACTTCAATGATTCTCGTTTGACCGCTCGTCTTATTCAAAAAAAAAATTTAATAAATACTATTTATTTTATTATGACTTATTTTTTCGTTAGAGATATTTTTTATAATGATTTATCTATTTTATTATTTTCATAAAAATCTAAATAAGACGAATGGTCAAAGAGGATTCGTAGAAGTCAAATAATTATATTTATTTGTGAGAGGTGTACAGACTAGTGGACTGGGTGACTTTTCGACTGCCGTGGTCTGGATGACTTTTCGTCAACTCAATAGATGTTTGAAAAGCAACGTCAACTCAATACTTGTCAAAAAAATGGTGGAAAGCGGATTTTTCGATTGGTGTAATGCAACCCGAAAGTGGCTCTCATGGACAACCGGTAAAATCAAACAGGACCAAGTCCTCGTTGGCAGATTACTAGATCAGATTCCTTTGAGTAATCAGCATGGCAAAATGAAAGCCACCCGACTACCCAAGAACCCATTGGTATCAGAAATATACATCGATCGCAGAAATGAAGTCAAATATAGGTAGCGTCAAACCGTCAAATACTCTGAAGCAGCGTGGTACCAGAGTTGATACTCCTATATCTATCTGCAGTCAGTCATCACCGCGCTAAACACGGCGACGTGTACACCGGAAAAGTAATTCTAGTCCAGATGAGATGATGATAGATCGAGGGGCGACTTGGTAGTTTGTAGTAGTGGTAGTGTACAACACGGCAAAAATCCATGCCCATTTATATGGAGGACGACACTAGCTTAAAAAACAAACAGCTTGCAGTGCAGCAGCCTCTTTTTTGAGAAATCTTGCAGCAGCCTCTGATCTCAGCATTCTAGGTACGTAGAAGCCTAGCTAGAATTCACACCCATTATAAAACAAACAGTAGCTCTGTGTGCTATCCTCCCGTGTCGTGTCTTCATTCCGGGGTGCAGTTGGGGAAGGCAGCCAGCAATATACACTACGCAGACACGTACACGTACATGGCTTCGCTAGTGCCTACAGGTTCGAATTTGCTATTACTACTCCCCATCTCCCTCGATTAAGTAAAAAACAATTATGATATATAGTCGTCCCTCCCTTTACTTGACTTTATTGTTTAACAAATATTGATGCAGGGGTATATTTCTAAAGGTAACCCTTTAATTAATTTGGTTAATGGTTTGCTGCGATTCCGATATTAAAAAAACTATTTTGATGAATGGTTTGACATATCATTGTGGACAAATTTTGGTGAATGGTTTGACATATCATTGTGGACAACTAAATGCATGCTATTGGATAAAGAGAAACTATCACAATTATATGTAGTAGTTGGCTTTAATTGCAATTTCTAGTGGATTGTTGAGTGGGTCATTGATGGGATAGTTTGCATGTTGAGAGAAATCTCTAGTGAAGTTTATCTTATAGGAGTAGTAGATAGATAGATATTGATGCAGGGGGTACATTTCTAAAGGTAACCCTTTAATTAATTTGTCAAATGTTAATTAAGATATTATGATTATATGCGTGTGTATGTAGATATGGGCGTAGCATACTTTTAATTTGGGATAACTAGCTCCATGGCGCCCTGACCTCCACGGCATGGGCGGTTGCCACTGTGCACCCAGTGTAGCATCCACCCCCTCACCTTGCTGCTTCTTCCCTCATCCTGAATCCACCCTCCCAAACCCGACGGTGTTCCTCCCTAGACACCCTCGCCCTCCCCCCCCAAAGAGCTCCCTATGTTCATAGATCCAACGGCCATGGCGCACCCCATGCCCGGCTTTCTCTCTCTCTCTCTCTCTCTCCCTGTGTTGCAATTGAAAAATACAGTTGGTTCAATCTTTTCAAAGGTATGTTTTATAGAATCGTATGGATGTTGGAAAGTAGATCGGGGCCAGAAATTGCACATGTTGCATATGTTCAATTGTTTGAGAGTTATGTTGCAGTAGTATGTTTCGAAAGTGTTTCGTATGTTTTGCCGTATATTTCATCTGTGTTCTCCGGAGGCAAGTTGCAACTTTTGTTTATCTAGATGTTGCACAAGTTTCACATATATGTTGCGTGTTTTATTCGATATTGCGAAGGAGTTGCAAGTTTTTCAAATGTGTTTTTCTGGATATTTTAGAACTATATTTTAATTGTTTCATGTACCCTCTGCCGTATGTTGCAACTGTTGTTTTTTTATGGTTCAAAAACTAAAACCAGATTGAGTGTATTTTTTATGGCTCAAAACTAAAAAACTAGATCAGGTGTTTGTATTTCCCTCCTCATTTTTCTACTGTCTCGCCTATTTTAGACGGAGTGGGAGGCAGTCAATGTCAGGCGCTGGGTGGAGATGGTCCCACTGCTGTGGACGGTCCCACGTGCTTTGAGGATGGCACAACAATTCAATTTTTGACTCATATAAACTGTGTTTGACTGCCGCTTTATTCAAATTTTTTATGTAAATTATAAAACAAATAAAACATCATTACAATATCTTCAGTGATGTAATAAGTCATAACAAAAGTGGTAATATTTATTAAAAAAAAGTTAAATAAGACGAGAGGTCAAACACAGTTTATATGAGTCAAAGAATTGCAAGTATTGTGAACGGAGGGAGTAGTAACGTGGGCGTGCAATCGAAGCAGTGTTCAGGTGGCACTACGACATGTAAGAACGATTTGCGGCCACATCCCTCTCGCCTACCCCATGTCAGCAGCGCTCGCGAAATGCACGCGCGCAACAAAAACATCGCGGCATGCACACGCGCATAGCAAAACCACGCTTTCCTCTGGGCACCCTTCAAGTCGTCCCAGCCGCGCGCCATGCAAGCGAATGGTCCTTGCAGCAAAATATGGGCGGCACCGCGGATCGAATCCGCACCGTAGAGCCCCAGTGCGCGTCAACACTGCCTCTAGCCAGTCAACCTTTGGTACAAAGCATACTCCCAAGCATATATAATAGAGGTAGGCACAGAAAACTTACCCATAATTAATCACTCCCCTGAGTATGCAATAACTATATCTTTAATGACCTCTAAATCCTATACAGAGGAGTATAAGACGATTTGGCTTTTTTCTCATTGATTTTATTGTGTATATAGACATAATCTATATACATAGAAAAAAATCTATGTATCTATGAATGCCAAAATGTTTTATAATTTGGATTGGAGGGAGTAGTTTTTTTGACGCTAAAAGACTATGGGGAGATCCCACAGTAATTAAATTTCATTTAAATAAATAAAGAAAAAGAGTATAATTTGGATTGGAGGGGGTAATTGCCACTGATTTATTCTGGTTTTGTAATAAATTACCATTTGTCATTATAATAAACGCAAATACCCCCATAAATATATATTATTACGTACGACATGACTTGATCGTTACTTGCAGGTAAAATGTTGTTCCTACTACTTGTGGGTGCTACCCTAATCCTGCAGCATAGTGCTACGATGTTCATGGGACCAATGCTTGGAACTTCGGCCTAGCTCTGCCCAACTGCCCAAAGAAGTGTGGCAACATGAGCATCCCTTACCCGTTCGGCATTGGGAAAGACTGCTTCCTGAGGAAAGAGTTTTGAAGTCATATGCAATACCAGCCAGCAAGCTCCAAACTATCTATACCGGGGAACACCAGACCTGTACTCCAAGGTATTGACTTCAATCTGCTCGATGGTGAGGTACGCATTCAGAATAAAATACACTGAGCTGCAACTACACGAACGGCACCTACATCACGAGCAATGAATCCCCGGCATTATCACTTAAGCTCGGGAATTCTTTGAAGGTTTCCTACACCAAGAACAAGTTTACAGCAATCGGGTGTGCAACCATTGCACACATACTGGGTTCTACGGATAGAACCATTGATTTCAACGACTTGCACTACACCAGCGCATGTGCATCGTTCTGCGACAGTGTTTTCAGAATCAGTAGGGGCCCTGACTGTGATGGCTTGGGTTGTTGCCAGACTTCACTTCCACATTATCTGAATGCCTTCAATTTCGGATTCTTTCATTATGATGACTTAATAAATAACCCTTGAAGCCCAAGGTTTCAGCCCTTGCAGTTACGCATTTGTCGCCGAGGCTACGAAGTTCAAATTGACCCTTCCTATGCTGAATATTCAAATTTTCAGAAACAAGACGGTCTCCCATTGGTCCTTGAGTGGAATGTTGGTAATGAAAACTTGTGAGGAAGCCAATAAAAACTCAACATCCTTTTGCCTGTCGCGCCTTGAACAGCGTATGCATCAACACGACAAATGATATAGGGTACCGCTGCAAATGCTCTCCAGGCTACCAAGGCAATCCCTACCTAGCCGAAGGATGCCAAGGTCAGCATGCATGCATCCACCTCCATAATCACTTCCTTTTTTCTTTCCTCTGTGCTGATTGATTAGCCTTTTCAATTAGTAACATTATAGTGCTTTAATTAATTTGCTAATGCAATGTTCCATGACTCACCTACTTATTATTATTCATTATAGACATCAATGAGTGCGACTTCTCGATCGCAATATCCTTGCAATGGCATCTGCACCAACACCAACGGAAGTTACGACTGTACATGCCCTAAAGGAACTAATAGCGAGGATCCTAAGACCATACCATGCACATCAGACAATAGCACAAACCAGCGTGAAGTGAAGGCAGTCATAGGTACATACATATTTTCTTTTCCTTTTTTTTTCAGTTTTGCTTTTTGCCATATCTTACATGGTTGAAGATCCTTCTTCCGTGTATTCTTCATAATAGCATGCATAGGAAGGAATGAAACGAGATTCTTCAGTGAAAAAGTCTCTCCCACACCTCAACTTTAGTGTCAATTTATACTAGATTCACACACTCAACTTATTTTACTTTTATGTAATCTTTAGGAACAATTGGTTTCACTAAAATTTGGGTTTCGAGCAGGAATATTTGCATCTGATTCTTACAACAATCTGGATGCAGAACTCATTTAAACACCCAAAATTTTCTCGATCGTAATTAACACGGTCACAAAATTCGGGTCCTAGGAGAGAAGTTTTTCACCTAGGTGCGGAGTAGACAATCCCTTTGTTTCCTATAAGGGCGTAGTAATAGACCGATAAACGTTAGAAAAGGCATTTTGGCACTAGTTAGAGTCTATTTGGATTTTCTGGTCTCAACTTTAGTTGGGTACAATTAAGCAGTAAAATTTAAAGACCACTTTAACTCACTTGTGTGGTCTAAAGTTTTATGACATTGGCAAACATTAGTTTAGACCACCTGTTTGGTGTCTCAAGAGCTAAAAGTGGTCTAAAAGTTTATGGAATCACAACGGTGTCTTATTCCCTGCTCAAAATCTTTTAGCTTGCAACACCAGTTTGTATTGTTAGTGACTTGTCACTTTTTCCTCATATTTCTTTGTTTGTGAACTAATTTTACTTGCAGCAACCAACAACAAATTACGCACCCGTCAAAAATTAAGTGGCTGTAAAAATAGTAAAAAAGTGATGCTGCACACAATCAAATAACATGGAAGAACTAAGTTACTATAAATTAGCTGAGATGTAGATGCTGTTTGTTTCTTTCTTGATGTGAAACATAAAGTAGAAAGCAACGTGGTTTGTCTTTTGGCTTGTCTCCTGCCTGGCGGGTAACTTGACAACAATCTATTTTCAGGTACTTTCTGTTACCTTCGTCTTCCTCATGATTTGTATCTCTGCTCTACTAATCAAGTGTCAAACAAGGAAGTCGGCAAAAAGAGAAGGAGAGGTTCTTCAAACAAAATGGTGGTCACATATTGTACCAGAAATCCTCTAAACAAATCGACACAAAGAATAATATTCACAATAGAAGAGTTTGAAGAAAGCAAATCGAACAATTTTGACAAAAAAGTAGAAGTAGGCACCGGAGGCCACGGCACTGTTTATAAGGGCATTCTCGGGTCGGGGATACCGTGAGAAGTAGCCGAAGGAAGCGCTCAAAGACTATAAATATCACCCAAACCGAAGAATTCGCGGCAAGAGATTATCATACTTTCGCAGATCAACCATAGAATGTGGTCAGGCTTCTAGGTTGCTGCCTAGAAGTGGAAGTGCCTATATTAGTATATGAATTATCCCAAATGGAACACTCTTTCAACTCATCCATGATAACCAAGATGGATCGCTGGTTTCACTAGAAGTTCGCCTCGGATCGCCCAAGAGTCTGCAGAAGCACCGGCATATATGCACCTCTCCATTAATCGCCCCATAGTCCATGGAGATGTAAAAGTCTCTCAATGTACTCCTAGGTGACAACCACATGGCAAAGGGATCCGACTTTGGGGCATCAAGGATGCCCCAAAGGATGCAGTTCAATTCATGACAATGGTACAAGGAACTCTAGGCTACCTAGACCCTGAGTACTTAAGAGCGCATTGACGGAAAAGAGTGATGTCTATAGCTTTGAGTTGTGCTTTCAGAGCTAAATCACAAGAAAGACAGCAATATACTTTTTGAGGGCCCTAAGGGAAGGAAAAATACCTCGCGATCGCCTTTTCCAGCAGGCGATGAAGGAAAATAGAGTTGAAGGTATGTTAGACACTAGCATAATCGGTGTGGAATGGATGAACTTCTCCAAGAAGTGAGCTGGCCAGCCTATGCTTGAGTTCCAAAGGTGAGGAGAGGCCTTCCATGACACAAGGGCCGATAAGCTAAAAGTTTTTACGAAGAACATGGAGAGGGAAATTGTTGCTACAGCATGAAGAAACGAAACATCTAGGTGAGATGTTGCGCTACATCGACTTGTCGCTTTCGCCAAGCATGCTGTACTGACGGCTTAAATGATAGGATGGATATTGAAGCACCATAGGTAGACCATGCTGGTACTACCAACATGGGCTAGATGTAGTCGTACTACATATAGTTGCCTCTCTATATTGAATGATATGTATGTTTGAAACTCTATCCTGTTTGTATACCCTTACTACATATATTTGACTCTTGTAGAGTTATCGTTGAGCAACTATATGATACCACAGGTCCACAGGTCGTTCTGCATGGGTTTTACCAATCCAAAACGGAAATCTACCCCGTCAGATTGGACAACAATACGTCACACATTTACTCCAAATTTTCCCTGGCAAAGTTTGTAACTTCCCGACAAATATCTCGGTCGAGCCAGATATAGCAAAATATGCCGGTTCCAGGCAAGTCATTTCACTGCAGGACTTTGAATCGGTAGAGGCGGCTGCAGTGATATGCCTTCACCAGCTTTCACACCCGGCAGTGATAGGCACTAAAAACAAAAAAATCCAGCCAGCATGCTCGCTAGAGCTTGCTCGCCCACAAATCAAACAAAAAAATTTATACATCACAAAGGAGGGATTCATACAACAACCGCTACCACCAGAGTTGAACCAAATCATTTCATCCAAATTAACCCATCTACAAATCGTTTCATACAGTACAGACAAACAAGGTTACACACATGTAACGCAGTCCAAATGGCTCAAATCCACTTTGCAATAATCGAGCGAACCACACGCACCTCTCACCATCCCACTTACGCTGGTCCCGCTTCGTCGGATAGGATTAACCCGGGATGGTGGGATGGACTCTAGAAGCCTTATATGTTGGTTTATCCCACTCTAAACAACCAAAATGGGGGGCTAAACTCTCCACAATATCTCACATAACATCCACATTGGCCACTATGGGCCAAGTAATGATATGGGCCGGGTGTGAGAACACATCACAAATCAACTCATGCACACCTGAGGCTGCCCAATGCCGCATCCAAGACCGTGCGCCTAGTGTTCTTTTCCCCATGGCAAATCTAAGGAGACAGAGAGAGAGAGTAAAAAGCAATCGAAAAGGGGAGATAGTTGGGGAGAGATAGAGTACCGTGAGCCGGAGGAAGAAGAAGCCGCTTGATCAAAGGAGGGCTAGGATCCTATACCTGAGAGATTTGCATGCTTATCACACCTTCGCCGGCTTTGGTTCCAATGGCGCTTAGAAGGAAAGGGCATGAAACAAATTGATCTACCATGTGACACTTCAGATATATAGGGGATCTTTCACGCTTTCGACGGGTGGTAATGACGTGTGTCTATGTTTCAAGAAACAACTGACTAGTAATAAATTTGTGGTTTTGGCGCGCCTAGCTCGATGGTGTACTAATAGAGAACACAAGGATCTATAATCGGTTTGGGCAGAACGCCCCACGCCTAGTGGCGAAGTTGTCGTGTTACTAGCACCAATTTTTGCCGCTATGTCTAGTGGTGAGTTGCTCACAATCATTAGCACCAATTTTGTTGCAGGGTTATAAATGGGCGAGAGGAAGAATCTCCCAAGTATCCGATTAACTAGAGGGGATTCCTTCCAAGGCTGTCAAAGGGTAGGAAGGGGTATTGTTAAAGGATTCAGCCCAACACGCTGAAATTTTATTGGTGTAAAAATTCAGAGATCATAGGGTATCAAAATAGCATCACCTAAATATATAGGAATGACTCTAAAAATCAAAAAAAAATAAAACAAATTCTCAGAATACCCAGCCCAGCAGTATAGCGTACATGCCACTATTCTCAAGCCCGCTCGGGCGCCGGAGCAAAGCGCTCACGCTGCCCCCGCCAAGCCTTAACGCGGGCCTCGGCCAGAATTCACTCTCCCGCTTGTTGAATCCTCACCGGTGCGGCCTCACCATTCGACAACCACAAGGCTGATCCGACGGTCCTCCCGCCGACTTCGCTGAAGAAAAACCCCAACATCGGAGCCACCGGAACCCTAGGGTTCCATTCTTCTCTCGCCCCGCCTCTCTTTGTCCAATCAAAAACGGCGACGCCGACTCATGTTCGCCGCCAATCGGGCGGGAAGAGCAGAGCGCACGCTAGAAGTGCCCTTCGCCGGCGCGCGCGGCCAGGGCCAATAGTCGAACGCCTTTGCCCCCGGGCTCCTTTCGCCACCCGGCGGCGCGCGCCGGGCGAAGAGACGGGGTAATGGGCGGGAAAAGCGCTGTCCTCACGACCCGGCGAAGCCATTAATGATGGATTCCATCCCACACAACCACCGCGGGTGGTGACGGTAAGGCCGGGCGAAAGTGCCAGGTTGGCCTCGCGGATCCATTTTCCAAATGATCTAGGTTAGGATTTGACCTAACCTTGCCCGGGCGCTAGGTTTGGAGGAAATCTGCACGTAAAATGAATAGAAAAACTCCATCTGTTATATTGAGACTTGACAGCTCTAGCGGGTGTTGCTCATATGAAAAGCCACTAATTATGGGAGGATGCTGCTCACGTAGTGAGATCGGGCCACATCGTGCCACCGCCTCTTCGCTTCTTTAGTGTCTTCGGTGCCAATCTCGTGAAGACCAGCTTTCACATCGAGTACTGGTGGGTTGCTTAGGTGGCACAACCGGGTCGGGTAGGAGCTTAACAAGAATACAAGGATGCCGATGTGTCGCTCTGCATGTGCAGAATCCCCTAAATGCCTCTTCTTTATGCGCTATGTATTTCAGGAGTGATGTGTGAAGTCCAAGCGAGTGAGTCCGCCGATACTGAGCATCCAGTTTGCTTGCTCTTGATGGTGGCTCTGTCTCCTTATTGGCCACGGGAGTGGCAGGTTGCCATTGAGAGAGGAAAAGGAAGAGAGAAAAGAGAACAGGAGCTCCCAGAATCGCGTTGTTCCTCTCCTTCATATGCAGTTCCATCGCTCCTGTAGGTGATCACAGGGTGATGATGAGGAGGTTGGGGACATCCCCAGTCCGTCACTATTGCCGCACGCGTGCATCGTGTGCCGGTCGAGGCATCCCATCCGGCCCCAGAGCATGGTCAACAGGTGTCACTGACGGAAGCCATGGTTGTCGTCCCGAGCCATGGTTTATCATTTCCACAGGAAGAGCAAGGCGAGTCTGACGGTGGGGGTAAGAAGCGATCGGGCGAAGGCGGCTGGCTTTGACAGCTGGTGTCGTTTGGCTTCGGCCGTGTGATTGCGCCGGTATATAAGGCGTTGTAGTAGAATACTTGAGTAGTAGGAAGGAACTCTGAATCCCAAACTGCTTCTCCCAACCGAAACTCTGTTCTTGCTTCTCCGATCCCTAGACTCTCCCCTGCGTCTTTCCTCGTCTCCATTCAACTCCAGTTATCTGTCTGAATCCGCGAGCGGTTCGCGACAGCTTCCTTCTCGTTGAATCGAAGGAGAGAGGAGGTCGCTGCCACTCGCGTGCCCACAGCCCATTGGAGTTCGTTGTACCTTTGTCACCTATATACTATAGGCGGGCCGGTTAGCCACAGCAGACAACGTCTCGCAACCCCGACGCGCATCGCTTACCGACTCTCAGACTGCGGATAGTTGATTAATTGCTTCGGCCGGCATTGTGTTGGTGGAGGACTATGAGACTTACTTTCTTTTAACACTTAAGAAAATAATTTATAAGTAATGAAATTTAACAGTACCCTTCCATGACTATCTCCACATTTAATCTAGAATTAATATTTTTCTAACAGATTTAGCTTCGTCATTCAACACAGTTAACCAACTAGTTTGTGCCAACTTCTGCATCAACACGGCATAACAAGGACTATATGGAGCGAGTATAGAAAAACAATGTGCCTACTCGCCAATCGACATCAGTAGGTAAAAACCGCAAAGACCGTGTCAAAATATATATGCCTACATAGATAGAAAACACAGATTGGTGACCGAAGTCATCAGCAGATAGTCATGAAGGGTACGTACCCTTTCCACAGAGAGTTTTGGATCAACATCGTTTTCACAGAGAACACTCTATATGCCTTTTATATACGGATAGTAGGGGGCGACTGCTTGTCTACAGACAACGAGCTTAGAATCATTGTCTAGCTCTGCTAGCTAGGTGCCCGTGTGTTCTTTCTCTCAGAATCAGCAGGTGGACTAGTGGATACCACCGTCAATTATACAGGTGGAAAAAGCACGCATACAGAAACCATACAGTCGATACCATATCTGCTGGTAAGATCTTGCTGCTCCTCTCGTCTCCATCTCGTAAATGATTCAATCATCATATGTGTTTCAAGAGCATCCATAGTGATTTTCTGTTCTCCAAAACTTTTGCCCCTCGGTATCTCTCTATGAATATTTCTGAGCCTGACGTGTAGATAACCCTTTTGTATTCCATTTTACAAATAGTTCCTCATTAGTGGAAAGTCCTTGTGTTTTCTTAGGGTAAAACAAAAGAGAAAAGGGAGAATAAATTGTAAATTGTGCTCAAAAACTTTTCAGCTGAATTTGTCAATCTTAATATACAATTTTCCACCGCTTTCTCCTATCTCTGCTTGGTACATATAATTTGTTGTTAACAAAATGTAAGAGATATAAATTGATGGTTCTTTTTATAGTACTTATTATTATAACTGCTCTCATTTTGTTACTTATATTTGAGGTTTTGGACATTGATGACTTTGCTCGTATACAATGTGTCAATCTGACAATACTTGTACTCATTAGTAATGCTATTAAATCAAATACATTTTATGGTGTCTCGAATTTCCGTAGCTATATTTAAGAAGCATACAAAGTTTGGAAAATGTTATCACCTTATATATGTGATTGTCTACACCATTATTTGCACTAGAGGACAATACCACTGTAAAGAAAAACTATTTATACTCCAATATTATCGAAACAGTCGAAGTTACACTTTTCTAGAAATCGCCACCGTTTTTCCTTCTACGTAACTAACGTGATGATGGTATCAGTTCCACATGTAAGGAGAGTTGCTGATTAGTATTAGAGCACGCATAACGCGCGCGCTTGTAGCGGCGTTGCATGCAGTTTTGACTTTTAAGCCACGTGGAGGCTCATAGGGGCGCTTGTGCGCCGCATCGCTGCCTAATTAAGGCCCCGACGCGCTTGTGACTGGGCTTGAAGCAAATCCTACCGTGACAAGCTAATTATAGTATTGTTGACTAGTTATTCGGCTAATGAAGCACCTACACCATTGTAGTTATAGGACTGCTAGAAAAGTTTTGTGCCTCTCTTTAAGTGCCAATGTTAGCATCCTCGCATTGTACGTGCCCTTAGTTCGTGCCAGTATGTATATTCGTTTTCATGCAGATTGATATTATGTGTATATAGATACAGCGAGAATCTGAACATCGCCGATGCATGCTGGGTTCATGCTATCACAACCGCCTAGAGGGCGTGCGAGCACGCTGGCAGCAGGGGGTGGTGCGTGCATGTGGGCCGCAGGGGCGGCGGGCGCTCGTGCAAGGCAGTGGAAAAACATTTCTTTATTGATTGTCCCATGAGATTACCATCATCCTTGCTTACATAGTTCTCCTATGAAACTTGTAACGCAAGCAAT
>JADLZK010005689.1:0-207585 GCA_015847255.1 Hyparrhenia diplandra | reverse complement strand
AACACCGAGTCATCCTCCCTATCCCTGAAGAAGCTTTAGCATCGACCTCGTCCTTATCAACTGCCATTATTGTCGACGAGGAGAGATCGAGTGAACACATTTTCCTGCACACGACGACCACACGCCACAAGGTTCTTGCCACAATCAGTATCTCCCATTGCGTGCCATGGGTGTGGTGGCGCGACGGCGACGCATCGTGCAGTGCAAAAGAGCTTCTCGCTCTGCACCCCTCAGGCGCGCATCGTGTTGCCGGGGCTCGATCAGCACACAGCAGAGAGTCCGTTTGCATTGACAGCAAGGTCTATCTCAAACGGTGCTCGTGTTCGACGTGGACGACGAGACTGATGTCAGTCTGTCATTGAGTTGTCCGGCGCCGCGGACTCCTGTCCTTTGTACTTGTGTGCATGGAGACGGCCGTTGGTGATGTATGGGACTACGAGGCAAACGACGTTCTAAATGATAATTAAAAGTAAAATATAAGGGGCACCACAAAGGGGTGGTGGCGCAGTTGGCTAGCGCGTAGGTCTCATAGCTAAGTTGAGTTATCCTGAGGTCGAGAGTTCGAGCCTCTCTCACCCCAATTTTTTTTTTTTTCTTCACCAAATACTTTTTCCCACGGATTCTATTGATAGGCCAATTCCGCCTCGAGCAGAACTTTTTTCCCACGGATTCTATTGATGGGCCAATTCCGCCTCGAGCATAGCTTTTCTGCCGAATTCGCGGCCCAGCCCAACCTTTTGTTTCCTTTATCCCTATTATTATAGTTGCGACATGGAACATCAAGACTCATCAATCATCATAAGCACATGGTCCGAGCCGAGATGCTTTTGCACATGACCAGTTGAAGTCGCACGATACTTTATTAGCGAAGACTTTACAAACATTCTCCTATCTATCTGCAGAGATCAAATTTTACACCGTTATTATATATATATATATATATATATATATATATATATATATATATATATATATATATATATATATATATATATATATATATATATATATATATATATATATATATATATATATATATATATATATATATGCATTTGCCTACAATATGGGATAAATCAGATTGCAATGCACGAGCGTCGTCGTCGTGTGACAAGGGGGGCTGACGGCTGACCACGGGTCATCATCGACCGTGCCGTTCGTGCTGCGCGCGCCGACCGACGGCCGGCGCCCATCACATGGGCGACGCCGGCCCGACGGAGACCATCCATCCAACAGAAGCTTGCGTTGGGTGGCGTGGTGCGCGTCACGTCGTCCTCCCGGCCAGAGGCTGCCCATGCCGATGCAGCAGGAACCAGATGGAACCACAGCTGAACGGAGTGTGGGCGGATCGGACGACGTCGACCGGTTCCATTCTTGGTGGAGTTTCGGCGTCAGGCGGGCGAGAGAGGTTTTACTCGTTTCTGAATGTACTTCAACGGGGTTCCACCGACTTGAAGCGCGCCATTTTTTCTGTGCCAGATCTGGGTTGTGGTTGTGACCTGGAGGGAAGGTGAAAAAAAAATAAAAATGCATGGACATCAAAGTTTGATACTGGCCGTTGGGGCTTCGCTGCTCGCTCTATGATCTGTGACTGTTTCATGGCTTTGGCTGTTCTTCCTACGAGTAATTAACTTATGTATAACTGTTGCATAGGATGAAACTTAGGGCGCGTTTGTACAAGGGTGGCTCGGCCTGGGAGCCAGGCTCTAGCCAGCCATAGACAGGTCACAACCAAAAAAGAGGTCTTGTTTGATTCCAGTCCCAACTCGTCCAGGCCCAGGCAGCCCAGTGTTTAATTTCACTCCCAACAGCCAACAACTGGTGTACAATAGCACAAAAAAGCTGCCCCCACCGCGCCCAAACCGTTAAGCATGGGGACAGGAACGAGCCTGGCTCCAAATCAACAAAGCCCAAGAGCGCCTTCCAGATAGACAGGAGAGAGAAGATTTTGCACACCGGGAGCCAGGGCGAGGAATGGGCAAAGTGAATCAAACCGGGCTACATCCAAGGGCTCGCCACCCACCCCCACCCACGAGCCCTATATCAAACGCGGCCTTAGTGTGAGTTTTTTTTAGACCGAGAGGAATGTTTGTCTATGTCTTTCCTCATACTCCCAAAGCGTGACTGTTCTCCCAGGTCCCAACATCATCACTCCATCCTACAGGGCTCATATTTTGATTGCAAAATAAAAGGTGTTGTCTTGTATATATATTTTTTCATAAGAAAAATCTATTCGCTCGGCTTATCAACAACAGTATTTTTCTCTCACAACATCGGCCAAAAAGATTTTTTCTCACAAAGAACCGCAGGATTACCAAATTTTGGCCCAGGAACAACGTTTTTGGAAATTTGTGATGCCTAGAACCGCAGGATTGCATATTTTTTGGAGGTATGCTCGGTATGCAGTATGCTTTGCCTACGATTAGAGTCGACAGTAATTCAGGTCGGATTTTCAGAGACGAGATGAAAACAGGAAAATAGCCACACAATCTAGTCCCATCTCTATTGATAATATATATACTACTAGTCATCATGAAAAATATATTACTTATAAGGTTGAAGCTGCTAGTCATCATGAAAAATTTATTACATAAATTTTATTCCCAGTCTACTAGAAATTTGATAGACTGGCTCGGATTCTAGGGACAGGGGATTAGTTAGTTGACTAAGTTCATTTTGATGGAATTGGTGCTCATAGTATGTTCGTAAAATTAATATGCAATTGTGTTATTTTTTAAAAAAACATGTAAGGACGTTTTTCAGTGGCAATAGGCATGCTCATTGGCACTAAGAATTCTATATATATATATGGTAACTTTTGATAGTAGGCTCAAGATTAGTTTAGAGTTTGCGTGGATTAAAAAAAGATTAACTAGTAGAGTATTCTTTTGTCTTGTCTAGAGATTGAAAAACTAAGCTTTCGTGGAGTAGACTATTAGACTGTATAGAGAAGTGTGTCTTTTAAAGGACTGAGACCACTTTTTGACCACTACTACGTACTACTGTACGTACGGTAGCACTCCAACACACCAACGCCAACTTCCGATGTTGAATTTGCTCGTAGTACTACGAAAATCATGCTGCTGCTTCAGGAACCGCCGGTGATTTACTCGCCGGAGCGAGCTGTAACCTACTACTCCTAGTCCAGCTAATCATCGATGGCCATTCATGATGGGGTTCTATCGTTGGTTGAGCGCCACGAATTCCCAGGAAACCCAAATGCAAGGAGCAAGACGACACACCGACCTGAAAAGCCTCGCTCGCTCGCGATCATATCCAGAATCCGATGCGCGGCGGGCGCCGAGTGGTTTTAAAAAACACCACGACACGAGACTCACCTGCTAGCCCAACCCGGCTCGTTGCGTTGCCGTCTGACCGACCGACCGACGGACGGACGGCTCAACATGTGTCCAACAAGTATATCAATCATCGTACATTCCGGCAAAAATTTAGAAAGCACACGGCGCGATAAATAAAACCCGTACGTACGTGTCGAATAAACACGCAACATATCTTCCTCCTCCTCGAAAACAAACGGGAATCAGTCATTATGGAAAAACTAACACGACAAGGAAAGGGAAAAAAAAAAAGGCATCGGCAAAGGATTGCGTCTGTTTCCATATGATAGAATGTTTTTTGATCAAAGTTTCCATATGATAGATATATAGATAGAGAAAGATAGGGAGATTTTTTTTTATATAGGAAAAAAAAATAGATAGAGATGGATGGGACGCAGGCACGCACGCACGCAGCGAGAGTGACGTGATACTGATACCACAGCCGCAGCCCGTAACGTGTAACAAGTGTGGCAAATAAAAAGACGAACGAATTCCATTCCGTTCCGTTCCGTTCCGTTCCAACCCACCCGTTCCGTTCCGTTAACCCGGCCACTACCAGCCAGCCCAGCAGCGTGCAATGGTGGTCCGGTGAGCCAGCCGGCCACTTCGCCGTCACGCTCTCCCTCTCCCTCCTCCAATAAAACCTGCGGGGAAAATGTGAAGACCCCCCCACGCGACCCAGCAGAGCAGACCCACAGCACAGGGAGGTCCGCTGATCGGAGGCGGTGTGTCTTCTACTTCTAGCCGCAACCGCAGCAGGCACGCAGGCGTCCACCTTCTTCTCCAACTAGTGGCAGGGCGGCCGCAACCGCTCACCCACCACTCCTCCCCCAAATTTCTCCGCATTCATAGCGCTCCACCTCCCTGCCTGCCTGCCCGTTAGAGAGCGACGCCGCCCGACGCACCAAAGGGACGAGGCCAAGCCAAGCAGCAGCGCCGGCGGCAGAGACGCAATGCAGGGCTCCAAGACCAAGTAAGCGTCCGTCCGTCCGTCCGTCACACCCTTCTCTTCTATTATGCTGCTTCTTGATCACTGCGACTCCGCCCCGCGCGAGGTGGATCCTATCCCCGCCGCGGGGAGCTGCGGCGGCGGGTGGGATCCTTCTTCCTTCACCCACTGTCGGATTCTGACGGTGCTTCCGTTTCTTGGTTGGTCTGCAGATCTGGCTCCGCCGAGGCGAAGAGCAACGGCAAGCCGAAGCCGGACAAGGAGAAGAAGAGCGGCGGCGGCGGTGGCGGTGGCAGTACGCCGCCAACTCCCAAGGACAGCAGGCCACGCAAGCCGGCCGTGCCCAAGGCGAGCGCCGGCGGCCATGGCACGCCGCGCTCCGCCGAGAAGTCCCCGGCTCGGGGTCGTCGGCCGAACGCAAGGCGCCCACGCCCAAGCCCGGCGCCGCCTCCCGCCTCGCCACACCTCCGGAGGTACGGTAACCCGCGACGAGTGCCGTGCCATGACCGGTCTGCGGTTAAATCAATAGGCGTGTTTTTTTTTTTCGCGGAATTCAGACTTGTTTTGATTTGTTTCAGAAGCAGGGGGCAAGCCTGCGCAGGAGCAGCAGGCGGCGAAGTCCGCTCAGGAGCTGCAGGCGCAGCTCGCCGCGGTCCGGAGAGGAGCTCGTGAAGACCAAGGAGCAGTTGGTGGAGAAGGAGAAGGAGAAGGGCAGAGTCCTTGCGGAGCTGGAGCGTGCCAAGAAGGCGGCTGATGAGGCCAATGCCAAGCTGCACGAGGGGCTTGATGTGCAGAGGGCCGCTGCAGAGGCTGAGAAACTCCCCTGCAGGCGGGGCTGATGATGCCGCGCTGCGGTCGACAGTGGAGCAGCTTGAGAAGGCCAGGTATGAGCTGGCCGACGCAATCGATGCCAAGAACGAAGCTCTCAGCCAGGTAGATGATGCCGTTAGGGCTTCTGAGATGAAGGCTCGGGAAGTTGAGCTCCTTATTGCAGAGATTAAGCGCCTCAAAGAGCTGATTGATTCCAAGATGGATGGCAAAGGGAAGAAGATTGCAGAGAGGATTCAGAATCTTGAAGCGGAGAACTCTGCATTAAAGCTCGAGCTTGAGAAAGCAAAGGCTGCTCAAGAGAAGGCAGTTCGATTGGAGCGCATGATTGATGAACTTAAGAGTGATGCTGATGATGCTAGGAAGTCTGGTTCCAAGTCGGAGCAGTTAGCTGATGAATGGCAGAAGAAGGCAGAGCTGCTCGAGGTCAGATTGGAAGAGGCTGATCAGTCTAATATTTTGAAGGGCGAGTCTTTGAATTCAGCAATGGAAGAGTTGGATTCAACAAGTAGTTTGCTTCGTGATAGAGAATCTGAAGTGGCTGCTCTTCGACAAAGTCAGGTTCTTGGAGGATGAGTTGGCAAAGCTCAAGAGTGATATTGATGTGTCGGGCCAACGGGCCGATGCTGCAGAGAAAGAGGCGCAGATCTGTGGACAGAGGTTGAAGGGCTTAGGTTGAAGCTCCGTGCAGCAGAAGAAGAGAAAACGAAGGCCCTGAACAGTGATAAGAACCAGCTGGCTGATGAGCTTGAAGCTACCAAAGATGAGCTTGAGAAAGTTAAGAAGGCAATGGAGGGTCTGGCCTCAGCCTTACAGGAAATGTCAGCTGAATCAGAGAGGCATAAAGAGAAGTACCTTCTCAAGCAAGATGAGATTGAGCGTGCTCAGGCACAGCTAGAGGAGCTTAACTTGAGTCTGAAGAATACTAAGGAGAACTATGAGCTGATGCTTGATGAAGCAAACTATGAGAAGGTTTGCCTTACGAAATCAGTTGAAAGGCTGGAAGCAGAAGCTAAGAGTGCACATGAGGAATGGCAGTCCAAAGAGCTGAGTTTTGTCAGCTCTATTAAGAATTCAGAAGAAGAGGTAGGTGCTATCAGAGTTCAGATGGACAGGACCTTAGAGGTTGTCAAGGAGAAAGAAAAATGAAAACACTGAGTTGCAGGAGAAGCTGCAGCAGCTTGAGTCTCAGCTAATGGAAGCTAACAGAACGAGGAAGGAAGCCAACGCTGAAACTATCCAATGGAAGGAGAAGGTATTAGACCAAGAGAATGAATTGCAGAACATAAAACAGGAGAATGACGACCTGCAGGCAAAGGAATTAGCTGCTTCTGAGAAGATTAAGCAACTCTCTTCCCAGCTTGCAAATGCAAAAAGATGGCAAAGGTAACACCAAGGAAGGAGATAATGAGAAGGGGACACTGAAGATGAAGATGAACCTGTTGTGGTGGTTGCCAAAATGTGGGAGAACAGCAAGTTTTCTGAATATGATTCATCTAAGGAGAAGGAGAATGATGGTGACTCACAGGTTGATTTGGAATCAAACAAGGGGATGCAGGTCTTGACAGCAATGGGTTGCACTCAACTAAGGAGAATAGTGGCAGTGCATCACCAACTAAACAGCACCAGCAGCATAAGAAGAAACATTTGCTGAAGAGATTCAGTGGTATGCTGAAGAAGAAAAGCGAAAATTAGCATAAAACCATCTGATGATATTCTTTGTTCTATCCTTTGTGACATATTTCTTTGACTAGCCATCTAGTTCCTGAGTCTTCCCCTATGCTATGGAAAGCAAATGATATGTTATGGAAAGCAATGATGGATGCTTAAAAAATGTCGACTGTATTTACATAATTGCATCCGCTGAGTTTATGTCTTACATTTTTGTATGTTTGATGATCATTCGTATGCTAGCTCTTGTAATTGTTCACTAAATGCTTTGTTAGTGTTGCTGTTCATGAAGCTGAGATTTTCTAATCAGTTATTACTACTTAAAGATCAATTAACCTATATGGGCAGAAGTGACCATCCCCATGTTCCTGAGCTGACATTACGGAGTGATGATAGCAACGGGTCATGATGCATTATTGGGTGGAAAAGGCCTGTTAAACATGTGAGAGCCAGTAGGGTTCTTGATGAGGCTGTTGGCCTTGAATTATCAATTTGCTCCGGGTACCCTTTTATTTTATTTTTAACTTTGGCAATTGGCCCCACTCCCCTAAAGTTAACATGAGATACTGGAGTAGTACATTATACGGTGCATGCTATTCCCAAATTATTCTGTTGGCTTTGGCTCACAAGGACCTGGAGCTGGAGTGATGTGCCTGAATAAATCAGCCCATCAGCAACACCGAAAGATCAGGTTCAGTTCAGATGAGCAACATCCGCTTCTCGCTGCCTTATTATCGGTTGAAACTTTCAGAATGCATGGCCATATGGGATGAATACCTGAACATGGACAGGCATCACCTGCTTTGCCTGTTCTCTGGATATCAGCAGCTACATGGAGATGCATGGACCATGGTCCAGAAGGACCACCGCACCGGCAACGGTCTTCTCAGTGAAACCATGTGAAGCTCTGGCAGCCCCCGCGTGAAATGAAATGCTAGGATTCAATTTCTCAATGCCGACGGTTGACGCCTTTTTGTATCGTGTCCTCCAATGTTTCACAGTTCACTGCATTCTGCCACTCTGGTTGCCCCAGCAGTAGTAATGGTAAAGAGGCAACAGTGTCTGGTAAAGTGGAGCCGGGAATACTGCAGCATAATGGAGAGCAGTTTTGGGACCTTTTGGTTGTTACCGATTCTACAGAATAGTACATTCTGATCTCTGCAGCTCACAAAGTCACACGTGACAAGCATATAGTGAAAGATTTAACTTTCTGCTGCTTAACAAAATTGACTGAAATGGAAGTGACACAACTGCACAAGCCAATTCATGCATGAAGGTAATAGCTACATTGCGTCAGTGTACCCAAGCACCAGGAGTGGGCGAGATGTAAGGTAATATAGGAGTATTGTTTTCAATTGAGATAGGATGGGATTCCTGACGCTTTTTAACTCAAAATGTAAACCTAAGTGACTATGTCAGTAAGATACATGTCCACTGCAACCTCAGAGTATATCTCCTAGAAAGAGAATTCCTCGGGTAAACATTTGCCAAACTTGCTGGATAGAAAGCTCCTGTACTTCCCCTTGAGCTCTCCAACTGCAACCAAAGGTGTATTTCTGTCGGTTAAAATTGGACTATACTTTATGGATATCAGTTACCACGCTATATTGAGTATGTAGGGCGTCAAGAACTATTTACCTCTAAAGTCTTCAGTTTTGATGTCAGGCAGGTTGTGAGATAATGCCAGCTTTACTAATTTTATAAACCCATTGTCTGTCACACAATATTTGTCATCTTAGTGTCCATTCTAGAAAGGCAAAGTGAACAATACATGAAAGGAATCTAATGTTATATTACCATCAATGTACTTTCCAGAGTGCTTGGCATTGATGAGATATGCTGGTGTATCATCTTCTTTCAACTGCAAAGGCAGCACATCAATCTTCAGAGCCAATATCAGAAAGACAGTAATGGGCAAAACGTAGAGACAACATGAGTTACTAAATAATCAGAGAGAAAACAAAGAAATAGCCACCTACATGTGAGAATAAAGAACTTGCAAGTGCAAGTGGGTCGGCAGGAGAAGGGGCTCTGCTGTATGCTGGGACAAACTTTCCATCGTGATATCCAGCCAAGAAATGGTAAGCAGCTTGGCCAGGAGAGAGCTTCGATACAGATGGTATGGCACCAGTGCTGAAAGTAAAAAAAAAAAAAAAAAAAAAAAAAAAAAATAATAATACATTGCCAGTAAACTTAGTCCTATTCTTTCTTGTGACAACTACAATTTTTTTTTTTTTTCATTTTACTATCATACTAGAGACGTTAATGCTCCTGTTTAGCAAAAAAGAACTGTATAACACTCCACAAGCTGCATGCTTTAGACAAGACAAATCATGCCATCAAAGCATGGACTCTTCATTACCTATCAGATGATACAATAATTACTGCAGCTGGTTTGGTAAACAATTTTGGCTCCTTTCTTGCCTTTGTTGGGAAAAGCACAGTACACCCTTTAGAAGAGATGACTGCACCACATTCAACGGACAATAGAGCATTGTGGATTTCTAAGCAGGACATCATGATTTCCACTGGAGCAAACAATAATACAATAGAACCACCAAAGCACAGAAGCCTGAAATACACAATATGGAATGAAAATAAGAACTATACAAAAACATAATAAGCGAAGAGTAATAAGCTGACTTTACCAGCCTGGAACCGGGAGGCCTCCTCTTGCAGACAATATTGGGGCTGTCATAGCAGTAAGTGCATCTTTCACAATAGCTGAATCAGAAAATGCTTTACCACACAGGATTAGAGATGATCGTTCAATATCCGCGCTGCAAATCCATTAGCATATTGTGTTCCAGAACCAAGAACGGTCTTAACGTTGTTACTGCTTCAAACATTCATAAAGAAAATAAAATATATTAATTAGCCTTGCATTATATCCAACTATAGACTTCGGTTCTTGTTGGAAAAGATATTACTTGAGTGAATGAACAAGTTAAAATCAAATGCAAAAGAATGAAAAAGAAATGTACCTTATTGAACTGGTAGCATATATAGTCAAAGGAGATGTGTCATGGGAAATTGCACGATCCGGTATTTTCCAAAAGGACATTGGACAGTAACATCACAGCAGAGGGTTATCACTAATGACTCGAACCTTTGCATCACATTCTGCTGAAGAACCAACGGCGCCATCTTGAACATACAGACATGAGATGGATGAAAGATGAAATGTCACCTAACAAGCAAGCAGTTTGTCAGCAAACAGAGAATAAATTAGGAAAGAGTAAAAAAACTTGGATGCTGAAAAAAAAAATGGCTAACAGTATTTCAGCTCCACTCATGATAATAATCATCGAATAGATGAATACCATCCCATTGAGGGGTGAAGCCAAAACTTATATCCTACCAGTTTCAGAAGCTTTGCAAATTGAGCTTTTGAAACACCAGGGACACCACCAATGACATCTCCTCTAACATGAAGTGGTATGCCAGACAAACAGTCTGCATGATCAAGATGAAGTCAGTATCAATCATATATCTGTTAAACATGCACATCATTACAGGACAACAATAAATCTGCACATACCTGGGTAAGTAGCACCTCCTTTCTGAAGCTCGGATGTTTCCAAGTTATGGAAGACCTTATCTTTCACAATTACACCTTTCCCAGCAATAGCCCACTTAAGACCATATGAAACTTCTTGGTCTTCTCTGTGCAACAAAGAGTAGATGAGAAATTTTACAAATATATTTTGTAATGACTGGCCAAATAGAATAAAATGAAAGATCAAGCTCAACATAGTAAGCAGTAAGTGACATAAGCATTCCTCAAGTCGAAATTTTAGGGTGCATGCCATAGATTGTCGTTTGGGAGACCCATACTTGAGTATGAGTCTGTGAGAAGCTCATAGGCCTAAGCGTAGACATTACCAAGAAGCAACTAGGAAGAGGAGAGTATGGCCATTGGCCACACTTACCTCGACTATGTGATAATCTCTTACTTCTATGATAAAGCGCATTGAAACTGCAAAATTCAGAAACCAAAAGTTCTGTCAGGCTTCACACAGAACACTAGTATTTTCACAATCACAACAAGCGGACAGTCGTGAGTCACAGATTCTCTGTTTACACGGAAACGTCGTTTATTTTGACCATAAACCGATAACCGTAACCAGACCATCCAACCGCACCACCCGTAAAATGCAGCACTCTAAAGTAATCACGACCCATCTATTGAATCGTTTAATGAACAACACGGCATGTACAACCCACGGGGCGGCGGTCCGTGCAGTAAATGTCTCAAATCTATCATACAGACAGACAGACTCTGTCTCTAAATCGTTTAATGCTCTACATGTTGTTGAGATCAACTAATAAACTTTTATATACCATTGTGTGGCTATTTGATAGAAAATATATAAAAGATAATTAAGAGTAATATGATTCCGATATTTATATATATATAGTTAGAACACCTTTTATCTAATTTCCCTTGTTCCAAAAAAAAAAAAAAAAAAAATAGCAGTGCTCACGTTCAAAGAGTTACGATAGTTCGGTTCACATTCAGATGGCTAACAGTGCAATTGTAGAGATCGAATAGGATCGATAAAACAACGGAATCAGTCTAACAAAGCAATGCTTAGTCTAACAATTTCAGAAAGTGATAAAATTTCAGATAGCAGCTAATAGAAATTGATACACTGAACTTTTAGAGAAGATAAAATTGCATATTCAGATACCTTTCAGAATGGATACACTAAAAGATGCTGATTCAGATCGCTAACATCCACTTGCCTATGCTCCTATGTCTATTGAGCGCTACCAGCTCCACCTACAAGCCCCCGCGTCCGTCGTCACCGTGTCAGAGTCCCCTGTGCAGAGAGGCCCGACGCCACGAGAAGGACGAGCACTTGCTGGCTGCCGCGCACTTGCTGGCTGCCGCCGCCGCGTCTAGTAGATCTTCCGCCCCGCAGCCGGTGTGCTCCATCCGGCGCGCACCAAAACCGAATGCAAGCGCACCCACGCAGGATCCTCGTGCGCAGTCGACTCGAGACGTCGGGCCATACAACGCTGCTCCCCGCAAGTAGCAGAACGCGCCCTGGAGAGTGGGAATCGGACGCACCTGTCGGAGGCCCGCCGCCGGCGACGACCCTGCGGCGAGGGCTGCGCGACGAAGAACCCTGAGCATATGCGGTGCGCCGGTGCTCCACTTCCCTCCACGCTCCACCGCTCCCCGGCGTGGCCGTGTTTGGCTGCGGCGGTCGCTGCCTCCTCGCCGCAGCGGCGGAGATGGGGACGAGGACGATATCCCAATTCAACGTGCGGCTGCGGGGTAGCCCATGTAGCGTCATCAGCCCATGACAATCCGCATGACTAGGACGTGTTGCCAAAGGCCCAACAATGGTGAGCACTTGGCCCAGCTAACAGTGGCTATCAACATTTCTTTCCTGTTTCAATTCAACACATTATTCAAATGTTCTATAGCTTTAAAAAAATTATACATTTCACGAGAAAATTGTTCCATTTTTTCAAATTAAGGTTAAATAACTCCACTAGAAAAAAGTGAAGCATTGTCTCTAAAATAGTGATACTAATGCAACTCAACGGAACAAGCAAACTGAGCTTGGATCAGCTGTTTATATTTCTGATGGTGAAAGTTTATTTCAAAATTTTAATGACGTTTAGTGGTGTGTTCGTAGTAAATTTATCGATGCCATTCCTTTAGTAATGTGTTCATAGTGATGAGTTTATGTTCACACATGTAACCTGTGCAGTGTGATTCGGAAAAATCGAACCAGATTTTTTTTTATTATTATTATTTTTAGAACCGTCCGCTAGTGTCTCTCCCTTCATGCTTACCAATGAACTGTACGTCATCATCTGCCAAATGCCAAAGTGATGCGGATAAGGCATTTACAACAGGACCAGTAGGGCAGCATGGAGCTCAATCAGGCACAGAACAGAAACTAGAAATGGAGCAAGACATTCAGGAACACATATCTTTGAACCACTGAATATGGATTGAATGAATCTGGTCAATATATACAGGGATTGGACTAAATGCCTGTCCTATCCGAACAGCACTACTCGTTTACACATCAGAGCAGCTTGTCTAACGGGCATTCTGCTTCCCAGGTTCATTCATTCATTCATAATGTGGTGAATGGCCACCGAATCATGTTCTGATGCTAGCAACACAGGTGCCTCTGTAGGCCAGCGATGGACGGAGTTTAGGCCAAGGTTCTGTCAAGCTGTCGAGCCATGAGAACCATTTTTGTCATCCAGCCACAAGGGCCTGTCGATCCGAACTAATGAAGCCCCTGCATGCTGGATGTTGATATATACAGGTGAGGTGGACACCGCTCGGTGCTTTGGTGATCATGACGCGCCTACCGCCGCTGCTGACGGTTCTTGTGCCTCGTCCTTGCCCAGCAATGCTGGTGTGACTGAAACAACACCGATCAGGAATAGCAGTGCTATCGACTGGGTGTCGTAAAGGTCACTCAGCGAAGTTAACTCTCCAAGAGCAATTCCAGCCTGAATACATGACAGTAGGGGGGAAATAGCAGAACTGATATTAGCACAAAAAGGAGACACTAGATGACAACAGGTAAACAAGCATAATATCTGACAATAGAACTTACCCTGACAGTCACATAAGCAGCTGGGATAAGACCAATGAGAGTTCCCAGTAAGAATGTATGGTAAGGGACATCTACTATGGGTGAAGCTAAGTTGATGAAGGTATTTGGCAATGTTGGAGTCACCCTGAGGAAAAGGATGTAGTTCAACAGCTTCTCTCTTCTTTTAGCAACCTGAAATGAAAAGACAATTTACCTCCCTCAGTTATGAGCTACATCATCACTAAGGAACTTAAATCAAATAAAGCGTAGAGCAATTCAGAATAAACAATTTAAGTCTGAATAAAAACTACATTGGGCAAAGCCTCAGAATCTTTAGATACCTGTCTCTGGAAGAAGCTGAGCTTATCTGGCCACAGTGTGAACACCAGTGGCTTCCCAATCATCTTCGACAGGAAATAGCATGATGAAGCACCAGCAGTGGCAGCAAAGACCACCAGGGCCAAGCCCCGGAGTTGCCCAAATAGAGCACCAGCAAGCAGAGACATGAATATTGTCCCTGGGATCATGAAGGTCTGCATGAAGATGTACACAGCGCAATAACCTACCAACACCTGTAGGGTGTAGTCACTAGTATAGTTCTCAAGATGGCCACTGCAAAGAAACAAATTGGTGGTTAAAACAAATGAAATTTCCATTTCAATAGTGTTAGCAATCTCTAAGTACCGTGCACACATCTGAACTTTCTGAATAAAAAAAAAAGAGCATGTCCAATTCGGTAGTATATCAATCAAGAAACGAGAAGGCAATGTGCAAACGGTAAACCATTAATATGGGAAACAAATAGCTGACGTGTGTAGACAGGTCAGATCCCGTGTGATTATCGGTTCAAGGCAGATTGAACACGCTTCGACCAAGTCCAAAAGCATATGGCAATTGTGGCCGGCACGAAAGTGACATGGTAATTAGGAAAAATAAAGCGACATGATTAAGTTACCCTTTTAAAACTTTATCCAGAGAAAAGTACATTAGAATTGGAAAACAGGTTGTAATTCAAGTTGATCGGTTGTCGATCTAAAATCATGGTTCAACTAACAGCACAAACACTAAGAAGCACTTGAATATGGTGCTGGTCTTACTATTGAGAAATCTAATCTTCCTAATTTTCAAGGTAAGTTCATAATGGTCCAGAACACAAGCAAATCATCCGTTTGCAATTTCGGATTAATGCAAGAGGCAGCAAATTTGACCAGATCCACGCTATACGTCTTTCAGAATTGCCACCAAACGAACGTTGAGATCCATTCCGGATCACGAGATAACCGCTAACTAATTCCTTTGCAACGCTGCTACCAGGACTGGCTGCTACCACTACCAACCGACTGTTTCATTGCGTCCAACGCCAGTGACATTTTGGCATTGAAATCGCAGACAAAGATATGAACGCTTGTTGTGCACCGTTCTTCAATCGATCCACCAACACAGATTTGCCTTGTACATACAGGAAGGAAAAAAAAAAAAAAAATCGAATCGAACTGGGACTTGCAAATTACTCCAATTAAGAGGATGTAGACAATTTGCGTGCAGATAGAGATCAACTAATAATCATCATAGGGAGGGAATCTTGGCATCAAATCAAATTCCAAAAGGCCAAAGCTTTCGTGAACAGAAGTGACAAGGCACCAACCGGACGCGGGTGATACAGGGACAGGCACAGGGGAAAGGAAACGTACGTGAGGATTTGGAGTTCCTCGAGATTACGTGGCAACTTGAGGAAGCTGTAGTCGGAGTCCGGCATGGAAAGGTAGACCCCGACGAGCCCAGCGGCGAAGGCGGCGGCGACCCCGGCGCCGAGCGCGGCCTCCCACACCGGGAACCTCTCGTCCTGCCGCCCCATCTCCGCCTCCTCTTTCCCCTCTGAAAACCCGGGAAGCCGGGCGAGGAGGACAGAGAGACGGAATTGGAGAGGAGGAAGAAGAAAGAAGAGAGCTTTCCCTGGCTCCCTCTCTCCTACCTTCCCTCGCCTGTCCTTTCTCCCCTCCCTCTCCTCTCCTCTGCTTTTCTTGGCCGAGCCGAGTTTAATACGGGACGGGGGGGGGAGAAGAGGGTCGGGACGCACGGAGCTGAAATAGAATATTCTCTCTCCTCCTGTTTATTTAGCTGATGGCTTTGCCTGAACAATGAATTTTCTTCGTGTTTCTTGTTGCTTGGCGTGGCCTGGCCTGACGTTAGTGTAAAGAAAGATAAACGACATGCTTTTTGGTCAGGTTTTGTTCGGTTTGTGGCATTTTGGCAACTTTGAACACATCTCGGTCCATTTGATTTCATTTGCTCCTGTTGTTTATCTTGCTTGCTTATTTTTAGCAAAACTCCAGCCACACTTCATAAGAAATACTTAAGCTTAATTTTTAATATCAAAAAAAAGAGAATCGTATCGTATGTGTGGGTTTGCTTACGTTACGGCGTTGTTTTGCTTCGGTGTAGACAAGATAAGCGGAAATGTTGCTGACGTGACATCGCCTAGTTGGAAACAGCAAATCACGTCGGTTTTATCTCACGTTTTTAACGAGAGTTGAATAGAAATGGACCGTTGTATTGCTTTGGATCGATGTAGCCTCCGCCCTCCGCTAATAATTGTCGAAATATACAGCTGTGCTCCCGTTTTAAAATTAAAATGCTCTTTCGTTTGTGTCGTTGGTCCCGATATTTTCAAGCTATCGGCGTCGTCCGTTGGGCCCGCTGTGATTGCCGCTTTGGAACACCACGACGTGGCTCCTCGTGATCCTGTTCCGTTGTTGCTTCCAGCGGCGCTTGCACTTGCAGTTGCAGTGCCCACCGCGTGATGTGCCGAGCCGACCGCCGCTGCCCAGGCAAAAAAGATCAATACAACTCGCAGTCACAGCTTCAAATTTCAAGAACAAGGTTCTTGTTTAGATGGCTAAAAATCAGAATCGAACGCCACATCGCCGACCGCCGGCTCCCTAAGAGATCTCGCAGTCTAAACGGCTATTTTTACCTAAATTTTTGAGAAAAAAGTTAAAATTTTAAATCTAAACAAGGGCGGTCGGATTGAACTGAACCGCCAGGTTTTGCGAATTCAATTTCCGGCGACGATGGAATGGTAGGGATTTGTTTGGGCGAGATGAGCGGACTGACCACATCACATGGGGCTGGAGAGCACGTACTGCTACGTAGATGCTCTGGTCACAGCGTTTGACCCGCCGGCCTTGCCATGTGTCGGTTCGTTTACAGGTACCCTGACTGTACACAGAGCCAGTACAGTACCCACCACCACCTCCCCCCCACTAACCGCTAACTGCCACTGCCATGTTCAGTCGAGATCGAGAGAAAACAACCAACGCCCCTACGCCCCTCCCCATTTGGCCATATGTGCATGTGCAGCACCATCGTTGTAGATCGATCGCAGCACAATTTGGTGGTCGCGTTTGGCGTGGGAACGACGCTGGCTTGCAGATTTCAGACAATTTGGTGGTCGAAACCATACATAGACCGAACAAAACCTGCAGAATAAACAGATCTCAATCTCATGTGGATACTACTACATATATTTGTTGTCATGCGTTTGTCACTACTCGTACCTAGGATCCAACTCGACGATCGTTAACCAAAGGTGGTTGCAAATTCTTCTGCAACGGATCTAGGCGCTTGTGCAGAGTCAGCAGTGACTCACTCGGGACGACATCACGATACACAGACGGGACGTACCTGGGCAGTCAATGGAGTACGAGGAGGACTGAGTAGGACGCTTGCAAAAGGCCCCTTGACACCGTCACAAAATTCCAACACGGTAGGCGCGCCGTAGCGGTGAGACTAACGCGCAGTTATTACGTTTTGTTGGAGATCTGATCTGATCTGATACCACAATGAACAAATGAATACTCCATGTTTAACGCTCGATCAGTAGTAGAACGTGATCACTCAACGCTCCCTCGGCCAGTCACTGCCGTGGCGTGCACATGGTTGCCGTCCGTCCGTCCGTCAGATTAGATTAGATTCACCACGGTCAAACTAATCCTAATCCTACGCGCCTTTCCTACAGATCCACCTCTCTGATTAGCCGTCTACCGATGACAGAGAGATAAACCATGCAAGGGACTAGGAGCTTAGTTTAACCATCATCGGGGCGGGAGGAGGCTGTTGAGGCAAAGCTGCCACCACGCTTGGATTGGATATTTTAACTGGGGCGTGCCGCCCGCGGCCTTTCCGCGCGTCCACACGCAGGGAACGTGAACCAACGCCGTTGTTTTTGTGTGTACACCAACAGGCGCAGCGCACCAAAAAGCGTCCGGTGCAAAACCATCACTTTCTGATTGTTTTTGTGAAATCGTGAAATCGACACCGATGTCTATTTCATCTAGAACAGAGCACTGTTTGCTGTAAACGAGGGATGGGATGGCCGCCGGTGCCCGTGCTTGTCACGCCGCTGGCGGGTGGCGACAGGACAGGTCGCCACCGGCCGTTGGACAGAGACCGAGAGTGAATTCTGTAGGGCGTGCTTCGTGCCAGTGGCCGGATCCCTCCTAGTGGCGTGAACGTGGATGGACGGTGGACCAGCCTCGGATCTCTGCAGTGAGTGGGGAATTTGGTGTGGTGTGGCTCTCACTGTCTCACATGGTGGACCAAACTTTGGCCGCTCAAATTTACCCGCTGCTGCGATGCGAATGCGACGCGAGCGATTCCGCAGGCCGTTGTTGCAGTCTTTCAGAGTTTCAGAGCAGCTACCTGGCTTCTCATAAACTAGCAGTGGCTGTATATTTCCCGGTGTTTGCTTTCGTGAGTTGGGGTTTGGCTTGGGAGCGTATCGAAAAGAATATATATGCTGATTTATATGCTTGGGTTGGATCAATTGATTGATTGCTTTTGGAGGAAACAATCATCTGGAGATGACAGTGAGGTTCAGCAGTTAAGGAGAAAGCAGCGACCACTGATTGATGCATGCCATCTTATAAACACCATATTCCGTTCTACTCAAAGGCATCTTCCTATTGTAAATGCCACATACAGTATATTAGAATTACAGAATCCTTTCTGTCCCTAAAGGCTGAAGCAACAAGGTTTTGCTGGATTGCGATTGCGACTGACGAGGATAAACTGCTTGTACTGTGCCAAGCAGCAAACCGAAGGCAGGGAGATTTCTGATGCGTACCCACACTTAAACAGCAGCAAAAGAATCCAATAAAAAAACGATAATAATAATAAGAAAGCTACCGGTGTTATACTACCAACACGGGACACAGCAAAGTCCTTACTGACAACTAAATCATTCAATATATGTCAGTGCAACGAGAAACACGGATGATCCACCACAAAAGCCGAAACATTCGGTACAACCATTATAAAAAAAGTGCGCCAATCGACAGGAATGAAATTATGCAATGCCTCGCCGTCGCCGACCATCCAGATCACAGATCCAACAATTACAAGTGGAGTTATTGCTGGGCATGGTACTGCTTCGGTATCACACTCGACACATGCTACACATGGGAAACAATCACGGCGGCAAAACCAACCGGGACAGCGTGGTAGCTGCAGCAATCAAAGGCTGTAATAACTTCTGAAATGTGTTCTGAAGTTTCACCGTAACAAGCTCCCAGGGAAATTTCGAACAGATGGCCGATGCCTTAAGGCACTGGGGCCATCTAAACTCGGCAAAGAATGCAGTTACATCAGAAGTGATTCGTGTCGTTGGGCAATGCCACGTACAACAGCTACAAAAATGGTAGCTCGCGCAAGTGAAAATCGGATATTCTAACTGGAAACTCAGGCTCCAACAGAAACATCATTGCCTTTTAAAGGCACTGCATTCCTATAATAAACACAGCCAAAAAAAAAAAAAAAAAAAAAAAAAAGAATTACATCAGACGCGATTCGTGTGTTGGGCAACATCAGCTACAAAATTGGCGTCATGCATAAGCAAAAAACCAGATTCTCAGCTAGATATTCACGCTTCAACATAAACTTCATTTGCTGTGTCCAATCGAGGCAACCTTCACCTTCTTCTCCCTGTCCTTTTTACTTGATTTGCTAGATTTTTCTCTTCTTGCTTGACTTCTGTGGTACAGGTGAAGCAGATCGAGGCTCTGCAAGTTCACCGTTCTCCACAGACGAACCATTCGTTTCATCTTTGATTGTTCCCGCATCTACATCTGGATCTACCACGGTCCACGGACATTCGCATCAGTGTATAGTCCAAAAGAAACGTTCTCCGGACTAGTCTATCGACTCTGTTGAAATGCCTCTGTGAATACGGAATAAGGCCCTCAAGGAGCTCACTGATGCCCATGATCTGCAGAGATAAAAGCACAAATCATCACAGGAGAAGCTAAAGTTTGTCAGACCATGAACACACTCTTAATAAAAGTTAAAACGCCTTAGGAAGAGGGAAAATTTATTAACTCCAGGATATCAGTGGGGGAGAAACTCCTCCAGGATATCCTTTGGAAGATCAAGAAGAGATTTTTCTATCGGATCCTCTGCATCAGCTCTCCTGCAAACCCAATGATGTATGTCATCATATTAATATCTAATAAGTTGAAGCAGCTGATTTCATTCGAATCAAGAAACCATACCTGGCAAGCTGTGAGAATAAATCTAGAAGTCTATGTGGCCTTCTAAGCTCAAATGCAAGCTGTATTGACTTTGCATAGTCATCTGACACAGCATTTTCCAGTTCCTGGCCTCTTAAAACTTCTTCCTCCTGCAACAAATGATGAGTTTGAGTGAGTATTGGAGACGCCTGACATAGTGAAATAGGCCTGCATAGATCGCGAAACCCAACTAACAGAGGCAAAGAGCATTGTATCAAGAATATGGTAACCTCACAGATATATCATATGCCAATGATATACAAGCCCACATCTTTATACAGGGTCTAACATCAGGTATTTCACACTTTTCTCCAGCAATACATATTACATAAAAGCGCACATCTTGTTTGCAATTATATTATACTGAAAGTGTAACAGAAGGTTTCACTTGCCTTCTTACAGAAATCTTCCTGCCTATCTTCCATGGTGCAATCATGCCATAGGTTGAGGACAGAATCGGTTCCACCAGTAGCAACTATTTCAGTTTTCATGCCAACAGCCAACGCCCAGACCCGTGGAACAAATTATAGTGAGTTCTTCTCCAGCAATGATACGGAAAAAGAGCTCTTCCCTCATGCATGGCAATGATGCCATACCTTCCCATCATGCTTATCATAAGGGTTGTTTTTTTTTTTTTTTTTTTTTTTTTTGAGAAACAGCCGGAGCATCATTTATTGATCATAAGTAGCAATGCATTCATTTGTCTTGATTGTCCATAGCTTCACTAGACCATCACTCCCTACATTAAGAAACATCAGACAAACAGAATCAACAAGACTCCCTAAAGGCCCAAGATAATGACTTAGACGAACAGATTATTTCCTATTACCGCAAGAAACAACTTGAGTTCCACGTGAAAGGAAAGAAGCTCGCAGAACACTTGATGTATGACCCTCAAATGTCTTCAAGCATGAGCCATCAGCAACAGACCATATTTTGATTGTTCTATCACCAGAGGATGTCATGACACATTGTTCAATAGGAGAAAACTCAACTGACCAGATTCCTCTTTTGTGCTCCTTAAGGACAACAGAGGACACTAGGTTAGGAGTTTCCATATGCAAGCAGTTTGGCCCTACAAAACAAAAAGTTGATAATATATAATGAAAATCACATGGTGTAAGCCAGATAAAAGGATGTGTCACATCTAAAAGAACTACACCCTCCTTTCCAAATTATAGATCACTTTAGCTCTGTCCTAAGCCAAATTTATAAAATTCTGACCAAGTTTTTAGGAAAAATATTATCATATATAATACCAAATAAAAAAAAATCATGCATTAAGACTTTCTGGTGGATTTAATGAAACTAATTTAATGTTGTAGATATAAGGATTTTTTCAATAAACATGCTCGAAGTTAGAGAAGTTTGACTTGTGAGTTTGTGACAAAACCAAAGTGACCTATAATTTGGAACTGAGTATCATGTTCATCTTACCACAGAACCACTGCAAGCAAGGACATCATTAGGTGGCCAGAGAATTAATATCTTTATCATGTGCAGCTACAACAGCCTTTGCTTTAAGAGGGACTTCATCCTCAGCATCACTAAGAGTATTGTCCCAGGTCCATACCTTCATGGTTCGATCGCTAACAAAAAGTCAAAAAGATAGTCTTATTTTTTAGAATAACAATTTTGGTGTCACTTCAGGCAAACAAAAAGTACAGACAAACTGAAGAGCAAACCTACTGCCACTAACAAAAAGTTCTTTGTTTTCTTTGAGAAGGCAACAGAACCAACAGCTCCCAGATGGCCTTTGCCAATGCCAATACAGGTTTTTCTTTCAGCATTCCATAACCTCGCCTGGTACAAAAGGTCACACTCCAAAATAGGATAAGCAACACAAGAATGCACTCGATAGTGGTGAGGACTATCAAAAGAAGCCATAAAACAAAAAAACGTTATGGTAAGTCAACATAGTTTTAAGGTCCAGAGACATCACAGCTTACAGTATTACCTTGCAAACAACTATTTCGGTGTGGCCAGCAAGTACATAAGAACATGGCATCGACACAACATCATAAACACGGACCTGAATATGGAGGTAACGGTTGATAAGTTTCAAGTGCGCCAACAAGAACTGTGCAGACATCATTTATGAATAGCTCACCTGCTCCAAGTTGGTAGCTACAGCAAGATTTGTTCCTCCTCCCGACAAACTTCAAGTCAAGAATCTCATCATTATAACCTATTAGTCATCTATATCGGGACAATTCAAAGGTCCAATCATCAGTTCTTTTGGGACAATAGAACAAAAACTGCTGATAGCAGTAACACATAGTAATCCTTGATCATGTGGAAGCATAACACCAGGCGTAAAGCCCCTCCTGGTTTCCTAGTTCTCTGAATTAACAGTTACATCAGATGTTTGCTGCTCGAGAACGCAAATGTGAACTGTAGAAGACCAGAAAAGTCATTGATTGCATGTACTACGGAAATATGCAAAGAACAAAAGAGAATGTAAATGCAAACTAACGTACCTCTCCAAGCACCAGATGCGCATGACCCCATGTTCACGGACCGTAAGAAAATAATCGGCTGCTTTCTCCTTTATATTTGCCAGTTATATGCCCAAACAAGTCAAGAGCTCACTTCCTGATCCAATGAAGGAAACAGCTTCTATCATTTCATATGTCGGTATTGTCTTCTTTGTATTGTACTTATGAATATCCCACACAGTAACAATCCACAGATGGCCCATACATTCAGAATAACCAGTAACTCCACACAGAAAATGCACACCACAGTAAACGCCTATGGTAGAAATATCAAAATTCAAGCACAAAGGGTACTCCTATGACCACCACTTTTTTGAGCATAAAGGTCCACATGCAAAATGGAAGGAAAAGCTCCAACTTCGACACTTAGCAAGTTTTAACTGTTTTGAGCCCCTCAACTTACTCTATATAGCTCCGAAGAGCCCATGGTGCCCTAAGAGTATACTACCTCCGGTCACAAAAACATGTCGTTTAATACAAAATTTGGCCAACTTAAATACTACTTTCTCCGTTCCAAATTATAGGTCGTTTTTGGAGTTTAGATACATTTCTTTTGCTATGCATCTAGACATAGTGTATAACTAGGTGCATAGCAAAAGCAATGTATCTAGAAAAACAAAAGTGAACTATAATTTAGAACGGAGGGAGTACAAACTTCAATAACTATTACATTATTCAGTTTGGAAACATATAAGGTATATGTGTAGATTTGCAATGAAATGCCTGAAAAATCTCTTAAATTTGAAGTATTTTAAGAAGAAAAAATGCTGGTCAAAGATAGACATCAAATACCATGCAAAGTCAAATTTGACAAGCATTTTTGACCTGAGGGATTATGAATATATTCCAGTACAAGGCAAGTGCAAATGTTTCACTTTAAAACATATGTAATGAAAGCTCTAGAATGAATAAAAGACATGAGACCATTCATACCTTATCCCTCCCAGCACTGAGCAATGTTTGTCCATCATCAGACAATGTCAATGAAGTGACTGCCAAAAAATGCTCTTTAAGCACAGCAATACATTTTTGGTTTCAGGGTTCCACACACTCGGACAGTGTCATCTTCACTTCCTGAAAACAACTGCAGATCCAGCACACAAAAAGATTATCTTGGGCTCATCAAAAGGAAGTGGAATACACTGCAATGCAGTGATTTGAACTAACAAGCTCCCAGAGCCATTCGGTGATCCAGTTCAATAAAAGCACAATTCCCTATCTTCAAATTGTACTCACCAGAAGGCGCTTTGGATCTGTGGAACATAATGGTCGTCACAACACCTGTATGGCCTATAAAAAAAATGGGTGCAAAATCCACCATCCACATCCCATACGCAGACGGCAGACCTTCTTGTCTGCTCCAGCAGTTGCAAGCAAACCACCAGAAGCATGCATGCCATGGCCATGATAGGACCATCATGTCCCTGTACAGCATAAGTTAAATAAATTACACATGGCAGTAAACGAGCATCACATTAATATAATGACATGAACAAGTTTTAATTGTAAAAGATGTTGGCCTGTAGTGGTAAATCAGCCATACAGTCTCTAAATTAACTAATGAACACAAATAATTAGTATGGCAGGATTAAGATCAAACAATGAAAAATTGAAAAGCTGTGCACATACCCTGTAAGAAATTAGTATGTCTGATTATAACATTACGTTGTTTAGTAGAAATAATAAAGGTATCCTTTATGTTTACACAATTAACCAGAAAAGATAAAAAGGTATACTAAGACATTACAATAAAACATCCACATTTAGTTTAACTTCGCACAAATCACAATTATGAAAAGAAGTACATGAGGACTAGTATTCTAGAAGAGTGATAAAACATTTTTTTGAAAGGAAACTAGTAGTCTCATAGATTAATAGAAAAAAGCTCTTGAGAACCTTCTAAAACTTCAATCCATTTATTTCCCACACTTACTGTACGATGACCCCTATCCCTAGTTCCCAAACAACACACAGTAACCAAAATATCAAACGAGAAGATGAGGAGCCGAATAGCTTAGAATATGTGCAGTTGAAAGTTCTGACATGCACACAAGAATGATCCAAGCTTCCTAAGTTTGTGGCAGCTACATTTGATCTATCTTTAAAACTGTCAAAACTGTCAAACCAATACCAGAACTCTGAGATTTTTGTTATGCCGTGAATAAGCTCCGGGTTACTTTCTAGCTAGATACAGGGTCAGCATCTAGCATTATTCACATAAAATTGCTTCCATGTGGTCGAATTCACTAATCCGTGCACTGTGCGCAGCAATGTGGATACCAGGGAGCACCACGAAACACAGGACGGCTCAATACTCACCTTCCAACTGCGTATGCAAGTTCGGGACGTGAGGTCCCAGACCCTCATAAGCCTCCTGTGGCCTGCGGCGAAGATGAGCCGCGAGTCGGGGGACAGCGCCAGCGCGGTGATGGCCTCCGAGTCCCCGTCGACGGACTCCCCTATGGCGGAGGCGCGCACCTCCCCACCGCATGCGCACGCCAGGAAGGCCTCAGCCTCGACGCCGCCGGGAGCGAGCCCGCCGACCGCAAAGGGGCCGCCGAACTGCTGCAGGGAGCGCTCATAGCGGTAGTTCTTGCTGAGAACATGCGTCGAAGCCAGGTTCTGGCGGCCGCGGACACGGTGGGGCGTCGTCGGAGATACGGTTTTGCAGCGGGGCGGCGGCGCGGAGGAGATGGGAGGGAGAGGAGGAGAGCGAAGTGGTCGGACGGAGTAGCGAAAGCGAGAGCCTTTTACCTACGTGCCATTAAAAAGATGCATCACACCCTCGTGCCATTGAAAAGTTTAAACGGACCTGTATACCATCGCTCATCTTCACTTTAACCTGTGTGCCATTCTGTCAAACTGAGCTAGTAACTGTGTTAAAGAGCAGCTACAAAAGACATGGCATACACTAGACATGGATGCCCTAGAGTGGGTCCTGCTTGTCAGCCACCAAACCTTAATTCTCTTCTAATCTGCAAGATCTTGGCCTCGATTGCTGTAGCTAATGCGTGGGTTGACAATGAGAAGCTTGGCGAGCTGCTTCTCGTAGACGAGCTTGTCGTCCACAGACATGGTCAGCACCTTGGAGCACTTGCTCCATCTTGACGCCACATGTCAGGACACCCAAACGGTCCAAAGTTGACATAACATGGACGGAATGGCACACAGGTTAAAACGAAGATGAGCCATGGCACACAGGTCCGCTTGAACTTTTCAATGGCACGAGGGTCTGATGTATCTTTTTGTAATGGCACATAGGTAAAAGGTTGTCGCCGAAGTATGGGTCCTACCGGCAGCGAGACAACTTTGATCTCCACGGTGGCGCGGTGCGTGTCACCTACAGAGACACAGAAGAGTCGTATGCATCTTCTAGAGTAGTCTCCCTCGCCTCTCGGTGATCGGTATCCATCGCGATCGCACTTGCAGGCGATTTGGATCGTTGCGACGAGCTCGGTCGGCAACGGCAACGCGACTCCTCTCTGTTCTTTCTCCGGTGCCTGGACTTCCACTAGAAATTCGGATGCTTCCAACTCGATCGCTTGATGCGGCCTCGACCAACACTTGCCTGGGAAAGAATCGAAGAACCATGGCCGCCGCACCTCGTCCCGGTCTGTTGTCGTCGTAGGCTTCTCGCGATTGGCTTGCTCGCTAGCGCCGTGGAAAGACGCCGTTGGTGGAGCGAGGGAGGCGTCGCCGCAGTCGGGCGAGGGCGACCATGCCCGTCGCGTCGCCCCTCCTTTTTCCTCTGCGCTTCGGTCTTTGTTTCAAATCTCGGTGGCGGGCGGCGGGCGTGAAGCAAAGCAAAAAAAAAAAAAAAGAAAAAAGACGCTGGTGTTCGCGAGGGCGGGCTGATCAGAAAACAACTTTGATAAATAATTCCAATACAATTGTAAAACTTAACCCTACACAAACAAATTTTTAAGACTTGATTTGGTTGGGGTGCGCCAAGTTCAAGCAGTGCAACGCTTGAGCGACGCAAGGAACCCAAGTGGCATGCCACTATTAGGATTCCTTCCCCCCACAAAAAATAAGTTCAATGTGTCATTATGAAGCAGTGCCTCACAATATCAGATATCAAACTGATAAGAACAGATACTATACTTGATCTTAGCCAAAAGGCCGAGAAAGGTATGAATTGCATTGTTGGTCCTCGGATAGTTTTGTTGCCTGCTTTGGGTTGCAACTCTTCTCCTGTGGCGATACGGTATAAAACTAAAAATAGGATTACAGTGCATAATAAACAATATCAGGTTACTATAGAGGACACGTGACACGGCAAAATAGGTGGGCTTCCTTGAACGGGCCGATAACTTTTTGCCAGGCCCAGCATGGAGCAGGAGCTTGGTTGGTGATCCAGGATGGGCTGTACATCTGGTCCTAGTTATGGTTGCAGCCCAAGGACCTCAACAGCACACCTGCCCATGGGTGGTGGTGTCGAGCAGGATCTGTTAATGGGTCTAAATCTAAGCTCTTCGCTTTAGTTTTGTCTTAAAGTAAATAAAGTTCTTTTAAAGTCAAGGGGCTCATGGCTCAATGGTAAAGGCCATTGGTTATTGGTTAGGGGCTCCCACCCGGGGTTCAAATTCTGGGTGCGACACCTTATCCTCCGTATTTATTTCGGGATTTTCCTGGCGCTATGCATTAAGTGGTAGGCGGCGTTCCCGTCGATAATGGCGAGGTGAGTGTGCGTGCGTGTTGAGCGTTTGCGTTGTACTGTGTAATCTCAAAAAAAAAAAAAAAAAAAAAAAAAACGCTGTGTTCTGCATACGGCAAACTGCTAGCACGTCTGTGGGCTGGGCTTGGGCTAGGGTCACATTTCACAAGTTCTTTTTTCTAAAAGATCTCCCTTTAGCTCTTTGATGAAACATCAGCAGTCTAATTTTTCTTCTTAAATTCTAAAATACAAATAACATATTTAAACATTTATTATCATAATTTTTAGGGTACAATTTTTTGACATAGGAGTGTAGGATAACTTTTAGATTTTTAAAATATTTTCTTATTTTTATATAAATAAACATATTTTTTAAAATTTTGGAGATACTATGAATTTTTTAGAGTGTACGTTCTATAAATTTATAGAGTGTATGTTATTACTTGTATGTATATACATTTAGTGATATATATTTAAAAGAGTATGTTCTATAAAGATTTATTTGTGAAATTTATCCCCAAGTTGTCTCTAGCTTCTAATTTAAAAAAAAAAACTTTTAGACGCTTAAAGAAAGTTGCCATTCATGTTTAAAAACCTTATGAGGTGTGAAATTACCACAGAAATCACTTGTAATATGGACATGATGTAATTTACATGGCCAGTCACAAAAAAATGGGTAATTTAATGGCATATTGAGAGTTGAGTTGAGGGATAAAGATAAGTGGCGGCTTTGAAGTTTGAGGAGCGAAATCATATCACGTCAATAATTCAGAAAGGTAAAAGATATTTCTTCTCTCTTTTGAGCACTACTAAGAACAAACGAGACAGAATTCTTCTTCCGGCCTTGAACGCCTTTCATTTCTGTCGAGTCAAACCATAGTGTGCTCTACTGCTCAAACCGAGAGGAAGCAAATTAAAGCTTCTTGAAAAAATGGAGTCCATGACGACCTCACAGTTCTGCTAATGCTAAACTAATTAAACATGGTGTAGTTCCGTTTCGTCTCGGACATATTACGAGTACGACCGATGCCCCAGCTGCTTTACGTGGTAGATGTACTTAGAATCTACTAGATCTACTTAAAACGTCAGTCTTTGTGATCCATCAGGATGAAATCGCCTCACACCACTATCTGATTCCGTTCCACTTCTACCGCTCGTCTTCTGCCTCCAAATTCCAGGCCGTGACGCGCGACAGCGCGACACGGATGGAGCGAGTGAGAGAGGGAGACGCAGGACGGACGCCGCCGCGGACCGCGGTGTCCCTGTCCGGCGCTTAACTAACCGCGCGCAAAATCTCGCCACGTCCCGGATCAGATCATCAGAGAGGCCGGAGACGGCCCGGCAGAAGATCTATCTATCATCCACCTGTTTCGAGGAAAATCACGGCGTCTCCGAGTGTCACCGTCGATGGCGTGCCTTGCCTTGAAAAACACCTCGATTGTTACTATCTGCACAAACCTTTCCCTTCGGCAGTTAGCGGTTGTCAGATTCCGCAGGTTACAGAGGCATGTATGTACAGAGCAAAAGGCACTCGCCGTCGCCGACGATCGAACAAAGTCGTCGCGTGCGCGTTTCGTACGTCCCGTCTCGCTCTCGCCCGGCCTGTCCCTCAACGGGGACGCCTGCGTTTGTTAAACATTCTCTCTCGCAGCCAGGAGTGAGTAGTGGTTTGGTTCGCACGTCGCCGTCGAGCGATCGGCTTAGGTAAACGCGGGTTGATTGAGACATCTCTCGCCGGCGAGTTGCGCCGTGCGTCAGGCACCAGCGTTTTTCAGCTACGCCGGGCGTCAGTGGCGACGACGACGGTCGACGGCGACGGCGAGCACCATCCACCAGTTGCCTTTGCGTTAACGACCCAACAACGACGGTCAAATCCGTCTCCAATATCCATCGGTAACTGTTGGGCTGGTTAGCTAGCTTCTCGGGCACGAATCTCCTCCCCGTCGCCCGCGTTCATAAGCATTTATCTCTACAATGGTCTTGGCGGGTAATCAGGCAACGTCAGCATTCAGCAAATCAGCATCAGGGTTTAAAAAATTCAGGGTCTCATCAACAAATGTCGCCTTCGTGACATCATTGTTGAAATTGAAACCCATGCATGTACTACATTACATGGCTACGTACGCCTGTAGAAGTATAGCTCGCTTCTTGGGGAAATTATGTTTGATGGCGTACATATTGCTTCTGGTGAGTCTGAACTGAATATAGAGAAGGGTCTTTTTTATAAATTGCAAGTGAGTCTGAACTGAATATAGAGAAGGGTCTTTTTTATAAATTGCAAGTGAGATAACACACGCTTTTCATGCTCACCGGAATTTTCCTTCAATTTGTTTATTTGTTTTGTTGTCAGGCAATGAAAGCATAGATCTTAATAACAACAATATGACTCACTTTTTGATCGACCATGCATTCACACTAATATATTCAGAAAACAACTTTCAGTTGAACCCCCGTTTCCTCTCAGCTGGAAATACCGTAAACAAAAGGTTTGAGGTTACTAAAGAGAAAGTGCTAATGGATAGGACGTGTCTAGCTTGCAGCTACAAGCAAGCTAAAGGTCAAATCGAGTTCGTTTTACCTTCTGCATAAAAAAATGGCTCCTGTCGTCATATCCTCTGAAGAAATGGCCGCGACAGACTTTCTCAAGGTCTCGAATCAGAATGACTCAATGATAAGTTGATGATCACTCACATCGATCGATCCATCTATCGTCCATACCCTTTGGACAGAGGACACAGTCAATGGCTTCAAACCTCGGGCAACTCTTTTTACTGACCTAATTAACTACTTACAAGTAGGTGGTGTGTGGTGAGCCCCTTTTTGCTGCTAATGTGTGAGGATCATAATCATTCATCAGGACGCCCAAGTCATGGGTGAGGTCATGGCTTTGTATAATTGTATATGCCGTCTGGTCTCGAGTTGTAATCGATGCCGTTATATGCTCGGCGGCGTGATTGTACTCTGAAGCCTGCAGGCTTTCCATGTCTAGAAGGGCGCCGTCACTCTCGGCGCTTCTTCGCCGTCACAAAGCAACTTCCTACTCTAACTAATGCAGTCCACACAAGATATTTGTCAGAAACTCTTAGTCATGGATAACATTGGCATCAATATCACCAATAGTGTTATGACAGTACACGCCAACCTTATTTTCTGAGAAAAGGAAGTTTTTAGCATAAAACTTAAAATTCGCATGTTTTTGGACAAACTAATGTGAAATAAATTCTACAAGCTAGTGTCATACGTTGCATATCCATGTATCCCTCATGTATACATTTAATAAATTCTACAAGCTCGTCGCCACTACGCGCTTCCGGCTTGCTTTATTTGCTTGTATAATATTGCGAGATTAATCCTTCATTAGACATACACACGCTCTAATGGCAGATTAATTAATTAGGCTTTATAAATTTTTAATTAGTCCATGTTTAATACTTTATGTCACACCCAAAACTTTACTCTACAGCAATTATACACACCCTAAGAACTACTCACTTCATATCAAATTGTAAGACATTTGACTTTTTGATAGAAAGTTTGACCACTCTTTTGTCAAATTATAAGACATTTGACTTTTATGATAGAAAGTTTGACCGCTCTTGTTGTGGCTTGGTTTATTAATAAAATTTCTTCAATAATGACTTCAATTTAATTATGTTTGTAATTTTTTAATAAGACAAATGGTTTAGGGTTTAGGGTTTAAGGTTTAAATCAAACATCTTATGCATCCATCTCCCTTCTATCATAAGGGCCCACCACCCATAGTGGGAAAGAAAGAACGATAATGCCACAACTCCCAACAAGAAGGAAAGATGCAGAGTGTTTGTGCTCTGCCTCCAACGTTTTCCTCGCCGCTTTCCTTCAAAGTAGTCATGGGAAACAATTTTTACTGGGGAGCTCTTTGGGATCAGCGGTGTTAGGGGCTTGAGCGCCCCCTCCTGGAAAATCGACTTGTTCTGAGAGTGTTTGATTTTTTCCGTGCGCGTTTTTCAAAACACACAAAAAAAAAGTATATTTTTCCGAGTGTATTAAGAAAACAGCACAGAAAAATTGAAAAACACACAGAAAAAAATTATATTATTTTTCTGTGCGTGAGAAATTACACACGGAAAAAATTCAAAACGCCGAACAACATTCATTATTCTGTCGCTGTTTGCAAACGCACACAAAAACTGGTTGCACACACAGAAAAATTGAGGCGACACCTCTGGTTCGGCATTCGCTCCAGCGTTTTGGCGTTCGCGCGCTTTGCGAAAAAAAAGAGAAAAAATGTCTCAAAAAAAAAAATCTCCACATCTAGTGGCCACCGTCGCTCCCATCTCCACCCCCACCCAATCCCTCCCCCGCTTCTCTCTCGACTCCCATCCACCGTACGCCGCCGCAATCAAGGTTCGACAACAATGGAGATGATGTGTCGATAAACTGATGGTTTAGTTGCGAATGGATGTGGTGATAGTATCTTTTGTAGAATTGTGCTTCTGCACATTAACTAGTAGGTGCCTTAGTTGTAGCTTCAATGACTCATGCATGCTGGTATTTTATTCATGTTAGCTGAAACTTGAAACTTGAACAGCTGAGATGAGATGGCAATGCTTTTGAAAACTTGAACAACTGAGATGAGATGGATGTATTGATGCCTGAACATTTGGATATCATCTATATATATGTTGTTTGGATGCTATGAATGAATGTGCTGAACATTTGGTGATGAAATTACTATATTGTTCATATATCAATATTATGTGTGTGGTCTATGAGAGTAAATGTATTTTTTCTGTGAGTACCTATTTTTCTGATGGGCTAGCATTAACAAGAAAAATAATTGTTGTGTCGGTTTTTCAATTTTTTCTGTGTGGATGCACGCACACAAAAATTATATTTAATCTGGACAACTTATTTAATCTGTGTGTGTCACACACAGAAATACATTTTTATGTGCGTGCACCGTCACAAAAATATAATTTTTCTGTCAACGTATTTCTGTGTGTTTTTTTCTTTACGGTACACGCACACAAAAATATTTTTCTGGCGGGATATGCATTTCTCTGTGTGTTTTTGCACGCTCAGACCTAATCCATTTTCCAGTAGCCCCCAATGGTTTCGGCCATGTGCACATGTGTTGTCCACTGTGGTCAGACTTATTTCAGTCATATGCAGGTTATTATCTGATTTATGGTATATATAGATGGTGACATGGTGTAACACTGTAACATGTCAACAGAGTCAAAATGATTAACGACAACTCTAGCATCATTATGTTTTTTTAAACAAAAGATTAATTCATTACATTGACCAAAAAAGGAGCAATCTACATATCACAAGAATAAGCGTTTTTTGCTCAAAAAAAAAAAAAAAAAAACAAGAATAAGCGTTCATTTGATCCGCATATATATCACTGGCGTATGAGCTGTGTAAAATACACTGTACACAGACAGACCAAGTGTGATAATGTGAAACTAGTTATAACAATCACACAGTTTTGTACAAGGCATGCACCACCAGTCGTTCCGTTTCCTAGCATGGAAATTTCATAGAGGTAAGCTGTTGCTCTCTAGCAGCATGTCCTTCCAGAAAGCATCTTGGTCGTCCTCGAGAGAGCACATGCTCGGCATCTCAATGGGCTCCGACAGAAGCTCGGCAAAACCCTGCACCGGCCTGTCAGCGGACGCCAATGCAGCAGCAAGCGGCTCTTCATACGCGCCGCCGACCACTGGAGCCGAAGCGTTCAGTCGCTGCACTACCACGTCGTGCTGCTCTGCAAAACTTGCGATATTGCTCAGACGATCATCAGAAGATGACGCGTAGTTCGCCTGAGACAAGATCAGGTTCATCTGGTCATGGAAGTTTGGAGCGATGCTACGACTCGCGTTCAGAACGGCGTTATCTGCGGCTGCTGCGTTGAGGCTATTGATGAGACCAGCAGCAGCAGCGGTTCCTCCTCCATTGACGGCCTGCAGCAGAAGCTGCAGCGCCTGCACCTGCATCAGAGCGGTGCTGAGGCCTCCGAGGCTCGCGGCCGCCGTGAGGATGGCCCCGGCCGGGGAGGCGATGGCGATGTCGTCGGGGGCAGACGCTGGTGCGTGACGGGGTCGACGCCCATGCGCAGCAGCTTCTTCCGGATGTGCGTGTTCCAGTAGTTCTTGATCTCGTTGTCGGTCCGCCCGTCCAGGTGCGTCGCGATCGTCGACCACCTAATCCAGGACAAACAGCGTACGTTCCCATGTCAGCGTGTAATTATTACTCCTAAGACTGGATCATCGTATTTGGAGAAGATCTGACGCACGACACCAAGGCCAACTGCCAAAAGCAGGTGGCCGGCGGCTATGCATGCATGGTGATGGATGGTGACCATCAAATCAGTGCGTGCGTGACGTGAGTGGGTTGACGACGTTGATCATGATCGGAGGTCGTACTTGTTGCCGAGCTGGGCATGGAGGCGGATGATGAGGCTCTCCTCGTCGGCGGTGAAGTTGCCGCGCTTGATGTCGGGGCGGAGGTAGTTGGTCCACCGGAGGCGGCAGCTCTTCCCGCAGCGGTTCAGGCCGGCGGCCTTGGGCAGGTTGCGCCAGCTGCCGACGTGCCCGCCGTGCCGCTGGATGTGCTCCACCAGGGCGCGGTCCTCCTCCTCCGTCCACGGTCCCTTCTTCACGCCGGCGTCGTGGCAGCAGCACGGAGATCTCCCCATCTTACACGTACGCTAGCTGTGTTCTTGCAAAGTTGCAAGCTTTGGATCGATGTCTGGCCAGCCGGGATGCAGGAGGTAATATGCGGTCCTGTCCGGGACAATGAAGGTACGGTGGAGTGTATTTATAAGGGAGGGTTAGCTTGCAATGGATGTTTCGTGCATGGCAACATCGAAGAGCTTGAGGAGGTTATGAGAGAGAATGTATTTTTATCTAGCCGTCGTTGTTGCTTCGTCTGTGGATCTTAGCAAGTCAAAGAGAGCAGTTACAGGAGAGATCTTGCACTACGTAAGGTTGATATATTCGCGCGCGCATGCTGTGTTTCACACAAGGGGCCTGTGTCGTATGGCTGCAAGGGTAGAAGGCAACAGATATATGGACAGCTAGTGGCTGCATCAAGCTGTGTAACATCGAAAGCATTTTGTTTATTTCAAACTTTCAATCTAAGGTCCACCTTTTTTATTGCAACATAATTGAAGCCGTCATGTTTTTTTTTCAGATGAGACGTGACAGAAGGAAATAAATAAAACAAAACATGCGACACTGATTTGATGAACTCTTAACTCTACCTCTAGCTAGTGTTGCTATATATCTTGCATTAATCGATTAATTAGTTTCACTTAAACAGTTTACATGTGGTGTGGGGTGAGTCCCTAGATGAAAATATAGTAACAAGAAAAATGACATGTGTATCGTGTATAGACACAGCTATATATGTATGGTCGTCCTACATGAGATGAAATTTGCATCAATACACAAAAATTTTCTTCTAATATACTTGTACTAAGTAGTTGGCCACCCTAAGGTGCGGTACCGTTCAATCCAGCTAGGTGTCGAATCGACAACAGATGGCTACGATCAAGCCACGCCAGCAGAGCCTACCCTCTTCGTTTCGATAGGCCGACAAGAGTCTCACTTAATGCACAAAACAAGATTAGTATACGTAAGTACGTACTATCATCAGGTGTCAAGTGCGCATGCAGGCGGCATTAGCAGCCCCAGAAACCAAGGAAGCGAACCTTCCGAGAGAGAGGTGATTCGGCGATGTCGATTTTTGAGTATGCAAGGCCGTTAGCCGCAACACAAAAACTAATACTATTGTGCTATTCACATCGCGTCGTTGGTTTGACCTCCTCGACGCAATAAGTACATATAAATAATTAAATTAAATCCATTCGCAGCCACGGCCCTGACGTGTAGTAGTATATAGTTATATACGCATCAGCGCTACTAAATCCACGGAAAATGCGGTAACCAATCTAATGTGCAGGTTGGGCTTGAGAGGTTCCAGGAGATGATTATTTGATCGTGATTCCGGTGAGAGATGCATTGAATATATATAGTCTAGTAATGTGCAGGTAGGTTGGGCTAGAGGTTCCAGGAAATGATTCGGTTGTTAAATCCGATGAAAAGTATCCACTGAATGTAGATGGATAATGGCAAAGCACCGAGAGATATTATTGCCGAGTCACGGCGGTTTCTGTCAAACAGCAGGAGAGTCGTTGTTCCTCGCGCGCGCCAAAAGATGGTGACAGTCGTTAGTAGCTAGCTATAGGTGTATAGATTGACCCATGTTTTCCGTGTTCCAAGCACACAACGGCACCGGGTTCAGTCCACCGGCTCTCTGCTGGCTGCGACCGAGCTGACCATGCCATTCCGGCTCCCTGTTTGTGTGGTGTTGTGTTGCTGCTGCCTTGGCTTGTGACTGGGGCGGATCTTGCGTGCACCGCGGAATGGGCCCGGTGGCCCATGCGAACTGACACGAAGCCCAACAAACTGCAGGCTGCAACCCTGAGCTGAATGGTTGTGCACTGGTGTAGGTTGGGCTGCTGGCTGAAACTCTAGACTCTACCATTGATTGATTGTTTTCTCTGGAACAATGATGTCCCATGGATTTAGCTATACGAAAACTACCCCCCTGGAAGAAAAATAAAAACTATACAGTGATGGGTCATGCGTTTGCGCTCATGAGACTAGTGTCATCGTGTGGGGTCTAGAATTAGGGTTCTTATTAACAATTAATCATTGACATTTCTACAAGGTTAAGTACTCACGAGCAGCGCAGACAACAAGCTAAGCTAAGAAAAAGTAGCAGGTAGTCAGATAGATATGCATCAGCCATTGGCTTGGCACTTGCTGCATGATGGAACACTAATTCGCAAGAACAACCACTTTATAACTTTCGCATACTCTTCCAGTTCCATATTTATTATTTGTTATAGATTACTTATGTTAACACGAAACTAGGGCTTCGCACCGACACACCGGGAGGGCCTTGGGCGCCCACGAAGGTTGTGATCAACCTTGAAACAGCGTGCACCGCAGCGTGGCCGCCCAAACCGATCTAGGGTTCGGTAAGGGCAACGTAGAGCTCGGTGGCGGCTGAAAGACCTCCGAGCAAACCTCCGGAAGACCCGTCGGGGAAGATGCACGCGAGGGTTGCCCTAGGACCAGCAAGGCCGCCCTAGCACGCCCGGCAATTTCATGGAGAAACACCGCCAAACAGTAGGGTAGAGAGGTTGACCTACAAGCAAGACGGTAGTAGATTGGTTTTTGTCGATTGGATGTAGATGGGATCAAATTAGCCATGAACCTCTTTATTATATAGAGGAGGATGATCTTATCTTTTTAGGAAACCGTTCTTGGACATTTCCAAGCCTCAAAATCTGACCTAAACACGATTGGAAACAAATCGGTTCAGATCTCGTACGGACACAGCCCGCGTCGGGCTGACCGGACGCTGAAACGGGCCGACCGGGCGCTCCGGTCGCTGCGTCCGGCCGATAACAGAAAGGTCCGAATCGACCAAAAGCGCTACCAACTTGACCGACGCTTGGGACCGGTCGCCCCCTGTCGATGCCTCGAAATCGGCCTGGACGTCCGGCTGACTGACCGGACGCGTGAGGGAGTGACCGGACGGTCCGGTCGTCTGCGTCCGGTCACTTCTAGAAAACCCCTTTTGATCTTCCTCGAAAAATTGCCTAAGTCTGTAAATTTACTAGAGATTAATTTTTTAGTCTCTAGTCCCTGCTCCCCTCCATCCAAACAGGCCCTTACCTGGAGTTTGAGTTTGGCGCCCGACGTCGTGCAACGTTCACAAGGGGTGTCCACCATGTTTGTTTCTCTTGCGTCCGTACTTGTTGAAATTATAAGTTGTTATGTGATTTTTAGCAGAGATTAAGGTAAAGTGTGGATTGGACTTGATCAAATGCGGTATGGGAAAAAAACTGTTGAGTCAAAATCTTTGGCATGAGTTTGACATGACACACTGGCATATCTGATCGGATCAGACTATTTCTCAGAGTTTTTGAGTTTGGTTGGTCGAGTCAATGGGTCGAAAACCAGGGCTTAAGCTAAGCGCAAAATAATGGGAGGTGCCTTGCTCTTTATAAATATAAAAATTTAATCTAAAATAATGATGAAAATCTATTTTTATAAGTGATTTTTTTGAATTTTGGGGGTGCCTGGGCACCCCTGCTGCCAACGTAGCTTAGCCCCTGTCGAAAACCATGACCCTCCAAATACCGGTCAAGTCAGGTGGCCCATGGCAATGTCTCTTCCTCACTCTTCTATCGACAGGCTTAATGAGTTAAAAAAATCTTGCTACGAGGTGATTGGTGAGTTACGTAGTACCCCTCCATTTCAAATTATAAGACGTTTTGACTTTTCTAGATACATAGTAAAAAAAGTAATGTATCTAAAAAAAGTCAAAACGCCTTATAATTTAGGACAGATTTAGTAATGATCACATGGTTTATTTGTCTGACAAATAGCAAATAGAGAATCTCGGCTTATTTCGGCCTGTTTAGGTTTATTTTCTCTCACATAATACTATTAAATCAACTGGAATCAACCAACTTATTAAATCAGCCTATCAGATTCAGAGTCAAGATCACCTTAAAATACCGCATTATTATATGTAAACCAACATTTTTTGAGTTTTTCGTAGAATTCGCATGGTATATTTGTCCGATAAATAGCGAATATTAGCATTGACAACAACATCAATGCAAAAGGAACTAGCAGGCTTCGCCGATGTGCACAATCGGCCGGCCCTTCGACCCCTCACTGCATTTGGGCATCTAATAAGGGGTTCATCAGATGGGGTCAACTCCACACATTGGGTCACAATCTCGAGAGGCCCAGGATACCTCTGATAGATTTCTGTCTGTGCCGAGCGTGGTTGCTCGGTTGTTCGCTGTGTAGCGAAACGGTGAATCTTGGTCTGCTTAGCGTGAATCTTGTCGCGAAACGGTGTCGCGCCTAGTTTGTCCCCGAAATCAAGACGGCGGCCGCTTTGCACTGACTGAATTGAATTTGGGTGGGTATCGCTGTGTCTGGGGCTGTTCCTGTGCTAGTGCCACAATGAGCAAGGAACCACGCGCAGTTGTCCTTCAGTCCTTCACTCCTTCTAGCTACGTTTTAAGCTTTCTTTGTTGCCTGAGGCTGCCGGAGTTCAAGAAAACATGGACAGCATCCCCAAAAGTTCGACAGCCATGGAGGCCGGGTTACAAAGATTGACCAGAGAGGGGGGTAGGGACTGTTCGGCCCTCCTGATTAACTCAAAAAAAAAAGTCTGGGGTTTTTTCATTTTATTTGGTTCTGGAATCTTGGAAAGCATCCATGCTTAGATTCAGACATTCCAAAACAGACCCGCACTGACCTTGTTGCTACGTTAACCGGGGTGCGTAGAGGCTACAGATCGATTGAGTGGTGGTTGCTCATTTCACGAGACCAGGTAAATGCCCGTGCGTTCAGAACGGGAACACATAATAGCACTATAACGTATATATGATTGTGCTTTACAATGGTGATGTTTCTTATATAATTTCGACATCATAAGAGCATCCCTTATATTTACCTATGACGACAGCAAAATAAGCCAGTTTCAGCCTACAGTTTGTTATATGATCATGCACAACAAAAGTACAACATGGTTCCTTCTAGAAGTTATGGCTAGTTAAATGGAGTACATAATGTTTTGCCATATGCAAGTTTCCTTTCTGTGGGCTTTCACATCTTCTAGCCTGCCTCTTCATCACTATGGTGTCAAGGTCAAGCTTGTCTTTCAGAGCAGGGATGAACTCAGCCCAACTGCCCAAGTGTGTATCGCTTGGAGGCAGTCATCTCTCACTTCTATGGCTGTCAAAACAGTTAGTTAATCACATCTAGTAACACTCCAACCTCTGCAACAAATTTGGTCACATGAGATCATCCTTTGCACCATTGTCTTGCCAGACAAAACCTGTTTACATGCTTTTATAAGATGTAAATAAGAAAGCTTCAGCACACAACACTTCATGAAGCAATTGAAGTACAAACCAAACTGTTACTTGTCTGATGACTACTTTTGCACATTAAACATAAATAGAACACTATTAATGTAGTAAATGAAGGACAACCATGATAAACAAAATTGAAGGCCAACCAAATTGAAGTTGCTTACCGGCAAGGTGGCAATGCAGTCCGAAGGGGCTCCATATAGTGGACACTTTCCCTCTATATATTTAACCTACATAGGTATTAATTTTTAAAGCTAAGCGTGGGAACCATTGAAAGTAGCATGACAAAAAGCCTCTTACCTGAATGGTGGGGGAAAACATGTTAAGCTCTCACAAATTCAGACGACAACCAGATGCATAGGTGTATGACAATGTACATGTACTTTGGATCAAATTTGCCTTCAATGGTTCATTCTGATGACAAGTGAAATTAATATTAGCTTACTGCATGCCATGGATCCCCAAGCATTAGAAAGAGGCCACTAATTAAGATTGGTTGTCTTGCCTGCAACAAACCATACAAAGTATCAGACATTAGCAAGCCTCTAACATGTTAAAAAGAAGGCAAGGCTCTCGATTATTATTCCGAAGAGGGGAAAAGCCTACAGATGTTATTTTTTGTACCCAAATTCGTAGACACCGTTCTCACAGTTGCATTTTTTTTACTGTCCACAACTGCAGTTTTGGCCATCACTTGACCATGCACATAACTGAAAGTTGTTGTCAGCATTTTATGGAACATTTGGCTGGTGCTAGCCAGGTGTATCATCTCGTTTACCAACGTCGGTGCGAAATCAATATCATAATTCAATTGTGTCCATTAGAAAACAGAAATCAAATGCAAACCAATAAATTCACCTTGCAAATCCAATTGTGCTCCAATCCGTTGTGCTCCAGCTTCTTTGCAAAACATTATGAGGTAGCCTTTTTATTTCAAAAGCAGTTCCTCTAAAGCACCATCTTTCAGACACCATCTCTGAAGGCACCTAGGAGGATCTGAATCCTGAACTCAGTCAGGTAGCATGATTAATATCTTGTCAGGGGAAGTAGAATAACACGACACTGAGATGATCAGAGTAGTAACTTGCCATAAGGTTAGTTCAGTTCTCTAGTTTAGCTTCTAGTTAATTGCATACCCTGCTCCATAATTTCCTTTACTTCAGAAATGCAGCAGTAAAATGATATCATAATACCTAACATCAGCCAAGCACTATCAATGGAGTAAACAGTCAGATATCAATCCAGCAAGTAATAATTCTTGCAAAAAAAGAAAAAGAAAGCAGGCTGTGTTCTAAACTCTACTTTGTGTGCTACTTATCAAATTTGTATTATCAAATTATAACTCTACTTTGTGTGCTTCTTGAAACTCTCTCCTGAACTGAAACAGCGAAAGAAAGGAAGAGCATTATGTCTGGTGGGTATAGAAGACAAAGAATCATGAAAATTGTAGTGAAGCATAGAAGGATTTTGTCATCTACATGAATAGCTACTAATTAGCAATAGCCAATAGTTCTCAGTGCTCCGGCAACCGAAAGCCCATGGCAAGATTAGCACATCAAGGCCTTGTTTAGATGGCAAAATTTTAGCACCGAATGTCACATCGGATACTTTGTAGAAGACGTTTCGCTTGTTAGTGGTAAATATCATCCTATCATGGAGTAACTAGACTCAAAAGAATCGCCTCGCAATGTACATCTAAACTGTGTAATTAGTTATTTTTTTTAATCTACATTTAATACTCTAAACATATGTCTTTTGGTGTATTTAATGTGATGTGATGGAGAGAAAGTGGGGAAGAAGTTAGAAATTTCTGCCAACTAAACGTGGCCCAAAACAGAATCGTAGAAACACCACAACCTATGTCGAATAGCCCTGAACAAGGCACACGAATCGATGGTGACAGAACACATTCTCACGCGAATCGACTGGAAACCCGAGCTAGGATGAGGTCGTGACATAGAAATGAAAGAAAGCCTAGGCCGCCAGATCGAAGGGACAGCACGAGAGACCAGGGAGAGGAGCGCACCAACCTGTGGGGGGACGAACAGACGCCTGGCGCTCGCCGGCGCGGACGGGTGCGCCGGACCTGGCTCCCTCCCTCCCTTCCCAGATCCTCCTCCTCCTCCGCCTCGCGGTGAGCAGCACAAGCCCCGGCGTACGGAGGGACGGGAGCGGGGTGTCCAGACGCTCTCCGCGCCGGAGCCGGAAGACGCACACGTGCTGGGTCGCGTCGGCGTTGACGCCGCCGGAGCGGACGATGGTTCCCCTGCTTGGACGGGGCGCGGGGACGGCGTCGTAGCAGGGGCGGCGGTGCGGCGGTTCCGCTGTCGGACGAAGGCAGAGGGGCGGCGGTTCAAGTGCGGCTTCGTCGGGGACTGCTTCGATGAGGGCGGCGTCGGAGCGGCGGAGACGGCTTCGACGGGGGCAGCGTCGATGCGTCGTCGGAGCTGAGGGGTCGGCTTCGACGGGGAGGACCGACACGAACGGCGAAGGGGCGCGGGTGCCTGGAGCCAGAGCCGGGGAAGAGAGGGAGTCGGGCGATGGGAGCCGGGGGTGAGAGAGCGCCGGGGAACCGCTGGTGATCGTGGGTGCGGGGGGGGGGAACCGGGGAGCGCGCGGTATTAAGAGCGAGATTAGAGCGCCGGGTGAAGCGATTAGCGGTAAGCAGACGATGACATCCGGGTCTCTTTAGTAGTAAGATACACCGGACAAAAGAAAAAGAAGAAGAAGAAGAAGAAATTCCTCCCCGTCTAGATCTGCAAATTATGATGCTAGTCAGTAATTGTATTTCTTTTCAGTTTCTGTAAGATCTTAAAATCTGCCTTCATCTGAGCGAAGGAAGAAATGAGGTACCCATTCCTTTTGTTTCTATACTAGTATAGAAAAAACACGGAATTGTCCTCGTCCAATCTAGCCGAGAGAAACAAAATTATGTTTAACTTAAAAGCTTTAGGCCTCTTAAAATCTTACATCAGGAACCCTAGAAAACACGGAATTGTTCTCATCCAATCCTAGCCGAGAGAAACAAAACTATGTTTATACGCTTACGTCTCTTAAAAACTTACATCAGGAACCCTAGAAAACACGGAATTGTTCTCATCCAATCCTAGCCGAGAGAAACAAAATTATGTTTATGCTCTTTCACCTCTTCCAATATGGACGTCCACAAATGCCAACGAAGGAGTCTGGATTTGCCAACTTCCCCAAAATGCCAAAGACAGATGCCAAATTGTTGGAGCCTCAATTCTAAGTTTTTTGCCAAAAAAACAAGAATACCAAACATAATTGCAAAAGAGCTGCTGAACAATCGCGATTGAGGCGGCTGCTACTATGTAAACGTAGTTGGCCTAACTACCACCCTCTTGATTTCAGGTGACTTGATGGGTCGATCAGGCATTTTTATTCCCAGCAGAAGCAGAGAGAAACAAAAACAAAAACAAAAAAAACCCACCTAGCACAGTGAGGACTGGAGCGTCAGAACATGGCCTAGCGGCTAACACAACAATACTAGCGGGCTGTTGAGTAGAGCTCAGTGACATGGTGCGGGGAGAGAGAGAACTCAGCAATGGAGGGGAACATAAATTGTGAATGGATGGAGGTAGAAGAAACACTGCCGGTTGTACAATCCCAATACAAATGACACACTTTGATAAAATCTCCGTCACAGATTACATGCATTGATTAAATATCAATGACATTATTTTTAGGTGATTGAGATATGGCACCGCTCTTATTCGTAGTTTTACAGCAACAAGTGGTTCATGCTCTGCCTCAAGCAGCAACATACTGGCTGGTGCACGCGGAGCTTAGTTTCCACGGAACAGCCGCAGCGCCGTCATCCCGCCCGGACACTCAACACGTCAACGAACAGCAATATCCCGATCGTCGCGGCGGCCTCCTCCGCCGTCCTCACGCCCATGTCCGGGAACGGCGTGAACGGGCCCGGCGGCTGCACGGCGTCCGCCTTGAGCAGCGCTTTGGACAGGTCCTCCCACCCGTTGACCTGCTTCTCCATCTGCGCGGTGATGGTGCCCCTCTTCATCGCCGCCCTGGGGTGCATCAGCGCGGCCACGAACGTCGACACGGTGGCGAACCGCGTGGCCTCGTGCACCATCAGCAGGATCACGAGCAGCGCCTCGGTCGCCCGCAGCTGCTCTTTGCCGGAGGCGAGGTCGCCCTTGGCGCGCGCGGCGAGCGCGTTGGCGGCGTCCGCCATCTGCTGCGGGCCGAGCTCGACGCCGGCGAGGCCGCGCGCGGCGCGCTCAGCGAGCTTGGCGCGCGCGTCCGCCATCTGCTGCGGGCTGAGTCGCTGCTGCCGGAGCGCGTCGTTGGCGAGGCGAACCATGTTGCCGAACAGGTCGCCGTAGGAGCCGCCGAAGCCCAGGTAGGTGGCGCCCGGGATGATGCCCCGGGTGAGCTCCCACCACGTGTCGTCGCTGCTCCGGAAGCCCTCCAGGTAGAGGTTATCGGCACGAGTGGCCAGCGTGAGCTTGGCGGTCTGGGTCTTGAGCACGATGTGGAACCAGCGCCGTGGCGGGGGTTCCACCGGCGGCAGCACGGGGCGGTTGTGGGAGGAGTGCTTCGGGTTGGCCACCCTGCGTCGGATGCCAGCGATGAAGTCGCCGTAGTTGTCGCTACCCTGCACGTTGAAGGTGACGGTGAAGAGCGGGTTCGTCGCCGAGGGTGGCTTGGCCGCCGCCATGGAGACAAACGTATGGGATCGACCACAAGAGAGGAAGACGAAGAAATTGATGGGGGCTATCTGAATTAACACTGGTACTAGGACACGCTTATGTAGGCTACTGGTCAAGAGTAAGAGGCGAACTCTGGTACGCGAGCGCAGGCGACTTTGTGCAATGTTTGATTTGTACACCTGAGCGGATGGACATGGCCAAGAGACGTCTCTGTCCAGCGAAGAATCTTACAAGGTCGCAGCTCGCAGGACTGGATTCCAAACGGTGGTGGCGGCACGACATGATGGCACACGCGGAAGCACCTAACATATTCTGTAGTTCCTGACTTTTTTTTTTCCATAGCGGCAACCCGAATTTCATCACTATCAAGATCAAGCAACGAAATTACAATAGTTCATCGTCTTGACTCGGAATCGAAACCTAAAGCAGAAATGAAAAATCTGCCCCAGCTATGAACGCCCAGGGGACATAACTGGGGAGTAGGCCTGCTAACGGGTTTAAACCCGCCTCAAACCCACTCTAACCCATGTTTTCAAAACCCTAACTACCATCCGCCCGCCCCGCCTCACACCGTCGGCCCAATGCCCCAACCCACCCCAATCCAAAGTCACGACGGAAGATGATATATGACTTATGCGCCGATCTACCCATCCAATAGTACCCGTGATTAAAAACTCGCCCCAAAATACCCGTTCAACCCCGCCCCATTAGCGAGGCCCTCTTGGGAGATGGACAAACAAAAAAAAACATATGCCTCGAAGAGCATGCCACCAGGTAGCCCAAAATTCCAGCACCGTGCACAGAAGAGCGCATCTCCTAATGACACGCCCATAGTTATGATATATCTTTATTAGAGTTGTGTAACGTAACCTCCTAAATTACAGGGGCCCACATGCACTTATCATCGTCATTAGACCTCTGATCATTATGCACGAGTTCCCAATAATCTAGAAAGTGCTATTAATCTTCCGAACAGGATCTCATCAACAAGTCACTCCAAAGATTACAACACTTTATTCAAATACATCGAGTACAAATGGAAGGATTACATAACCATAAGTTTACAAACCATTTGTTTAAATACTCAAACTTAAGTATTATTATTACAAGCCTGAAATTATTATTGGAGTAACTTTATACATATAAACACCGACAACCCCCGCCCGAGGGTTCAACTCTACTCGCCCTCTTCTTCCTCGGTACACCGTCAGTCATGCGCCGGGGGACCAAAACAAGCCTGCTCATGACCAAATCACCGCAACAAGGGTCAAAGAACCCCGAGTACGGGGAGTACTCAACAAGACTTACCCGACTAAAGAAAATCAGAGAAGACACGGGAATCTTTGGTCTTAGGAGTCAAGGTAAGACTTAAGCAAGAGTCAAGAATTCTTTTGCGTAAAAAGCTTACTAATAGTGTATCCTTACTTTCAATATTTTTAATTCGGATTAGTAACTCATATACTCTAGATTATCCTATTCTAGAGCAAACATAAAATTATTATTCCAATTCTCTTTTCGCAAAAACATAATCCATCATTTACTACGATGAAAGGACGTAAGAACGGGTCTCCATAACCGAGAAGCAACGGCGATTCATGAACCGATTATACCCACCGGGGATCCCTAACCACACGACATATGTAGCACCCAAACTTGCATATATCAACATTTTCTCGATTTGTCCAAAACGGGAACGAGGCTGCGCCACCCGAGAGCACGATTCCCACCTCCCTACCCCGCCCTAATGACGGTTTGACCAAGTAGGGTGGGTACACGCTACTCCCCGCCATCTCTCCACTCCCGTCGTGGTTGCCATTCCCCGATTGGCTCCACCAAGATCCGGCTTACGGGAGTATGTGGCTAGTTAGGGTCGACCGATGCCGGGGTGATCGCCAATCGAGGCGTGCCTTTGCGAGAAGGCCTCAGCGTACTAGCGTTCAAAAGTCCCGAACTTAACAATCCAAACAACGGACGGTCCTTAAACGACCAACACGGGACAAGCACGGCTAGGTATCCCGCCGGCTTTCAACCTACGTCCCGTCCCGATCTCAAATTCATCACTACATCTCTTTCTTTTTCCTAAAACAGTACCATCTTCTCAAATAAAACATTTTGATGAAGAAGCTTAACTAATTAAGCGGGGCTAAGCATCACTAAGCATTTTCGAAAAAGAAACAAGTTATCAAGGATGGTATTGAAATAAACAAGGATGATAATGCAAAGAATTAGGTTATCACTCAACTCCTAATTACTTAATGCAACATAGCATAGACATAAGTGATATAAAACTTTTAAAATATCAAGGAAAGGTGTAATGTAACCGGGGCTTGCCTTCGTTGGCGGGAAAAGTTTGTTCTTGAAAAACCCAACAAAAACCGAACCCTCCTCAACCGGATATGAAATCTCCTCGAATGGCGGCTCCAGACTTGATACCCTCAAACTCGCTTCACTACACGAAATAATGTATGCTTCAATATGATGCCATATATGTAAATATGATGCTTGCAAGTGCATGAAATGATAAACACAGGGAAAGTAACTTTATTTCACGATAAAGTTGCAACCCAACAAAACCAACTTGTTGAACTACTCTAAAGATATCATCACCATTGCCTAAGGAGTTCTCAAGGACCATCTTATTATGATACAAACCAAGATTCACAAAACAACCCCCAAGTCACACAAAACCGAATTTATTTGACGCTAAACAAAACATGAAACACATAAAATGATAGGGCATGAAATAATAAATAATTTAATTTTCTCAAAACAAGCCCAAATTTTTTGTACAGGTAGATCATGTCATAAAACAGTACCAAAATAATTTTCATGATTTTTGGATAAATAAAATAATTATTAAAAATCAAGGAAGATGCATTTTTCAATTAAAATTTGTATTTTTAAATCATGCAAAAACTATTCAAATTCAAAGTTTCAAATTTTTCATGGATTCATATACTCATAAGAAGCTTCTACAAAAATTTTCAGAATTTAAAGAGCTATTTTCAAATTTCTATGAATTTTCAAAGAATCAAAGACTATTCAAGATAAAGGAAAATAGATAAATCAAGTTTTAAAACAAAACAGACTTTCGGGCGTTTCAGCCCACTAACCCGTGCGGCCCGGCACTGTGCGGCCCAAACTGCTGCTGGGATAGCAGGCCGGCCCAACCGACCCCCAAGCCAGACGCGGCGCCGCGGCCGCGCGACGACTCCTCCCCGCGACACGGCTTGGCCCTACACGACCCCCACGACTTGGCGCACATCTCGACGCCCAAAACCCGATACCTAAGGCACGGGACATGACCACCGACGGCCATGGCGGCACGGCGGCGCGACCATCGCGGCGGAAAGACTCGTCGGAGCTTTCTCGACGGCGGCGGCGACCAAGGCATCATCTCCAAAGACCTCCATAGGGTCCTAAAACCCCATCTAAACGAGCCTAAGTCGGCTCCTAGCTAAGACGCGCTTCGCGGCGTGAGCGGGCAACGCGTCGAGTTCGTCGTGGCCGGTGTTCCGGTGGCTACGATTGCAACAAACAAGAAACCGATGACATAGACACGGCAGCGGCTCACCCCCGATTACGGTGCTCACGATGGTCCGGGCGGAGATGAGTCGGGTGTGGTCGGCGGCGGTGGCGGCGGCGGCGGCGCTCCCGGTGGCAACAACGGCGTTCCGGCGTGTCCTGGGGCAAACACAAAACGACCGAACGCATCATGACCCACGATCTCAAGGCGAAGCTAGATGGCAAGACGGTTTGGCACGATTCACCAAGATGACCTCGGCGACGGTGGTGGGTGATGCGGGCGGCGCTCCCCGTCGGCCGTGGAGAAGACGACGCGCGGCGTGGGCGGCTGGCCAGCTCGAGGCGGAACTAGAGCTAGCTCAAACGACGCACAAGTAAGTTCTGAACACGATGGCAAAGCTAATTGGATGGATTGGGCTCGGCGGCGGCGGCAAATCGAAAGGGGCGGAGGCGGTTTTCGGCGGCGGTGAAGAAGAAAGAAGAAGGAAGAACGGCCCGGCTCCAAGCTTTATAGGGCAAGGGACCATCGGACACGTAGGCGGCGGCGTCGCGAATCCGTCCCATGTAGCTGGTGACGGCGAGGACGGCCGGGCGCGCGCGAACGCTGACGGCGACGGCCGGCGGCCGGCCGGTATGGAGGAAGAACGGCGGTTTCACCGTTCCTTTGTTAACCCTAAACCACGACTTTTTCTGTTTTTGATCAAATTCACCCAAAATTTGAACTGAACTTCAAAAAACTCAAAAAGTGACTTAGGCTAATTTTTCAAGATCTACAATTTTCATAATTGGAAGATTTTCAAAATCAGCCTCTAAATAGGACTTTTGAAAAGCAGTTCAAAATTTTGAAATTTGAATTCAAAATTACTTTTAAAAACATGTAACAACTTGAAAAACTTTGTACATGACTTTTGCTCATCTCAACAAGATCTACAAACTCACTTTTGAAAGTTTTTGCAAATTTTGCTTAGATTTTGAATTAGGGTTTTTAAATCAAAAGGGGACAAAACCCTAAGTTTGGTATTTTCAAAATTACTCTAAATTTTTAAACTAAACTTTGAAAACTCAAAATACCAACTTTGTTCAACTTTGAAAACTCTACAAATTTGCTTTAACAACCATACCCAAATTCTTTATAAATTTTGAATAAAAGAAAAGGGGTAAAATAAAGGATAGAAATTAGGGTTTCCTGGAGTTCAATTCAAATTTGAATTTGATTCAAATTTCAGATTCCCAACCTATACTATCCAACCATCATTCAACATCACATTTAGGATCAAAAGCATCAAAAACATAAATTAAAAAATTAAATCACTCTAAATTCCTTAAGCTCAAACATTTCCCTAAAATATAAACTAAATTTTAATTCAATGCAAAATTTCAATTTTTCTAATTATGCATGCTTTATGATAAACATGATGACATGGCAAGATTTTAGTTGATTAACACCAGGGGGTGTTACAAGTTGATCACACATCCGAAAAGTAATGTCATAGAGCCTTCTCAATTGCACTTGCAAATCTTCGTATAGCCATCTCCTGAAGGATAGCCTCCAAATTTTCTTGTTTATTTCAAAGAACACCAATTTTGTTCCTTATTGATTTCATAGAGATCTCCCCTTATCATGCCAAAAAAAAAAAATCTGAGCGGAATTTTTCTCGCCAAAGTAACCATCCCACACCACTTATCATGCCAAAAAAAAATTGCATTTTCTCCATTACCCACCACTATAGATCTCCCCTTGAGATAAATCGCCTCACCTTTAACAAATCATTCCAGACTGGAGAGTTTTTTTGGACTTTTACCTATCACGGCCGCCATCCCTTTTTAAGATATTTTCTTTTAATGATGTCATACCATATTCCATTCTCATTCTTTTGCTTTCCACCACCACATGCACAATAAGCTCAGATTCATTCTCTAAGGACTTTTATTCCCGCACCCTCTTTATTCTTGAGCTTGGTTAGCATCATGGTTCATTTTACTAAGTGATATTTCCTTTTAAAACTGACCCCCGCCAAAAAGAACCTCTTTCTAGCCGTATCTATCTTATTTAGGAGTGACACAAAGTGCGAGAACATAGACATAGTGTATATTGGCGGGTTGCTAAGACAAGAGTTAATCAAGGTTAATCTTCCTCCCGTGCTCGAGCATTGCCTTTCCATCCAACCAACCTTTTTTTTTTTTTTTAAAAAAAAATCATATATAGGCAGCCAATCTACCGGATGTAGTCTAGATCATGATATAGGAACAACCAGATATTTAATAGGCCACTTGCCAATTGCACAATTGAATAAATTGGAATAATGGACATTCTTGCCATCATCTTGGCTTATCATAATGACTTCACTCTTAGAGAAATTAATTTTTAGCCCGCACATGTTTTCATAAAGGTACACTAACAATTTAAGATGAGTTGCTTGGCTTTCATCATCTTGCAAACACAATATAGTGTCATCTACATATTGCAATACTTTGCCACTCCATGTTCAATGTATTCGGTACTAGACCTTTAATCAAGTTATTCTTTTGAGCCATAGAGATAATTTTTGCCGTGAGTATCATTTACAATGTTAAATAGGAAGGGAGACAAGGGATTACCCCCGTCTAAACCCCCTTCAAGATTTAAAATAGCTCCCCCCGCTATATCCGAGTGAATCCACCCACACCACTTGTCACCAAAAACCCCATTGTCTAAGGCATTCAAAAAGGACAACCCAATCTATCTTCTCATAAGCTTTTTGAAATCAAGCTTAAGGACAAGTCCATCTTTCTTTTTATTCTAGTGCCATGCAAGATTTCATGCAAGGCTAGAATTCCATCCATAATATTCCTATCTTTAATGAAACTAGCTTGACATTTGTTGATAATTCTCCCCATGACTTCTTCCATCCTAATAGTTAAAGCTTTGGTAAAAATTTTGTAAACCACATTTAGAAGGCATGTAAGCCTATACTGCTTAATGTTGCTTGCCTCTTTTTACTTTTGGGAGCAAGGAAATGACCCCACAATTGAATCAACCAATGTCAAGTTTATTGTTAAAGAAATCCTCAAAGAGAGCAAGCAAATCTTCTTTTATAAAAATCCTAGCAATGTTGGTAAAATACAATAGGAAAGTGGTTAGGGCCTGGGCTGTATTTTTTACATTGAGAAGACCACCTTCTTAATTTCTTTTTTTTCACTAAATTTTTTTCTAATTCTTCATTTTCCTGCCTCGTGACTTTCTTATTGTCATCCTCTGAACACCCCAATTTTTGAACGGTTTTAAAATTCGCTAAAAATTTAAACTTTTAAAAACTTGGGAAGTTTGGGTTGCTTTGACAATAATTTTACACTTTGAAATTTTTGAAGCATAAAACTTTTGGTTGAAACCTAAAAAGGAGTTTTGGATAAAGGAATAAAAAAAAAATGAAATGAAAAATGGAAAAGGGAAAGAAAAAGGAAGAGAGGCTCACGGGCCACCAACCCCGCGGCCCAACCCACCTCCTCTCCTCTCCCTTCCCGCGCTTGAGCTGGGCCACCCCAAGCCGCGCAGCCCGCCTCCTCTCTCTTCTCCCTCGCTCTTCTTCTTCCTTGACGCGCCGCTCGCGCGCGGCGTGGCCCCTGCCAGACCCTGCCACTGCCCCGCCGTACCGAGCTCATTAATGGCGTCAACGAGACCACAGTAGAGGCGCAGACCTCCAGGGAAACATCACGTCGACCGCCAGCGTGCCATCCACTGTCTTCAACGCGAACTGTGGACGCGGCGACTCCGCCAGCCGGCCGCCGGTCGGCTGCCATGACGTGACGAGGCAGGGAACCGTCTTCACCGGACGATGGAGACATGATCTGAAGACGCTGGGAGCACGGCAAGTCCACGCGCACACCGCCGTTGCATGAAAATATCGAGCTCGCGCGCGGGAAATATCTCGCCGGAGAGCTCACCGTGGTCGCGGCTCTAAATAGCACGCCCGGTGCTCCGTCCCGCTCCGCCCGGTGACAGTCGTTAGTAGCTAGCTATTGGCCTATAGATTGACCGATGTTTCCGTGTTCCAAGCACACGGCACCGGGTTCAGTCCATCGGCTCTCTGCTCCGGGCCGACTGCTGTTGGCTGCGACCGCGCTGACCGTGCCATTTCCCGGCTTTCTGTTTGTGTGGTGTTGGTGTTGCTGCTGCCTGGCTTGTGACTGGGGCGGATCGTGCGTGCACCGCGGAATGGGGCCAGTGGCACATGCGAACTGACACGAAGCCCAACAAACTGCAGGCTGCAACCCTGAGCTGAACGGTTAGTGCACTGGTGTAGGTTGGGCTGCTTGCTGAAGCTCTAGAGAATGATGTTCCATCTAACGACCAGAAGGAATGCATGTTAAATACGTGTACAACCCTAGAGTCAAGAGAAATGATTTGTTTAACCTGCGTCTAATGATTGACCTTTTACTTTATTCATAGATTAAAATTGTGGTAGTTATAACAATTGAAGAGTCACTAGAGCCTTCGAATGAAACGACTAGAGCTGCCTATTTTCTTCTCCCAGAGGCCGCCAAGTTAGAATTCGGCACACCTTTTGCTACAGCACCTGCTCGCTGGTAGCCTCAGCCCTCATCAAGGCTGCAAGGCTGCGTAGGTGTCATCCACGATAATGTACTGTCAGGATTGATCGATCGCTGTGCACAAAACCAGCACGCCTAGCCCATGTGGACATGTGCTAGAGCCGATAGCGTACGCAGCTTTGAATTTTGATGCGCTGAAGCCGCACAATCCAACTCATCAGAAAGGACGACGGGACGTAGCTAGGCTAGTTATACGCCGGCGAGTAGCAGTGCAGCATCGTACTATGAGCGTAGTACAGTACAGGTAAGCATGCTCGCAACTCAAGCGCTACCTCCATGGCTCGATCTGAAGTTAGTTGTTCAACTAGCTTTTCGACGTCCCCGAGTGCTAATACAATTTGACCCTCTTAGCACCGCTTTCACAATGCCACGTACATATTTAATTGCAATATATACAGGGGCGGAGCCAGGGATTAGGTCTCTGGGGTGCTATTTAATAGAGATGTTACGAAAATCAAGCAATTCAATGGTGATTTAATGACTAAGCACATCAATTAGCATGAGAAATCAGGCTCCCCGCCGCCCCCCGCCGGATCCGCCCCTAAATATATATAGGGTTCTATGACAACAAACAATTGGTAGCGCTAGTGAAAGCGGTGCTCCTCGGGTCCTATGGTCACCTTGCATTATAGTCATAAACTTCATTGCAAGAGGTAGCCAGTAGGCACTAATGCCATGGTGGAAACCATGGTTGCGAGTATGGGTTCCTATATTGCCACAGCTAGTGTTGGTTGTCATCGTAATACACTAGTATAATTTTTTTTTTTGTGGTGTTTTTTTTTCCATGGCGGTTTTTGTAGCCACCACCGAGGATTAGGGTCATGGTGACCATCAAAAACCTAACCATCAAAAACCTAACCCTAACGGGCCACGGTTAATTAATAAAAAAAAAAAAGCCCAAACCTAACCCTAATGGGCCACCATGGCCCAAACCTAACCCTAACGGGCGCATTGTATATGGAGCCATCTACCGCCCGCCGCCAAAATCACATTCACGCCGCCACCCGTTGGGCACGACGCCGGCGCCCGATCCGCGTTCGCCGTGGCGGATCCGCAACTTGCGATGAGGCCGGATCACAGGTCCCAGTTTTGCTGGGCCGCCTAGTGGGAAGGGTCCAAATAAGCCTTGTGCAGCTGTCGCCTCGGGCGATCGATCTGAACTCGACCAGCACGCCTTGCCTATTGACTTTGTGTCGCATATAGCTAGGTATTGTTGCCACTATTATAAAGTTGGCTGCAAGTAGTTGTGCATTTGGCATTTGGCTACGATGTAATTATATGTTGTCTCAATCTTCACATGTGCATTGCGATAACTCTTGCTATATTGCATCCAAAACCTTGGATTAGTTGGAAGCAGCTGTCAATATAGCCACAATAAAACCATGTTGCCTTAGTCGTGCTCTTCGTTACAAAAGATCTTATTATACTGCAGCGAAACAATCATTCGCCGAGGTTCTATTGCCACCAGCATCATATATAGATGGCTAGATTTGAGTATATTTGGTTGCCAGAATATTTATATAGCCACTAAAATTTGTTCATGGGCATTGTATACCATCTACATTCCTCTTCCAACAATCACATTCACAACAGCCACAACCTTTAGGCATCGACTCACGTCTCACTTGAATTCGTAACATAACAAAAAATTCACAACTTGCCTGTAGCACTGATATAGCACAGGTCCCAGTTTTGCTGGTAGCCTCAATCAAGGCTAGTGTATGCGGCATCCACAATACTACTGTGCAGCTGTGCTGTCAGGATTGATCGATCGCTGTGCATAAATCCAGCACGCCTAGCCTATGTGGACGTGTGGTAGCCGATGCCGATACAGCATACTAGTACGCAGCTTTGATCAGCTGAAGGAAGAAGCCGCACAAACCAGCTCATCAGAGTAGCAGTGCAGCATCGTTTGAGCCCTGCCCTTAGTACAGCCGGCACGCGACGACTCGAGCGTTGCCACACCGTATCTCCGGATCGCCAATAATTAACTCAACACTTCATTCAATTTTGTCGTGATAATTTTGAAGGCAAGGTGCAGTGTCTCTATAACTCCAGCCAAAATATGAAAAAAAAACAAGTACGTAAAATGGATGATCTCGAACCCATCACTAACGGTGCTGGCGGCAGTCATTGTAATTTGTAAACCGGCCAGTTTCATGCGTACTCCCAGAATCCAAATGCGTCGGCGGTTGCAAAACCAGACAAGGATTAAATTTGAATTCATGCGACGGCACGGCACCCATCACGAAGGACTCCTCGGATGCTTAGACAGTCAGATACAAGCAAAATCACGCGCACAGTGTATCATTGACAATGCAATGTCAGGAGGTAACTCCACCCAAAATAGGGATGCAAGCGGCAGCTGCGAAACCCACATATAGGCTTAATAAAGTGGGTTGCTGTAATAACTCGTGAAAATTTAGCTTATACTCCCTACCAAGTATACTACCGCGTCCTTGATCGCATACTACGTGTCGATCATTGCACTGAGGTACGTAGATTCCAACATCAAGCAAAACGAAGGAGCTACTGACACTGCCACACCCGGCCGGCCGGCCGTCTTGCCTATATATACGCGCACTCGGCAGCTCAATTGTATCCATATAGGAAACGCAGCTTAGAACTGAGAGACTGAGAGGCGCAGCTCAATCTCGACTCGAGCGATATATATGACGACGAAGGGAAGCAAAGGGCTACGAGCTGGAGGCCGACGTCCCGGCATCCGAGCTGTGGAAGATCTACGGCACGCTCCGCTTCGTGGAGCTGGTCCACGAGCTGCTCCCGCAGGTCCTTCACCAGGTCGAGGTCGTCAGGGGCGATGGCACCGTCGGCACCGTCATCAAGGTCACGTTCCTCCAGGTGAAACAACACAAAACCCTCCACGAATGTCGCGATCTTCTCTTGGTGTTGACGGACAGCCCAGGCTAAACTGTGTGTTTGCCATGCATGCACTTTGCTATAGGGGACCCTGGCGTGCAGACCTACAGCGAGGAGTTCATCAAAATCGACAACGAGAATCGCGTCAAGGAGGCAGCGGTAATCGAAGGCGACATTCTGAACCTGGGCTTCGTCACGTACGTGACCCGTTTCCACATCATCGAGAAGGGTCCCAGCTCGTCGGTGATAAAATCGACGGTTGAGTACGAGTACCCCGACGGGCGTCCTGAGCTCGAAGCGGCGGCTTCCACTGCACCCTTGGCTGCGGCTGCCGAGAGGCTTGTCCAGTATGTCAAGGAGCAGAAGACCGCCCAGGCAAGCGCCAAGCCTGCCTGAAAATCCTCAAAAGTCAGAACTGCGTCTAGAACGGTTTCATTCTGGATGAAATAAAATGGATGTGTGTGATTCTGGTATTGTAAAACTGCATGCTGTTACCATGCCTGTTGCAAGATCTGTCATCTGTGTGTGTTGTCTGGTTACTTCGGTTTGAAGAACGGGAATTTTCAATTCTCTTCTTGAGTGACACTTCGTCTATACCACCTATAACGTCTGTTGGCTTTGCTTTACATTGCCCTTTCCTCGTGTTATCTGGTTGCCAAAGAACACCTAAACATATTTGATCGGAGTGTTAACAAATGGTGTGCTTATTGAATTATTGGTCTTCAAACATATACTTTATAGAGTTTAGTCATTTGGTACAGCACTGTAGTGCTTCTTGTGTCAGCACAATTTCAGTTGCTAAATGGTGTGGTTGTTCATATCCAAAGCTACCCCTATTGTAATCAGAATTAGATCGACTTGCATTTGTGGTGCCACTGCACAGTGCAAAAAAAAAAAAAACTTGTTATTTCCCAAGCTCTGAATTTACATGAATAATGTTCTCAATATTATAGCTGGCAGATAGCATATATCCATGTGACAAGGTTCAGATGATTAATCTCATCATGTATCTTCCTAGCTCTGAATTCATATGAGTGTTCACTTATGCCTACAGGAGAGCATATTGTGTTTGCAATTGCAAAAAGGTTAGGTCAGATGATTAACCAAATGTTGTATTATCTTTCTGATGCAAACTCTGAAGAAAAAATAAAAATAAAATAAAAGATCCAGCTAACATCATGTAACAGACTATCAGATAATCACTATTCAATGTAATCCCTATAGAAATTTATATAAAAAAATTACAGACCTAATGACAACATCCTAACCTGAAAGATGTAGATTATGTACCATGATAAAAAAAAAAATGCAGATTACATACTACCTCTTGCTTCTCTGTTGCCACTGGTTCCATCCATTTTCTTTAGGCTGTGTAATAGCGCATCATGCTGTGCTGCTAGGTCTGATCCAAAGAATCCCATGGGTTCTCAGGCTCGGATTTTTAGGTAACTATAGATATGGTTAGGTCTTGGAGAATAGATAGCTTAAGTTTGTTTTGTCTGTTTCTTTACTTGTTCTGTGCACTACATGACAATAATGATAGAAGTGAAATGCTGGATAATAGTAGATAGGTGAAAGGGAAATTTGCTTTCTGCTCATGGTTCTCTGTTTTATAATTTTCTCTGATCATGTAACTAGCATATCATTGCTCACAGCTGCAACCCAGCTGCTGAGCAGCTAACAGGGCTTGTTATGATTATTATGAGATTTATGTGATTCTTGCAATTAACCCAAGGTGTTCCATTCCAAAAAACTAAAACTAAAGGGTTTAAAATGCTTTGCTCATAAAATATTTACTGCTACATGTCTAACAATTGTTCTGTGCATTTTGGTAAAAAGAAAATACAGGAGGATCATGAGGCAGAAGAACATGCACCATCATCTGTCTCTTTGAGGGTGTAAAATGCATAATAAATCAGTTTGATGTTAAAATAACCATAAAAATTTGAAAGCCCAAATTCCTTATATTTCCTTTGACCAACTTTGGCGAAGCATGGTTCAGCTTGCCTCATTATTTTCCTGCTTATATTTCCACTTTTTTGTAGCAATTCATCAGTTCATCCCTTTTGCTTTCCTCCATAATTTATTTGAAAAAAATGCCACTCCAAGCCAAAAAAAGAGAGAAAAAAACTGTAATAAGTAATATTGGGAAAAAACTTCTGTTATATAGAACTTGCATGTTATGTGAGGACTTAATAACATCCACAATGAATAATGTTACATTTTAGCATCCAAAATTTATCCCAAAACTTGATGGTTTAGTCTACTAACTAAACAAGGAACATTAACCAATAGCCCTGTTTACGGCAAACAATACATATTTCATTTTGAAATCCTGAAGACTCCCAAGGACATACTATTTTTTTTGATTCAAACATTCCTACATGAACCAAGCAGCAAGGCGTACCACTATTGCCAAAAGAGCAAATACTATTTTTGATTCAAACATTCATACATACATGCACCAAGCAAAAGCGTACCACTATTACTTGCCAAAGAGCAGGTTCATTATGCCGTCGAACACTTGCCCCCGCTTCACAGTGCCGCCACGCACGGCCTCCTCGTCTGGCACGAACCCCTTCCCCTTCATCGTCTCTAGCAGCGCTTTCCCTCTTCCACTTTCTCCATCCTCAGATACGCCTCAAACGCGGCCAGATACGTCGCCACATTCGGCCGCATCCCGCGGTCGAGCATCTCCACTAGGTACTTGCCGGCTTCCGCACACCGGTCGCTGGCCGCGAGCCCCTGACAAGCACGGCCAGCGTGTACGCGTTGGGCATGACGCCGGACGCGAGCATGCGGTCGTAGGTGCGCACGGCGTCGCGCCAGTGCGCGGGGCCGGCGTTGGCATAGGCCTCGAGGACGGCGGTGTGGGCGACGACGTCGGGCATGGCGCCCTTATCCTTGATGACGGCGAAGAGCGCGAGCGCTTCGTGGGTGAGCCCGTCCTGGACAATCCGTCGAACATCTTGATGGCGTAATCGGTGAGGCCCTCTTTCCGCATCTTGTGGAAGATCTCCTGTAGGTTGGTGGGGTCGGACGGCTCGGCAACGGCGGGCTTCTTGCTGAAGGGGTCGTAGTAGGGGAGGCAGTTCGTCCTTCTTTGCCGTGGACGGGGGTGGATGTGGGGAGCTGTCAGCGTCGTCGTCGGACCAGTCGAAGGCAACTGGTGAGTTGGTGTTGGGGCTCCGGTGGGGAGGTGGGGAAGTGGTGGAGGAGAGGAGACGGCTGGTGTTGGATACGGAGGTGGAAGAGGCTCCGCGCAGTAGGCGGCGAACGGCGGCGGCGGCGGCCATGGGAAAGGAGAGAGGAGGGGTGAGTAGAGACTGAAGAAGTCACTAAGCCAGTACGTGGTCCAAGCCCAGAACCAATTGCGTCAAATCAGCGTGGGGTGGATCTGCTGCTGCAGCGGCGGGCCGTGGCCCAACAAAAGTAGGAAGGAACAGGTTCTCCCACAAAGGCCCAGCTAGCCCTCACGACACCAGCCCGTCTCGAAGACTCCAACAGCCGGCTCGGTTGCTGTCGCGACCCAAAGACTCCCGACTGCCCCCCCAGCCGGCGCACCGCATAATCCGGTTACCACTGCTCCAGCTTCCTCCTCCTCAGCGGTGGCCAGCCGGCAGATCCGCCGCCCGGCGGCCGCTTACCCCGGCGCCCCACGCGGCCAGTTCCCCCCCGCGCCCCCAGCACCCCTGCTGCAGCCTGCCGTGCTGAGCGACTGGGCGCTACCCAGCCAGTGCCCAGGTGGTTGCCCCGGTGCCCAGGTCCGGCTCATTTCCTTTTGTTTGCTTAGGTAAGCAAGTTGAACATATTGATTATACTGAATTTGGTGGCTACAAGTTCAGAAGCTTAGAAACATGTAGGTTGTGCGAATATATCCTCATGTTCATTTGTTGTGTTCAAGTGAACCTTGTTCTCATGGTGCCTGTCAACGATAACAAAATGAAAAGAAAAGGTATGGTGTTAAGTGAAAATTTAGTTAGTACTTCTGGTGTATAGTGATAAATAGCTCATGACGATGCAAGGGAAGAGAGCCTTCTCCATGAGTTTAACAAGGAATAGTTCATTTCTTATAATTAACTGATTGTTAGACATACAGTAATGACAAGGTTAGGTCTACACCAAAAAAAAAAAAAAAAGGGTGCTCAAAAGGAAGGCGAACCGTGCCTTGTTAATGGCATCCTATGGTCAACCATACCATATGAATTGTTGTAAAAAAACATACCATATGAATAACAATTTATTATTAACTAGAGTTCTCTACTGACACTCTGTCATATTCTTTGGGTGACATTGATGTTTGAATAAATCTCATATCTCCTGCCTGCAATTTCCACAGAAGAAAAGTCTATATATAGTATATGTACAGACAGAGAACTCACATTGCAGATGCCTTAGCATGGCTACTGCAGAGCTCACCAAAGCAATGAAAGGGAGCCTTAGCCACGAGTTTGAGACTGAACTCCCAGCTGCAGACGTGTGGGAGGTCTATGGAGGCCTTCTTGTTGGGGATCTGATTCCCCAATTGCTTCCTCAAGTGTTCTCAAAGGTTGAACTTGTAGAGGGAGACGGTGGCGTTGGAACAGTTCTGCTTGTCACTTACCCGCCAGGTTAAAACCTGAAAACACGAGCTTCTTTGAGGTATGATGCGATCTCAGCTACAAATAACCTTGCTTTCTTCTTATTCATGTTGGTAGGAACTCCTGGATCAGAAGCTTTCAAAGAAGAGTTCATCAAGGTCGATAATGAAAACTACATCAAGGAGGTCCTAGTAACTGAAGGAAGCTTTCTTGATCATGGCTTTAAGAAATACTTGGTAAGAACCGAGATTATAGGAAAAGAACAGAAGACGGCCACCATAAGATCAACTATTGAATATGAAGTTGATCAACAGCATGCAAGCAACCCCCCTTTTGTCAGTACCAATGGTTTAGCTACTATTGCAAAGGCCATCACAGAATATATCAAGGACAAGAAGGGTCCTGACTCCTGAGTAAGCTCCCAGTAATTAACTCTTGTCAAAAAAAAGGATGATAGTGTCGTGTATATGTTTGATTAATGAACATTGTATCCACCAATGAACAAGCAAATGTGGTAATGAACAAATGATTACCATTTGATCCTTCCATTACATTTTGTGGAATCTGTGGTCAAGCTAGCATGTATCCAGCATGACTGTAATGTTAGATTAGCTATGCTGGTTTATGAGATATGCTTGTGTTTGATAGATTACCATTATAGTTGTTCTGAATTTTGTCGGTCTTATGTCCATTTTCAAAACTGTACTGAACCTTGTTGGTGGGTAAGATTCGTACTAAACATGTTCTCGTGATTGCTCAAGAGCAAAAAAAAAAAAAAAAGAGTTTTGTTTAATGGATGAGATTTACAATGGAGTTTTAGTAGCAGGAGGGGGAGGATACATTGGCTTGTTGTCAGTCTTGTGTTCATCCTTTTGTTGTATACGACATGCAATAATTTTTTATTTTTTTCTTCCATATGTCAGCTTGATTTTTCCTTACCTGAGTTGTGTGGTGTATGATACTTTTCAGTGCTCTTCTCACGTATTTAAATTTTCTTCTCTACTTAGCTATGCTGCCTCTTGGCTTGTTAGTGCAGAACTCCAAAATTGGGAGTTGATTTGTGATCCCTGAGATGGAAACCAAAAACCTGTAACGGTAACAATACTATACCATTACTGTGCGTCTCAGCGTCTGTACCCAACCTAACAAAGGCAATCAGTGATCCCACCACCAAAACCCCCGTTACCTTAGGACCAACCAAACGTTATCTTATCCTCCTGCCTGCAATTTCCACAGAAGACTATACATGTACGGACAGAGCTCACATTGCAAGTGCCTCAGCATGGCTACTACAGATCTCACCAAAACAATGGGAGGGAGCCTTTGCCATGAGTTTGAGACTGGACTCCCAGCTGCCGACGTGTGGGAGGTTTATGGAGGCCTACTTGTTGGGGAGTTGATTCCCCAATTGCTTCCTGAAGTGCTCTCAAAGGTTGAACTTGTAGAGGGAGATGGTGGCGTTGGAACAGTTTTGCTTGTCACTTTCCCGCCAGGTTAGAACCTGCCTGAAAACATGAGCTTCTTTGAGGTATGACGCGGTCTCTGCTACGAATAATTTTGCTTTCTTTTCTTGTGAATCATGTTGCTAGGAACTCCTGGATCAAAAACTTTCAAAGAAAAGTTCATCAAGGTCGATAATGAAAACTACATCAAGGAGACAATGATTACTGAAGGAGGCTTTCTAGATCTTGGCTTTAAGAAATATATGTTTCGGATTGAGATTATAGGAAAAGATCAGAAGACATCCACCATAAGATCAACTATTGAATATGAAGTTGATCAAGAGCATGCAAGCAACCCCCCTGTTGTCAGTACAAGTAGTTTAGCTACTATTGCTAAGGCCATCACAGAATATATCAAGGCGAAGAAGGGCCCCGAGTAAATTCTTAATGCAATACGTGCTAATGCACGCTTTTGAAAGAAAAAGAAGAAGAAGAAGGGCCCCGAGTAAACTCTTCAAGAAAAAAAGGATGATATCGTCGTGTATATGTTTGATTCATGAAGATTATAACTCATGTACATGAGTGTCTGCGTTTGTACTAAGTCTCGCAAAAAAAAAAATGGTAATGAACAAATGATTACCATTTGATCCTTCCGTTGCATTTTGTGGAATCTGCAGTCAAGCCAACATGTATCCAGCATGTGACATTAATGGTGATGTTAGATTAATATAAGCTCTTGTTCTAAAAAAATAACAGCTAGGCCAAGTTTTTCTTTCAAGATGTTCAGGTCAAAGCCAATTAGTCCAGAATGGCAGCGTATGGTTGACAATACCATTTGACTAAGTTTATTAGACTAGAGTTCTATGCTGACACTCTTCTCACATTCTTCAGGTATCACAGATGTTCAAACTCTTGATCGGCTATAAAATCTCATGTTCCTCCTGCCTGCAAATGCAAGTTCCACAGAAGAGAAGCTGTGTGTAGAAAACTAGATATATATATACTCACATTAGCATGTCTACAGAGCTCAAAGCGATGAAAGGGAGCATTTGCCATGAGTTTGAGACTGGGCTCCCAGCTGCCGACGTGTGGGCGGTCTATGGAACTCTCCTGTTTGGTAAATTGATGCCCCAACTGCTTCCTGAAGTGGCCTCAAAGGTTGAACTTTTAGAGGGAGATGGCGGTGCTGGATCAGTCCTGCTTATTACCTTCCCTCCAGGTTAGAACTGAAAACATATATGAGCTTCTTTTGAGGTATGATAATGCTCCAAATAATTTTGCATGTGATTCATGTTGCTAGGAACTCATGGATCAGAAACTTTCAAAGAAAAGTTCATCAAGGTTGACAATGAAAACTACATCAAGGAGACAATAGTTACTGAAGGAGGCCTTCTAGATCATGGCTTTCTGAAATATATGGTTCGAATCGAGATTATGGGGAAAGGAGAGAAGACATCCATCATAAGAACAACAATGGAATACGAAGTCGATGATGAGCATGCAGACACACCCCCTGTGTTCAGTACCGACGGGTTAGCTACTATTGCCAAGGCCATCACAAAGTATATCAAGGAGCAGAAAGGTTCAGTGGAAGCTCTGATCAAGTAATTAAACTCTGGGAAGAAGAAAAGACCATAGCGTCAAGAACTCAAGATATTTATTATTTGTTACAGATTACTTCATGCCTATTCTCTCGTTCAGTTAGTTGATTGAGTGTGTCAGATCGTGCACTTAGCTGTGTGGAGCGTTCACGCGGGGGTGCCGTTTGTTTCTCTTCCGACCGTACTTGTTGAAATTATAAGCTGTTATGTGATTTTTAGTAGAGATTAAGGTAAAGTGTGGATTGGACTTGATCAAATGCGGTATCGGAAAAAAACTGTTGAGTCAAAATCTTTGGCATGGGTCTAACATGACACACTGGCATATCTGATCGGATCAGACTATTTCTCAGAGTTTTTGAGTTTGGTTGGTCGAGTCAATGGGTTGAAAACCATGACCCAATCCCGGTCAAGTCAGGTGGCCCATGTCAATGTCTCTTCCTCACTCTTCTATCGACAGGCTTAATGGGTTAAAATCTTGCTAGGAGGTGATTGGTGAGTTAGACATTTTGATCCAGCCAACAAATGCAAAGTCAAATATGGTCGTGGCTAAATAATAACACCACCATGCTATCAAATTTCTTGTGTATTTATAAAAATTGTAAGTGGCTTATCCATAAGTGGCTTTGGAATAACACGTTGGCATGTTGTTGAATCAAATCTTTTAGATCATCTAAAGAATTAAATCTGACATTAAAACGAGGTTGTAGATGCATGTACTTCCTCCGTTTCATTAAGTTTGTCATCCTGAATTTCGTGTCATCTTTTTTGATGATTCATCTTATTCAAATTTCTTACTCAAATATAATTTATTTTTGTTATGATTTATTTTATAAAAAAAAATACTTAAATATTGATTAATTTATTTTATTATTTACATAAATATTTTAAATAAGAGTCAAACTCCATGGGTATAAATCCCCATGGAGTTAAATAAGGCGACTTTTAAACTTCATGTTAAACCGTCTTATTCAAAATATTTATGCAAATCATAAAAAAAATTAATCAAACTTCATTGGCGACCGGTAACAAAATAAATTATATTTATATAAAAAATTTGAATAAAACGAGTGGTGAAGATGGACGGCCAGTCAAATTCGTGAGCGGAGGAGAGGCGACGGGTGAGAACTGAGAGGCACGAGTGGTGACGGGACGGCCAGTCAAACGTGAGCAGAGATCCCGAAAAATCCGCGTGAAATGTTCACACCACCCGCAGCTTCCAAATCGAGCGCGCCGAGATTCGTGTCCGCCGTGCCGGCACCAGACCAGAGAACCCCCACCTCACTGGTGACGCGGGCAGAACTCGTCGCCGCCGCGGCAAAGCGCGGACCAGTTCCTCCCCGGTCGAATCTCTCCACTGTGTACAAAGACACCGCCTTAACGGCCGGCCCGACACCGCGAGATGCCTCGCAAGTCTCACAAGCCGAGGGGCGCAGCCGCGCACGCCTCCGTTGGTCTCAGGGCCGGGCCTCCTCCTCCCCTGAAGGCCGCGGCCCCAAACCCCAGCCCCGCCGCCGACCTTCCCCAGGCTGAGGGACCTGACGCCGCCGCCGAGGCTCTGGAGCGCCTCGACGTCGCCCCTGCTTCCGACGGTGATCCGCAGCCGCAGCCGCCGTCGTCGCCTGCCGCCGCACGAGGAGGCCCCAGCGCCGCCTCAGCCGCCGCCGGTCGAGGCGTCGTCTTCTGGGAGGTCTGCGGCGGGCGGGAGTTGGGAGGAAGAGGCTGTGAGGAAGCTGCACGAGCTGGTGGAGCTGGATGGGGATGCGGTGGAGTTGACCGAGGAGGAGGTGCGCGCCAATGATCAGAGGCAGGAGGACGAGGTGATGCGCTGTTCTCTCTATGTGTGTTTGACTCGTTGCTGATATTAGTTGGAGCAGCATTACTTAAGTCTCATTGTTACGGATGATTAGCTGAACTTCAAGAGTACCATGCTGCCTTTACTGATTATTATTGTGGCCAGTGTGTTATTTATGTGTGCCTCTGTTTAGTAACTGACATAAACTTGTAGCCTCCTTCGTTCAGATGAACTGTCATAGGATTGTATTATATCTGGGCGTGATTAACTTTAGACCAATGTGAGCAAAGAAATGCACTTTACAAATTGTCCTCATACATTTTAGTATTTTGGGCCTGTGCCCTTCACCGGCGAAAATACCACTGTACAAAGTGTCCCTATAATGCATTTGCATTTCTGCCAATCTAGTAAATACTTTTTTATTTATTTATGTCGTTCACCAGCCAAAAGATTTTTCCAAGTAATATTGACTAGCTATAACAAGAAGACAAATAGTATTACTACCTCTGTGTGTGACGTTCCGGCACTGAGATTGTAATGCAGCAAGCTAGCTCATTCCTCCGGTGAGGAAAATTCCTGACCGGTGACCGGAGGGAGTACTAGAAATCTAGAATAGAGTGTACTTGGGTGCTGCTAATTACAATTACAATTATCTTTGTTTTCAACAATTAAGCGTATCTTAATCATTTGTCTTAGTCTATCTTAGTCTGATAGAATGTAAACCCATTGCTCAGATCTGTGCCCTCGAAGCAATTTTTGGAGATGCTGTAGTGATTTTGGACAGAAAGGGAGGCCAGCGGTCTTTCCAGGTATATCCTTCATTTCAGTTTTCAGGTCATATTCTTTGTACTTTAGGAGCAAGGATGTAATTTGCTAGTGTAACTACAGGTTCTTGTGCATATTGAGATTCCAGATTCTATAGATGTATCAACAAAGCTCAATTATGGTGATGGAAAATTAAATTATGGGGCAACACGTGATGATGATGATGACCTTTTCTACAAGTTCAGAGTTGAGCATTTGCCTCCAATCCTGCTAACATGTCTCCTGCCTACATCATACCCAAGCCACCATCCTCCTTTTTTCACTATATCCACATACTGGCTTGATAAAGGGATGATTTCGTTGTTATGTCGCATGCTTGATATGCTTTGGGAAGAGCAACAAGGGATGGAAGTAACATATCAATGGGTGCAATGGCTCCAAAGTTCTTCCCTTTCTCACTTAGGGTTTGGTAATGAAGTAATTTTGAGCAAGAATGATGTAACATGTGATGCAGATGGTGAAGATAAGCGTGCTTGTCCAGATAATGCTCCACCAGATGTTATAATTCCAAGGCTGATGAGATACAATGAAAATCAGCATCATGAAGCTTTCTTACATGCTATCCATGATTGCATGATTTGTTTCAGCGAGTGTCCTGGTAATTATCTCACCTTCGTTGTGTCTGCAGTAATGTTTACGGTGTTGCATTGTAGAAGTTTTGTGCTGTGTTTTACTTAACAATAAAGGTGTCTGTTGACCTATGGTTGTCCTGCCATAGTTTGGACCTATTTGTCTATATACTCTCATATTGCCACTCTACATGCAGTTTAGCCCCCAAACTTTCTTTTTTTTTATACAGTTCACTAGGTACTGGAGTTGTAAATTGTTACATGTTGTGTTTTCCATTACAGGTAGAAATAGACCTTATTCTGATTTCTGTGATAAATAATCTCGAAAAAACAATTTTCCAGCTGTGCTTGTTTGCATAATATTAACTTTAAAAGCCTAGCGAGTCTTCATAACTGTCTCCAACTTGGATATGCTCTATATCCATTTCTTTTATCCTCATTATCTGAATTGATGTTGTTTCTATTTTTCTTTTAATCTAATTTTTTTTATCTCATCAGGTGTTGATTTCATCAAACTTCCATGTCATCATTTCTTTTGCTGGAAATGCATGCAAACATACTGCAAAATGAATGTTAAGGAAGGAAATGTAGTGAAGTTGCTATGTCCTGATACAAAATGTGAAGGTGCTGTTCCTCGAATGTATTGAAAAGGCTGCTTGGAGAGGACGAATATGAACGTTGGGAGGGATTACTGCTTCAGAGAACTCTTGATGCCATGAATGATGTTGTCTACTGTCCAAGATGTCAAACTGCTTGTTTGGAGGACGTAGGTAATGAAGCAGTGTGTTCAAGTTGTTTGTTCAGCTTTTGCACCCTTTGTAGAAATCGCCGTCATATTGGAGCAATGTGTGTCTCCAGAAGAAAGACTTATGATCTTGGAGGTACGAGAACTTGATTCCATGTATATTTATCTTATGTTTAATACATTATTTAAGGCTTGATATGATCACAATATAGAAAATCTTAGTATACTAATATATGATAATTAGAAGCAGAAAATGGGAACTACTAGAAAACAGTTTACATATGCTCGAATCTAATGGATGGCATTCCATTGTTTAGATGTTTATTGTTTTCTGTTTTGAGTGTCTTAAGCAGAAAACCATCGTCAGGAAGGGTTACTGGTGGTGGTTACAGTCTTTTTTACCATAGTGTCCACAATGATTTCTGGTTAGATGCCTATGTATCTTGTGACTAAACAAGATATACCTGTAGCTGTCTTACCACCTGTAGGGTGATTATACTGGACAGCACTTTGATATACTCTACTGGCAGTGATGCTTTAGCTAATGCTTGGGTGGGTGGGTGGGTGGGTGTGTGGGTTGGGGGGAGGTGGGGGGGGAGGCAGTTTGGTTGTGTTCTCTAGAATATTTTTGGAAATTTCGGTTCTTAGTTTCATTTGTATACAGAAACGCCAAGAATCTGGGAATGTGCAAGGAGATCAGATGAAAATTCTAGAGGAACTACGCAGCCTGAAGGAAATTATGAAGGACTCAAAACAGTGCCCAAAATGCAGGATGGCCATATCTAAGACAGAAGGATGCAATAAGATGCATTGTGAGAACTGTGGGGAGTACTTTTGCTATCAATGCAACCGTGATCACTCACTGGATATGAGCATTTCAGGTGAGTTATCTTTCAGCAATAACGACATCTGTTCTTTTGCTATATACTGTGGCTTGGCAAAAAAAAAAAAAATGATCCATTTTTTTTCATACAGAGGTTCTTGTGTGCTTTTCCCTCAAGAGGAACTGGACAGATGGGAAATGCAAATGAATCAAAGGGTTCGACGCCAAGTTGTTGCACATGCGCATGCTGAAATGCATGGGCAGAATGGTCGAGGTCATCCTTGCCCTACATGTCGGCAACCATCTCCAAAGGTAAACAACTACTTTGTTCAAAACGGAACTGAGGACTAGGGGATGAATCCAGCATCTGTGTATTCTTCACATGAAAAGACAATAGAATTTTGCTTCTGGCCATTTATGCTTTTACAATTGTCTCGCTGTTCAGAACTTTTGCCCATATATACATTTTTTGGTTTGTGCTTTGACCTTTTAGTTGTGATTAATTCATTTATGGGATTCCAATTAAAAAAAGGCCGACCCAGTGCCAAGATTCCCCATTATTAAATAATGCAAGGGTCTGGGGAGATCAAATAACAATGAGCCATGTCTTTGATTGAATTTCATAAACTGCTATACTTATGGGATTCCAATTATTTTATTATTAAATAATGAGATCAAATAACAATGAGCCATGTCTTTGATTGAATTTCATAAGTGCTATACTTTTTTGATACTTTGCTATTTATTTTATTTATTAATTGAACTAAGACAAGCCTGGGCTTAATCACATTAGTGGGTTTTCTTGGTGGACTCCTAACAGCTTGAAACTGTGTTGTGATTTCCCCCAACCAGAATAAAACAAATTCTTTGGCATTACCTCTTATGTATTTGCTTTGGTAACTTTGGCAGATCGGAAACAACAACCACCTCTTCTGTTGGGCATGCCAGAAGCATTTTTGTGCTCTGTGCCATAAGACTGTCCAAAAGCCCGCACAGCATTATGGTCCCAAAGGATGCAAGCAACATACAGCAGATCCCTGAATGAGGTTTCCCCATATGTGCATCAACACCGCGGTGCCAGTGCAATTTCCAAGTGTTTTGTGCAAGCTAGTACACATGTATACTTGTCCTGGGACGTACACTTTACCCCTGGATTCCAATTTTTGGCTACGAGCATGTTTTGAAGTTAACATTATCACTGTACCTATTCGTGAACATGAACAAAAACTATCCATTCATTCATTACCAGATGAATTGTTGAGAATAGTATGTATATTGAACATGCGATTGAACTCCAAGTCAAAAACAAATAGGACCTTGCAAAATTGTGAGCGGGAAGATGATTTGTTGTACTGTTGGATTGATCTTGTGCCAATACAAAGAAAGTTATTGTTAGGTTACATGTTTTCTTATTTTAACTTGAGTTACCGATAGTCAGGACGTGTGGTTCCGGTGACTGTTGTCATTGAAATATTAAATGTTTTGCTAATTCTCAGACTCTTGAATCGACGTTTGCAACCTTGCTAGCAACATCTAGATGGACATGACCGTTTCCTCATCTATCATCGCCTTTGTATGTCTACCCGCACACCTGATCTTAGCAAGGCACTTTGGACGGTCTCAGGATGCCTGAATTCATGCATTTTCTAAAAATAATGCTACGTATATATTTGGGTCTCTATCTCAGAAAATATAGAACATGCTTTTAGAAAAAAAAAACTTTTCTATGATTTTATAATATATTTTAATTATTTTAGTATTTTAAAATTCATATTTAAATATTTAGATATTTTTTCGATAAAGTGGCCCATCTAAGTTCGAGTGTGTCAACCAAAACGGAACTTGTTGGATCGGCCCATTTCGGAAGGCCCTGGTTCAAAGGCTCAAAGCGACCCCAACAACATGGAACGGAACGGAGCCAGAACCGCTCCCGCACCTACTAAAAAGCAAAAGCGGCGGGTTCGCTTTGCGAGGGTTTCAGCTCGGGCGCGCGGCAGATGGAGGAGAAAGAAAACGCCTGGACGACGGAGCCCCCCGCCGGAGGAGGGGACCAAGGAGGTGCGCGATGGGTTTCAGGTGCGATTGCTTCGCGAGATGATGCTCCGAGCTCGTCGGGAGGGGAGGAGGAGCCCCAGGTGCTGGATGAGCATCTGCACGCCAATGACCAGCTCCAGCGAGACGAGGTACGATGTGCTGCAATCAACCCTCCGTAAAGCCTCGCTATCTGGGATCGTACTTCATACTTCGAATCTATAGTTAAGGCGCTGAATTCTGCAGTTTTGATCTGGTTGGGTGGATTTGTCAAGAAGCAAAAACCAGAGCGTCATGCCTTATTGCTATTATGAAGTGGCCCATGCGATTACTGACTGAAAATAATTTTGTTACAGTGGCCCATCCAGACTTCATCTTGTAGCCTTATTGCTATTATGCCTAGGTTGTGGTGTGGAATAACTTTAGCTTCGATGCTTGATCCGACTTCTAGCAACTCAACTCTGTCAATTTGGTAAATAAGTCATGACGAGCATGCACGTAATAAGGTAACCATCTAGAATTAGAAAAGAAGGTTACAGAATCAGGGAGACAAACCAATGATGGTTACCTTGTATTTTTTTCCCTGAAAAAAGGGTAATGTATATTTACATTCTCAAATATATATGGACAAGGACAGCAAATTTCAAGTTTTTTCCGCTGATATCAATTATTTTTTAGATGGTGGCACTAGAGGCAATATATGGAGACAACATAGCAATTTTTGGTGAAAAGTCTGGACTGCGATCTTTCCAGGTATTAATTTGTAAGTTGGCTCAAACTCCCAGGAAGAATTATCTATCAGCAAAATAATTGTGAATTTATTTGCAGATCAATGTGCATTGTGAGATTCCAGATGGTATCATTGTGTCTGCAGAGCTACTTCAGGGTGTTGATGATGACACAGGCAATCGTTTCTTTCACTCATTCAGTGTCCAGCATCTGCCTCCAATCTCGTTGACATGTCTTATGCCTCTATCTTATCTGAGCCATCACCCTCCATACTTTACTCTCAGTGTTCCATGGTTGCATAATGTGAAAATTTCCTCCCTGTGTCACATGCTGGACTTAATCTGGGCACAACAACCTGGACAAGAAGTTGTTTATGAGTGGGTGCAATGGCTTCAGAATTCTGTACTTGCTCATCTTGGTTTTGATGACGCAATAGCCATACGCCATTCTGATAGTCTTATGGGGCCGATAGATGTTTGGGCTGTTGGAGAGGTTGTGCCAGTAGAGTCTGTCATTCAGTGTTTGATTAGCTACAATGAAGAACGATGTCATGAAACATTTCTAGGTGGCCTCCATGTTTGCATGATCTGTTTAAGTGAGTACGCAGGTAATGGAATGCCCCAGCTAACACTTGGGGGGGGGGGGGGGGGGTAGGTACTCTTCTTTCATGATTTATCTCCATCAGGGTTTCAAATTGTTTAGAATTCTAGCTCCCTCTCTCTGTTGATGTTTTAGTGCATCTTATTAAGGATGTGCAAATAATAATCACACCCCTATTAGTTTTGTGTCATTCTACCTCGTTAGTTGTTTTTCCTCTGAAACTACCTATCGTTTTAAAATGGGAATGGTGGGGCCAAGGGTGTATAAAATTTAAGTTTCTGTACCAAGTTTCTGATTGAGAAATACCAGTCTACTGTCATTATCTTAGCTGGTAATTTCCATGTGTCATCTAGCTGGGAATAATTCTGAACATTTGAAGTTCCATCTGGTTTCGACATTCAAAATTTAAATCCATGTCTTTTGGTTCCTCTCAGGTGTTGACTTCATAAAACTTCCATGCCAACATTACTTTTGCTGGAGTTGCATGGAGACATACTCAAGGATGCATGTCAAGGAAGGCACAGTTCTGAAATTGCTGTGTCCTGATAGCATGTGCCATGGTGATGTTCCTCCTAATCTATTGAAGAGATTGCTAGGAGATGCAGATTTTAATCGGTGGGAAAGATTGATACTTCAGAAGACTCTAGACTCAATGGATGATGCTTCTTACTGTCCAAGATGTGAAACAGTTTGCTTGGAAGATGAGGAGAACAATGCTCAATGCTCCAAGTGCTTCTTCAGCTTCTGCACCCGCTGCAGACTACGCTGTCACATAGGCGAGAGATGCATGGGCTTATCTCCAGAAGTAAAACTCCTCTCCTTACAGGTAACCAATACCTCTACCAGCCAATTCTAAACTGTAGTTACCACAAAGGAAAAGAAAAACCGAAAGCAAGCTTTGAGTGTTCACAACCGAGTACAGTTATAATGATCTGGGATGAGTGTTCTGAGCATGCCTTTCATTTTATGCAGGAACGTGAAATGGTGCGTCAATTAAGCAAAGGTGACAGTGAGAAGACAATTTCCTTGGCAAAACAAATATGCAGCATCAAGGACAGCATCAATGAAGTTGCTGCTTTTTTTTGCGTTCAATGCCCTTCCTGTGGCATTGGCATCTCACGCGTGTCAGGCTGCAACTCGATGGTTTGTGGGAATTGTGGCCAGTTGTTCTGCTATGTCTGTGGGTGGTGGACTGCCATGGCTGTAGGGCAAGGTGTGCATTCCTCATTACATGTTTCTTGGTTTTTGAATTATGGTTTGTCAAGTATGCTCCCCGGTTCTATTTTCTTGATACCAATTCTGAAATCTGAATTATTGCAGAAATGCTCCGGGGATGGTGAAGCAGGTTGATGTTAGTCCTTTTTTGAGGGCACAGGCTGATGCTATTAAAGAGACACCGAAAAAAGTAATAATAGAAGTAACAACAGCAAGCTCCAGACAATATCCATGCCCAAATTGTCGCCAACCAAATTCCAAGGTAATTTTTCTGTGCTTTCACATCAAATGCATTAGGCTTTCCCTTCAGTATCAATTCATGATGGGAGATGAGAACACTACTGCATTCTCTGGCTCAGCAGGTGGGGAACAACAACCATATCTTCTGCTGGGCATGCCAGGTCCACTACTGTGCATTGTGCCGGAAGGTGGTTCGGAAGTATAGGGAACATTATACTCCCCGAGGGTGCAAGCAGCACAGCGTCGACCCTATCATTCATAACTTGAGATGATCGAATGGTGAGGAATGAGGATCGATTTGAATCACAATGGTGAAATTCTTGTTTTCTTTCCAGTTTCATACTTGCTTGTACGTTCTTCCAGGCCATAACATGTACAAAGTAGTTTGTAAGAGCAAATCTTCTCCATGGAAATGTATAGAGGATCTGGAGATTAGAGTATTTTCAACACGGCGGCACTTATTTGGTGTTTAGGGGTTGGGCACCTATGTGTGTCTTCTAGGGGCAGTGGGGCACCCCGTCCCACTGCTGTAAGCTTTGCTGGATTCAGTAGTTAAGAGTTTCCTCGAGATGTTAAACTTCTACTGATCTCGCTAAGCCTGTGTAAATGCTAGATTTGGTTCAGTGGAATCTGGCACTACATATACCCTTGTGTTCCTCTCTCTCCTGTTTTACTGGCCAACATTAGGCACTGCGATGGGACTCACCGACTCGGTGCTCGGTGAGAGCCTACTTGCCTTCGTACTTGTACGGGAGTACTACAGGTAACCTGCCGATCAGGATTCAGAGTGACGATGAGCAGCTCCAGTGTTGTCAGGGTGCAAAGAGGAGACAAAGTGGTTCAAAAGGTGTGCAATGCGGTGGAGCTAGCTTGGAAATGCTTAACAATCTGTCGAAGTTAACACCTATTGCAAAGAACAGAAAAATAATATTGTAATAGAAAGTGATTTATCAGCACTGTTAGGATCCTCCTCCTCAAAGGTTCTAGTAAATGGAAAACCAACCCAAGGAGTCAGACACGCGAGAGGCCTTCGACAAGGTGATCCTTTGTCGCCGCTCCTTTTTATATTAGCCATCGACCCCCTACAGATTTTGGCAGCAGAAAGAAATCTCCTGGAACCGGTCCTACCATCAGCGGCCAGGCTCAGATGCTCCTTGTATGCCGACGATGCGGCAATTTTCTGTAAGCCAGTGGCCAAGGATCTCGAAATCCTACTGAAACTACTAACCTTCTTTGGAGACTGCTCGGGGTTAAAGATCAACATCACGAAAACGGAGATCTTCCCAATAAGAGTGGGGAATCAGCGCTCACCCATCTGCTACAAAATTTCCCTGGAAAGGTGGGAAAGTTCCCGGAAAATATCTTGGCCTCCCTTTGCACATCAGAAAATTAAGAAAGATAGATGTCCAACCGTTGATTGACAAAGTAGGATCAAAGCTGCCGGGATGGAAGGGCAAACTCCTCAACACGGCCGGAAGAGAAACCCTTGTAAAAACTGTGCTCTCCTCGCAACCGATCTACCATATGACGGCCTTCCCGGAGCACAAGTGGCTCATCCGCATGATAGATAAGTTCAGAAGAAGTTTCTTGTGGAGGGGAGAAACGCCGGAACATGTTTTTGGAGGCCACTCTCTGTTGAACTGGCCCACGACATGTAGACCGAAAAATCTAGGTGGCCTGGGAATCCTGGACCTCGAACGTTTCTCTAGGGCCCTAAGACTGAGGTGGCTGTGGCTTCAATGCAAGAATCGGGACAGAGCATGGAACGAACTCGACCTGCCATGTGACGAGCGTGACAAAGACCTATTCGCAGCCTCCACGGTAGTAACAGTGGGGAACGGCCAGACAGCGGGATTCTGGACCTCCTCATGGTTGGAGGGACAAACAGCCAAGTCTATAGCTCCACGGCTGTTTCAAAAAACAAGAAGAAAGAAAATTAACGGTGGCCGAAGCTACAAACAACAACAACAGGTGGGTGGCACATATTGCCCCTGTCAATAGCCGAGAGGAGCTCCTTGAGTACTTATCACTCTGGGAGATGGTCAGTTTGACTCCTCTCGATCCGGCTGTTGAAGACAAAATAAGGTGGAAATGGACCACAAATGGTGAATATTCAGCAAAGAGTGCATACCAAATACAATTTCACGGATCATATAGTAAGATCAGACTGACGCCCATATGGAAAGCAAAGACGGAGGCGAAGTGCAGATTTTTTGCATGGACTTTACTTCACAACAGAATTCTTACGGCCAACAACTTAGCTAAACGGAATTGGCAAAACGACCCGATTTGCAAATTATGCACAAGTGAACCCGAAACTCCAGCGCATTTATGTAAGGATTGTGACTTCACCAAGCAGGTCTGGGACACAATCAAACGGTGGTTCAATCTGACGATTCTTGACACAGTAGACAGCACAGGATCAATCCACCGATGGTGGCGGAGATGCAGGGCGAAATTTGACAAGTCACAAAAAAGATTCTTTAATGGCATCATGATTTATTTTTGGTGGAATATTTGGAAAGAGAGGAATAGGCGAACCTTCCAAAATAAAACTCTACAGCCTTACCAAGTAGCGCTCCTTTGCAAGGATGACATCCTACAGTACAAACATGCCTTGCAACAAGACAGATAGTCAAAGCAGTGCAAATGGGGGTTTATTGTTGTTAGTAGAGTTGGTCCTTTTATCGGACGCCGGTTGGTCCTTGTATGTTTTTGTTTCTGTAGTGGGTGGAGAGTTGATGATCCCGAAGGTCCTTTCAGTAGTTTTTCTTATGGTAGTAGTGGTTGTTTTGTTCAGGTCTACGACCTCGGGATCGAGTTGTTTTGTAAATTACCTTTCTCCTTTTTGTTTTCCCGTCTAATAAAAATCCGGCAAAAGCTTTTTGCCGCCCTTCTAAAAAAAAAAAAAAAAAAGTGATTTATCCTCCCTTATTATGTTCCCAGTTACTTGCCACCCCAATATTAGCCTGCTGGATTGTCATCTCCGGCCACATCGGGGCCTATTTGGCTACCAAGATACCGATAGGTACATCTTGTCCAGCGACTATAATTAAAATTCTCCATCATAGGTTACACTTTGCAATATTATTTTTTTATTAAAAAAAAGCATACGCAACAGCAACAAATCAATACGGCGCGTGATCTCAGCCCCGCACGCGGTGGATCGTCGCTATACGTCGAGCCGGGCCCGTTCGGTTCTCTTCGGTTCTCACGGTCACGGGCTGTTATTTCCTGTTGTAGCGGCGGGTTTTGGCGAGGGTTCCGCAGGCGCGGCGGCACCGAGCGTCAGCGGATGGAGAGCCCGCAAGTAGAGCGAGAACCCTCGCTGGAGGAGGAGGTGGTGGAGCTGGGGCTGCTGCGTGATATGATGTTTAACGCTCGCCGGGAGGGGGAGGAGCCCCAGGTGCCGGACGAGCAGCTCCGCTCCAACGACCAGCTTCAGCAAGACGAGGTACTGTTCCTAATCGATCCCTCCTACAGTCCTACGCCTCACCGCTTGGTATTGTGCTTCAGACTCCGACCATGGTCGGTCATCACTCGCTTTACACACCGGGCACGGCGACATCGATCAGCGTCCGCGTCGCTTGTCTGTTTACAGTATCTGTTTGTGTTTGGAGTTGGGATACGTTCGAATCAGTTGTACGGACTTGTACACGAGTACACGTCCACATCTCCAACACCAACCTCGCTGGTTCCAAACACTGACCACGGATCTGTGGTGCACAAGTAGTTCTGGGTTGTTGGTTTTCTATAATCCACCGGAGTCCGGTGGTGAAACTTGGAAGTTGGAAGCCATTTGATTTTGCCAAGACATTTTTGTCAAAATTGTGTAGGAACCACAACAGAACAAAGTTTTGTCAGAATATGTTGAGAATTAAAACATATTGGGTATGCAATTCAGAAATCCTTTTTGTCGCCTATAAAACATGCTCTGTATCAATGCACCTTTGTTTCACTTTTGGCACACAGATCCTTGCATTGCATTTACATGCTAACTGGATGGACGGAGTGATGGAGGATATGGATGGACATGAAGCATCAAATACTGAAAATCTCAAATCATTTGAGTTACCACCAACAACCTGCTTTTGGCTTCTTTTTGGGACTCATAATAGCAAACTGATGAAATTGGTGAAAAACAATTCATGAATGGTTCTGAAGATCTGTTAGAAGCTGCAATTTTTTTTTTCTTCCTAGAACTGAAACTGTAAAACAGATGCTGTATTTCTGTGACTCTTGTTGGGTTTCATACTTTCATATCTATCCTATCAATCTGCTTGGACTAAAATTGGTTTGATGTTGTTGAGAAATAAAACAGATGCTCAACTTGTTTTTTATTTTAAAAAATATCGTTCACCTTGGACTGCAATCTATGCAAATGTAGCAAATTTAAAAAGAACGAAGGACACATTTCAAAGTATTTCTACTGATATATGTTTTTCTGTGATCAATGTTTGTTTTAGATGTTAGCACTGGAGGCAATCTATGGAGACAATCTAGGCATCTATGATGAAAAGTTCAGACTGCGATCTTTTGAGGTAATGCGTTCTTTATAATTGTCTTCCATCTCCCATGAATGAAATAATATGTATCATAAACACAATAAAAAATGTGATCGATTCCATTTGCCACTGTTGATTCTTCGCAGATTCGTATACATTGTGAAATTCCAGATGGTATTAGTGTATCTGCTGAACTATTCCAGGGTGTTGTTCGTCGTGATCCGGAAAGTCGGTTCTTTGACACATTCAGTGTCCAACATTTGCCTCCAATGTCATTAACTTGCCTTATACCTCCGTCGTACCCAAGTCATCACCCCCATACTTTACCTTAAGTGCACAATGGTTGGACAGCGTGAAAATTTCCTCCCTCTGTAACATGCTCGACTCAGTATGGGCACAGCAACCTGGACAAGAGATTGTTTATGAGTGAGTTCAATGGCTGCAGAGCTGTGCACTTTCACATGTCGGTTTTGGTGATGGAGTAGTCTTACGACAGCCTGATATTATGATGGGTTCTGCAGATGTTCGGGCTATAGGAAAGATTGAGTCTGTAGAATCTGTTGTTCAATATTTAATTAGCTACAACGAGGAGCAATGCCATGAATCCTTTCTAAGTGGCCTTCATGACTGCATGATTTGTTTCAGTGAGCATGCAGGTAATAGTTATGCTCCAGTTAATACTTGGGGTACTTTTCCTGATGTTTGTCTTTTCCAAACTGTTCTCTATTAGATTATCTCTATTTAAAATCTGATTGTACTATATATTTTGGACATAATAATGCCTTCTCTGGATCCATATTCAGTCTTAGGATTATTGACAGTCTGCTAATAGTTCTTGTATGAAAGTTTGTGTATTCATATAATACCTTACACGAGGAGTGACAGTAAAGACTTTAAGTTCCACTAAGACCGAAAAATAATGGAAAATCCATATCTTTGAATTTTGGTTTTCTACAGGTATTGACTTTGTAAAGCTGCCATGCTTGCATTACTATTGCCATAGATGCATGGAGATTTATGCAAGCATGCATGTCAAGGAAGGAACAGTGCTGAAATTGTTGTGCCCTGATGACAAGTGCCAAGGTGTTATTCCTCCTAATCTATTAAAGAGGTTGTTAGGAGATGAAGATTTCAAACGCTGGGAAAGATTGATACTTGAGAGGACTCTAGACTCGATGGCTGATGCGACTTACTGCCCAAGATGTGAAACAGCTTGCCTGGAGGATGAGCAGAGTAATGCCCAGTGCTCTAAGTGCTTCTTCACCTTCTGCGCCCACTGCCGCGAACGTCGTCACATAGGTGAAAGATGCATGACTGCAGAAGAAAAGCTTCTATCCTTACAGGTTGCAAACAAGTCTACTATAAGCTATGCTCTATATGAAATCATGCTAAACACTAGCTGTTTTCAGTAACTGTTCAGTTGTGATTGTTCACTGTCAGATCCAATTTTGAACGTAACTTCCTAGGGTTTTGGTGGTGCGATATATGCTCTTAGTTATTTTCGACCCCCTTGGGTTCCATAACCATGTTAGATCCAATCTGTGGATCTTCAGAATCTGTATAGAAATAATTTTTCTTAAGTAATCAAAGCTTATTTCTCTGCCCTCTTTGCCATTGCAAAACTTCAACTTAGTTGGTTCCTACAGAAAAATGTATTACATGTCTTGTACTAGAGCACAAATAGTTCTGTTGATTATTTATCATGTTGAATTTCCATGTGAAGACACATGCTGAATACTGTTATCATCTGTACAGGATCGTGAAAAGGTGTGTGCTTCAACCAGAGGCAACATTAAGAGAATTGACCTGGTCAATCAGCTAGTCAGCATCAAAGAGGCACTTCGTGATGCTGTTCCATGTCCCCATTGTCGTACTGCCATCTCAAGGATCTCAGGCTGCAACCACATGCTTTGCAGGAACTGTGGGAAGGGGTTCTGCTATGGCTGTGGCAAGCCATTAGATAATCACAAAAGGTAAGCTTGTCTGAACTTCTGATGACCCCAGTCTAAGCGTTGTTTGCTTAGCATCACCTACCATGTCTAAGCTCTTCATACTGCTTCTGAAAACAATGCTCATCCTCGAAAGTGAGCAATGTATACGTGATCAGGAGCTGAAGTCAGTGAGGCAGGCTGATCTCGTTAAGCAGATACAGAAAAAAGTAATGGTGCCTGGGGTCAGAAATTATCCGTGCCCAAGTTGTCACCAGCAAAATCCCAAGGTAAAGTTGTTGCCAATTTTGCAGACATAGGATTCTAGATGAGCGTTAGATTTGTTGTCATCTGAATACCAAGTTAGACATGCCATAGTATTATGAAACCGTAATTATAGACCATAATGTTTATAGCTGACAACGTTATGGTGCTGTTTCTACTATGACCAGATGGATTTTCTGCTGGTCGTGCCAAGTCCATTACTGCGCGCTGTGCCGGAAGGTGGTTCGGAAGAGCTCGGAGCACTATGGTCCCCGGCGCTGCAAGCAGCACACTGTCGACCCCGAGATCCCCCAGCAAAACAAGGATTGTGAATCGGGTTTTCATTAGTTCAGTGATGTGTTCTTCTGGACAGCTATGCACGGCAAGTGCTGGAAGGCGCTGCGTCGACGTCGTCATGGCCTACAAGATTCCGACCTCTGTATCTTTTGTGATCAACAACCCGAGTCCATCGACCACGTCTTCTTGGGCTGTGCATACTCCAGGGAGGTTTGGTTTTTGGTGCTGTCCGGCCTGCACCTGGACACCGTCGAGGAAGATCGCTTCATGGAGTGGTGGTTGCGGTCCAGGAAGAAGGTTCCCAAAGCTGTGCGTCGGGGCTTCGATTCAGCGTGTTTTTCTTGTTGGTTGGCTTCTATGAAAAGAGCGAACGCCCGGACTTTTGAGGGTAGGTCTGTTGCGCCGCCACAGCTAGCTCTGATGATCAAGGAGGAGGCATCGGCTTGGTGCGCAGCGGGGAACAGGAGGCTGGCTGAGTTTTTTTTTCGAAAGCGTGCTTTGCACGTGCTGCATTAAGAGAAGTGGGAATAAAGTTACACTGCCCGTGTGACCAAACGGCGAGCCACCAATGGCCACACACGAGTTAAACACTTACAAACGTCACCGACTTAAACGGTGGAGCTTAGAGGGGTGTACTAATTGAGAAAACACTTTGCGACTAACACGACACGGAGTTTAGGACTCGTGTGATCCCCAGGGCCCGACCGCCAACTTCCGCTTCCGGCGAAAGCGGCAAGCATGGGGAAGTTCACGAATCTCGTCCCCGCTTAGCGGGGCGATACCTCAGCACCAAAGACTTGGTGGAACCCGGTGGCGATCGTGGTGTGCGGAGAATTGCCACCACATGATCCGCACGCCCTCCCACCTGTTCAACATCACCGCTGCGCTTGCTTCACCGGATCGAGGGGATGCGGCTGGTCGCTTTGGCGCCAACCGATCACTACGACGTAGGAACCAGTGGTCGCCGTCGACCTTGAAAGCCCTTAGGCGAGGCGGAGACCGGATCAAAGGCTCCACCAGCGGCAGCGTCACGGAGTCGAATAAGTCTACCATCGTATCAGCTGCCTTGGGCCGCAGATTAGCCCGAGCGCGGGAGCGTTATGGTGGTGCAGCCACAAAGAGTCGGCGAAGGGAGGCCCCTCGGTCGAGGTGTCCTCGGCCGCTGCGCAAAGCCACCGTCGGGTCGGCGCCAACCGCTCCCGAATGGCGTGGTCCGACGATGCAGGTCCAGCCAGCGGGGACGTCGTCGTTGGGGGTCTCGCCGACGACCCCGATCTCTCGACTCCCGCAACAACCGCGAAAAGCTTCGACCATACGTGCACCGGGCGAGGAGGATCTAGCTGCACCGCCTCCCGTGAGTTCACCGTGGTAGGCGGGGCGCGTGGCGAGGGAGGCAAGGAGTTCATCTAGCATTGGGTCCACCCGAGCTGGAGGCTCCGTGAGCTGCACACGGCACAAGCACGAAACGGGTCGGGCGTTGTAGGTGAAGCTGGAGGCTGGCTGAGTTGCTGGCCTGGGCGGGGCTTTGATCCCACTTTTGCTTCGTAGTCGCACAACCGTCCCAATGTAATCGTTTTCAGATTTTCAGTAGTTGTAGGTGTTCTTCTGGTAACCTATGGTTATTGCTTGTTTCATGTTGGAACTATCTTCTTCTTCTTAATGAAATACGCCGCTAACGGCGTGGTCTTCTAAAAATTAGTTCAGTGATGTTCATGTTCAACTACAATTATGAGCAAGTCACGCTGACGTTCTCACTTGTTAGAGCAGGAAGTGGGGCATGCTTTACTCTGCCAGCGCCATACCATGTAATAAATACATATATTATGCAATTTCAACGAACATGGTTACAGTTAATCTCGACCCATGGGGTTCCCGGTTCCATAACACCATTTTTTTTAGAGATGGCCGTCCGTCTCCGGAAGCGCAGGAGGGTCCTCCAATCGTGTGACTTTCAGCACCCCTGGGACTTCTGCCCATTTGGCAAAGTATTGACGGACGTGAATCAATATACTTTGAAATGTATGTTGTCATTTCTTTTATCTACAAATGTAGGTTGCTTATATGTAATATTAACATGGACTAGTATGGATTTAGCTCACTTGATAGTCGACGGGCCTGGTTGTTGGTGATGAGCGCGCTGAAGAGTCCAAGCTCGGTCTCATATATTGCACTCCGTGCTGCTTCGACGCTGAGGTTCAGGAAAACACGACAAGGATCAGTACAAAATATACATATACAGGGTAAAAATAAGAGGTTTCATCTGGTGTGGCTGTGGTGGTTCGTCTGGAGAGATCCATGCAAACCTGCCGAGCACGTTGGCGAGCAGGGGGGGCGTGCTATGCGCTGACCAGGCCGGCCCACCAAGACGCGGCCCGGCCCACGAAACTCATCTTCTTCCTCGCGCCGCCGCCGCCGTTGTCTTCCTCCTCCTCGAACAACGACACTCCGCCCGCTTCCCACCGCCCCCCGCCGCAGGCGCCCTCCTTCCCTTCCCCGGCCGAAACCCTAACCCTAGGTCTTCTTCTCCAGCTCCGACAACCCCGCGCTCCCCTACTTCGCCGCTACTCGTCCCCGCCGCCTACGCATACCCAACCGGAAAAGTGCAATGCAACCAAGTTTGTCAGTTCAGATGTTAGACACTGGGAAAGTGCACAGCCAAGACAACAGCCTTCATAGTCATTACTTGGTCTGCAGATTGTAGCTGAAATTGTGTCGAATTGATTGGACATAGTAAATCCGTGATAATAGAATTACATTTCACAGGAAAATGTCACTCAACATTATGTGACACTCATCAGGGACAAGAAGGGAGCAAGAGGAACACGTCGACAACACGCTATTTTTCTAATAAATTGAACTAAAGAGGGTTAGTTCATGGACACCTTCACCAATCCACACCCCTAATTTTATATTGGATATATTTCCGAATGGACTCCTGTGCTATATTATGAAGAACTGCGGCAGATCCAGCGCTAAAAGTTTCCAAGCCCCACACACTCCGACGACCTGTAGTGTCCTGACTTCATGTATTTGTCCTCAACCCTCATCCTGTACAATGAGCAGTAGTGGATCCGGCATGCCCAGCAGAAAATGTATTCCTCGTTGTCCTGAATGCATGGGGTCAATGATCAGATTATGCATATACCTACTGACAATCACCACTCGCGTGCAATCAGCTGAATGCTGCTTTACCTTGAAATTTCTCTGGCGGCATTTAGGACACCTGATAGTGCTGCCGATTGGGCTCAGTTGAACTTTAGCCCGACGGCTAATTTGAACTTCTTCCATATGTCTCTCGAATGGCGTTACATCGTTATACTGACGTAGCTCAAAGAGCTCACAACCATTCCTGCAACAGGCCGATTTTGCTATACTTTGTCAAATCAATCGGGCTTAAAAGGTATGCCACAGCACCATCATTGATGATTTGATGGCTTAGAAGTTAGAATCACCTACCAGAAATGGTCATAGCCATCGATCGCCCTGCCACATCGGAAGCAGAGCAACTGGCCACAATTGCCACATGACATTTTGTTGCACCCTTCTGTTTTGACGATAGGCATTCGGCATTTTGGACATAGTTGAATATCACTGAACATTTTTCTGATGGTGAGCAGTTCCCGGGCCATCTCCTTCTCAGACATCCTGCCTGATGCCTGCAAAGTGCAAACAAAGAAATTGTGGCAGCAAGCGGGGGATGTTCATCTAAGTATTCTGAAACAGTCAATGCATAAACCAGTAGCGAGTCAGTAGCAAAAGTTTGCCAGACCCTTAATAAATCTTTATTTGAGTGCATGTCAAATGCGCATTGTATCATTGAATGACTTAGTAAGGAGACTCCAGATGTTTAATACACTGGTTACTATGCAAAGACGAGAATCAACTGCGGGGGAGCATAAATGAAAGTGATCTTAGTGCATATCTTGAATTTTACCTGCTGCCTTCTGATCTTGTCTTCTGGAGTTATGCACTGCTTCGCAGGATGGCATGGTTCCTTGCATAACGAGCAAAATATAAAGGAGCATTTTGGGCATTGTGCATTGTTAATCTCATCTTCCAAGCAACCGATCTCACATCTTGGACAGTAAACCACATCTGACATCGAATCCAATGCTTTCTTAAGAACAAGCCTATCCCAACGTTCAAATTCTTCTACGGTAAGAAGCCTCTTCAACACATATGGTGGAATTGAAGCATTGCACTTGGTATCAGGACATACCAACTGAAACACAGTACCTTCCTTGACATGCATTCTGCATAAGGTCTCCATGCACTTTGCACAAAATAGATGTTGGCATGAAAGCTTGATGAAGTTTGAGCCTAGTTGTTTCAGAATTGAAGTTAGATACAGGGGAATAAACCTATGTGAGTGCAAGTCAGTTTCACAATGTAATGCTAAGAATGTACATGTTCAAAGAGTTCTGGCCTTCTGGGATTCAAATGGTGAAAAATTTCAGATCCTCCCAAAATGGGTGAATATCAAAAATTTTGGACCAGGATTCAGAAGTGTAGACCAGTCAAAATGACCATGTTTAGCTAATATTCGGTAAAAGTTTGACAGAGCACAAGGAGAAAACAAATTGATTGTAGTTTTGACTATTTTGCACTTATATTGAAGCAAGCACTCGTGGGCTTGTTTAAACTCTAGACTAGACTAAAAATTCAATTTAGACCGAAATTTTTTAGTGGCACGATATTGTTTCAGGCCCCACCAAGATGGGAGACCTTCACTGAAATTTTGCCCGTTCAGACTGAAGACTAGAACCCTATTAGCTCCCAAGAGGTACTATGTGAATTCTGAATCATTATATTTTCACCCTGGTGGTATTGATTACAAGAAACATTTCAACAAAGGAAAGGACTCAAGGAGTAACACGAACATTAAAGGATAAACGAGCATGCTATGACCACCAGGGTTGGTTGGAAATAACATACCTTTGCTCTGGTTAAGGCATATCATGCACATATGGATATCCTCGAGAAATGCTTGATAGTGCTTTTTACTGCTGTAAGTCATCATCAAAGGGATTAAAGACTCCAATGAATTTGTTCTTGAGACTGCACGATTATCGCGGTTGTGGATTACAATATCTGAGCCTAGTGTCATTTTATCATCAAACCAGAGATGTGACCTTGAAGAATCCTGTAACCACTCAACCCACTGATACACAACCTCCTGCCCCTGCAGCTCTGCCCATATCTTGTCAAGCATCTCACAGAGCTGAGAAACTTGAGCCTCATCCATCCACTTAACAGTGATTGTGAAATATGGGGAATCTTTGTTAGGATACGACGGTGGAAGTAAGCATGTCAATACCAAAGGAGGCAGGTACTCAAAGCTGCACTTGTAATTGAAGACCTCTAATCCATCATTGTGGCTGCACTTAAAATCAGTAGATTACTGCACTAGACCTCGTCCTCTTGCCGCTGTTGGTTGTCTCGTAACCCATCAAGAGGAGGTACGTGTCTTCTATTGGCCTCTGCCTGTGTACTCAAAAAAAAAAAAATCAATATCTGTTTCTCAAAAAAAAAAACAGAGCAATATCCACTCAAAAATCAATAAAGAACCCGTTTGAAGTAAGTTTAAAATTTTTGGTAAAATCTCAAATAAATAGTACTAAATAAGAGAAAAAAAAAAAAAGATGGTAAAATAGAAATATAGATAGAGCAATTAATATTAACTGGATCGAAAAATATTTTGGTAATTAATTTTGGTAGGCCCAGTGAACATGCTACCATAAATAAATTACGAGTTGAGGTACTAAACTTACGTTTTTTTTTTTTTTTTTTTTGAGAATGACACAAGATAACGCAGCATCTAACACGCCGCCACCTCACCCAGTATCCCTTCCGCCTCGAAAGACGCCGCCGCCCACGGGGAGTCCAGGTCGAGGAGACGCCCTCACCATCGGCGTCCTCGCCGCTCGCATCGCGCGCCACCGGCCTCAAATCAGCACGGAAACACGGCGAAATGGGACGAGGAAGCATCGTCCGAGGATTTGAACCGCGCGGGCGCACAGTGGGCTCCATCGGCGGCGCCGAAGCGGCGCTGGTGGAAACTTACGGCTCCATGGCTCGGCTCGAACTGTCCCGGTACTTACGTTCGGCTCAGCCCCTTGAGCAAACGCCCGCCCCCATCGCAAGATTACATATGGTAGTAAGGGCTTGTTTCATTCACTTGGTTACGAATTGATTTTTCACGAGAAACAGGGTAGTGTTTGAGTTGGCTTTTGGAAAGAATAAACTAAAAGCCCAAAAAATTTGACAGGCTTCTTTTGGCCTTTGCCTGTGATACTCAAAAAAAAAAAAAAAAATCAACCGGCTGTTTTGAGAAAAAAAGTCAGAAAATCCACTTTTAAAAAAATAAAACCTAAAGAACCCGCTTTCAACAAACAAGCTCAAGTCTTTTATCCTCAGAAATGTGGCGTGCTAGCTAGTTTTTTTTGTGGCCACTTGTTTGAGACAAATTTTGTCATTGGCCTTGTTTGGATCCATGTGTTAGAGTTAGTTTGAGCTAGTTGGAGCTCAACTAGCCCTAAATGATCCAAACGGGAGGGTTAGGTTGAGGTTAGTTGCATCTATCCCAACCAAAAAAACTAGCTCACCCAAGAGGTGCTAATTAGAGTTAGTTTAGGTTGGGTCCACTAAAAAGTACATTTTCTTTCTTCCTCCACCCACACCAAATGATTGGACAAGTATAATTAATATCAATCTAACCCTTCCATCCAAACACCTCTAGGGCTAGAGTTAGTTTAGGGCTAAAATTAAAGTTAGAGACTAACTCTAACTCTAACTAAATTAGAGTATCCAAACGAAGCCATTGTCTACGCTTAGCAACCTAGGATAATTAATCTTGAACGTACAAGTTATGATGACCCAATAATTACTACTCCCTCCATTTTAAATTATAAGTCGTTTTGGCTTTTTGATATATAATTTTACTATGCATTTAGATAAAATAATAATATAAAAATGAATCAACCAAAAAATCAAAGACGACTAGCTACTCTAGCTAGGTTTACAAGGCGTTTGTGGAATCTAAACGTAGCCGTTATTTAGTCAAACACACACAAGACACGTACCTCCTCATGGTATTGTTTTTGTTAGGTAACCTACTTGGTTCCTTATCGTGCTTTATGGTGACGTCCCGATCCCCTGTCATGCAACTTGCTCGACCAAACGTCCAAATGAAAGGCATGGCCTATGGAGTGTGTGAACAGGACTATGGCACATCGAGTAGAAAAACACGAGCAGCTACGAATGAGAAACGGGCGCTTTGAAGAAATACAGAAAAAAAAAGGCTACATCAATCGTCAGTTCGTCACAATGTCAAAAAGGCACGACACAACTGGACGTCCATTGCGTGGCTAGTCTAAAGCCCAAAGCCGCAGCGATTGGATTTGGACCGGATAGAAGAAATGGTAGTAGGAACCCCGGTGATCACAGCTCATGCATCACGCTGACGCCATCCATACACTTCATTGTTTGCAGCCGTAGGTTGTGAGACTGAAAAAACTAAATAACATACTGTATACTTAGAGAGAGTAAAGTCATTTTGTTTTTTTTTTTAGACGTAAAAGTCATTTTGTTTTATATGTTTATATATTATATATATACCAACAACTGGCAACTGAAGGTGAGTTACATCTGGGGTTAACTCAGTGAGTACCGGCAATATTGACTCCTTTCTGAATCTATGATTGCAGCTCAATACTGCAAGCCTGCCCAAAAATGGCATCTTTTTTAGCTCTTCTGTGTATGTGTGCAAACTAGCCTAACTGATGTCCCTTTTTTACATTTTTTTTAGCATTATTATATATATGTATACATATAATAATAATAATACGCCGGGGATGGTTCCATGGACGTTTCTGCTCCTCTTGAGCTATGCACTTGTATTGTACAATTATGCAAGTATAAGTATGCTGGTGTTGATGTGTTGCCAGCCAGTCATACGATTGGTTTGTTGAGGATTTCTATTTTGTTTGCTACCTAAAAATCACAAACGAACGACGACGATAATCTCACAACCCCATGTGGTTACTGCTTGTAACTGCTGCTGCAGCAGAGTATCCGGGTTCTTGGAGCATGGCGGTGGCGGGGCCCGCTTGGAAGTAGCACGACACTGGGTCGTCCACCATGGCAGGGAGTGGGTCCGGGTGGTCGGGGACCAGTCCATGTGGGCCCATTGAGTACTGGTAATCCTCCACGGGGCCCCACAGGCCCAACTCCCTCTCCAGGTCCTCCAACCACCACTCCTTTCCCTCCGCTCCGTTGCTGCTGGTCGTGTTGGTGCCGCCGTTCGGCGGCTCTGACGCATTGCTCTGGCAGCACGGCGCCGGTGCCTCGGCGACGGCCACGGTGGAAGCGTCGTCGTCGCCGTCGATGATGCTCCACAGCTCATGATCGATGTCGATCTCCGGCTCCGGCAGCACGAGCAGGTCGTCCACGCCGTGCGGGGCGCACGCCGGCGGGGACGTGGACGAGACGCAGGGCGACGTGGGCCCCGACACGACCGAAACGTACGGCGCCGGCGGCACGGAGTCCACCAGCATGTCGAAGCCGAAGGAGGGGTCGTCGAGCATGGCCATCATCTCGAGGTTCTCCAGGTCCAGCTCGCCGTCGTCCGGCTCCCCCTTGCTCGTGTTGCTCTGATGCTCGCCGGAGTCGTCGCCGCTGGAGCAGTTGGTCGTCGTGGTGGTGGACGAGGATGGCGATGGCGACGGGAGCGGCTCCTCGACGCCACCGCCAGCGGCCGCTGCTTTTCTTCTTCTCTTCTTGGACCCGGCGGCGCCGCGATCCTCCCCTCCGCCGGCCGGCGACACCCGCTTCTTCAGGTGCGTGTTCCAGACGTTCTTGATCTCGTTGTCCGTCCGGCCCGGCAGGCACGCCGCGATCTTAGACCACCTATTAGTAGAAACAAAACCCAAACAGAACTCGATCAGTCTCGACGTCATGGCCGGGTCCAAAGGACGACGTACGTGTGCAGCTGAACTCCGATCATCGAAGTCGGCGATCGACCCAAACTGCATGCAGCGTACGTACTTGTTGCCGAGCATGTTGTGGAGCTTGATGATGGTCTCCTCCTCCTCGGCGGTGAAGTTGCCGCGCTTGAGGTCCGGCCGGAGGTAGTTGATCCACCGCAGCCGGCAGCTCTTCCCGCACCGCAGCAAACCTATGGATAGACGATGGGGTCGAAGAACCAACGATTAGAGCTGACGGAATCCATGTCATGATCATGACGGCGCGCCGCCGGCGGGCGGGGCTCCTGCGTCCCCGTACGTACCTGCTTGTTTGGGCAGAGCTCGCCAGTTGGCGTGGCCGTACTTCTGAATGTAGGCGATGAGGCGCATGTCCTCCTCCGGCGTCCAGGAGCCCTTGTTGAGCCCCACCTTGGCGCAGCACGGTGCCCGGCCCTTCCCCATGGTTGTTCGTTCCGAGCCCTAAGCTGCCGGCACACCTCTGAAGCTCCTGCTCGAGCGAGTGATCGCTGGCGATGCCTCGCCTGTGCCAGGGGTCTGTCTGTGCGGAGCTGCTGCAACCAGGACAGTGGCAGGGGCAGGCGTTTATATACACGGGCGCACGAGCGCGCGCACGCGGCCCCGCGGTGAGATGGCCGGGTGGGGTGTGTTGCGGGTCGCGCCCCGGCCCCTTGACGTGCACGACGCCGACAGCTCGCGACAGGTGACGCAACGCAACACAAGCCGCGCGAGGCCGTGTCGTGCTCGGCCCCTCACCACGGACTCCCCTCACCAACCAAACCCCCTGTCAGCCGTCTGCCACGACGGTCGACACGGGAGCCCTCCTTTGCCTCTGCCGGCACCGTTGATTTCCGCGACGGCGCACGGGAGGCCGCGATCGCGTGGAGGCACCGGGGCCCTTGCTTGCCCAGGCGGGTGTCCGAGGTGGCCGCGCGGGCGCCGACTGGCATCGCGGTGGCGTCCGCCGCGACTGGACGTGTGTGATTTCTTGGTGTGGCGTCAGTTGGACAACCGCGACATGTGTGCATCATCATCAGACCGTGCGTGTGGCTTATGGGCGAAAGCATGTTTTGGGAAAGCGGAGAAAAGGGAGATTAAGCGCGACAATGATGGCTAAATTTCGAATTTTTTTGCTCACGATTCGTCGAAATCAGCATAAATGGCGAGGGGACAGAGAGCAAGTGTTGGCGCACTTTGCTTAGGATCAAATATATTGGGTGAGGCTTGGTCGCTTGGAGCAGTCCGTGTCCGTACCACTGTGCCGTAAAGCTTCCCATCGATGGCAACTCCATACACATGGGAGTACTACGGTGCACAGGGGAGAAATCAACAAGGTAGATTGCAACCTGGTGACACAGAGTGTGGTTAATTGCTCAGATTGTTTTAGGTGTCTTATTATACTAGCAGTACCTACTAATCACTACTCCCTCTGTTTCATGTTAAAAAAACAAAATTTCCTCAGTTTCAGATTTATTTTTTTTTTGTTTGAAAAAGTCGGGTTTTCATTTGACCACGGATCCCGGGCATGAGCCCGGTGAGTGGCGGGTCGAGGGCCCTAAACAGTTGTTGTCTGGCCAAGAATGGCCGATTACATCATCAGTGAGGAAAGGGAAGGGGGGGTTGGCAGGGTAGATTACATCATTTGGAGAGGGAGGGTACTTTAACATTTTTTTGGTATCAATTTATTATGAATGGTTGAACTAAAAAGGTCAAGCGATTTATAATTTGTATCGAAGGGAGTAGATAAAAACCAGGAAATTTCCAGAGCCACGTGGGCGCGTGTATATGGTCAACGAACAGCAAGTGGGGTGTGTGAGGGTGTCAAACTCTACACAGCTACTTTGGACGTTTTTAGGGCATTTTTCATGTTTTTCTTTTCCAGCACCGGCTGTCCTTTGCGCAGAGATTCCATCGACAGGGAACGCATCAAAAGGAAGAAGGAAAAGAATATGCGCTAAATTATAGTCTACTCCAGTTGAGAAATTGCATTGTCAAATTTGGTAGCGTCACACATTATTTGTTCTTAATACGTACGAACACAAAAAAAAGCGGCGGCATTTGGTACATACGTACGTGTACCACTGAAATTATGTGGTTTATTCCCCTCCTAGTTAAGCTGTTCATATCAACAGGCCATAGAAATGAACAAGTTGCATTTGTGATAAAAAAAAATACCCTAACAGAAGCGAATAAAACTGTACTTTCCCTTGTTTTGTGTGAAATCATTCCTTAAAAGTTGAAGCTCTGTCTTTTGCATATCTATATTTGCTTTCGTCGTATCAGGCTCCGGCATTACCTGCTCGTCAGTCGTCACTGCTGGAAAGAGTAGTAGGAAAAAAACAAGACTACCTACCCGGTTTTTCCCTCTGTACGGCACCTCACGTCGTTGATCAAACATCAACAATCTGATTCGCCGATCATTAATTTTTTTTTAAACCACCTAACCACAAGAACACTACTGCATATATAGTTCGTGATGTTTACCCAACCCAAATAAGGACAACCAAAACTCACTTGTGCAGTGCATCCATCCATCCCTGCCAATTTGTGAATAGATAGTAGACACAGGCAGCACAGTCGGATACGAAGGCTCGGCCAATTAATCAATGTGTGTTGCGTCCAATAAGAACAGCTGATCACTTCACAGAGTCGAGTCAGATCGGAGTTCTCACCTCAAAGCGAAAGGGTTCTTGTGAAAGCGAATTCTTTTTAGTAGTGTATAGGCTTGATTAGCTGCCGAATTTAGCAGGAGAACACTTTGACCAGCTAACTACATGCATGCATAGTTGCATATATACAGATGAACGGCCGCTGCCACGTCGCCTCTTTAAACTATTTGGTAGGTAGGAGTAGAAAGGTGGAGAAAGGATAGATGTTCATCCCTGTCTCAACGAGAAATAATACTAGTTTTGTAGGTGCTAATGACTCACGCACCTCACATTTGGATTCGGAAATCAACTGTCTGTTTCGTCCGTTTTTAAAGTAACTGCACACAGTGCACATGCAAACTACTAGTATATATACTATATTTCCGAGAACAAGCTTTTGAGGATCACATGTTTGTTGGCATCTTGATTACTGTTTGTATGGTGTCCGACAAAAACTAGCTCCTAAACTGACACAACCATTAACAAAAGAATTGAAGCTGTTCAACAATCTTGTGTCAACAAGCAAATACTAGTACTATATGCATAACTGCTCATCAGTCTTGTATCAATAAGTAAATACTTGTCTCAGACACGGAAATCAACTGCCTAGCTACATCATCCGTTTTTAAAACCGCACACGCACAGTGCTCAACTGCTCATGCAGAATTTACTATTTCGGAGAACAGATAGATTGAGAGGATCACATTTTTGTTGGAGCCTTTGATTCCTGTAGGGTGTCCGACAACACTACCCCTGAACTGACACAACCATTAACAAAGAACCGACGAAGCTGTTCATCAGTCTTGAGAATGATGAGATCGACCACTACATAAAAAACCATTTCCCTCCCTGAAAAAAAGTAAAGGAATTGCACTCAACTACACAGCAGTTCCTTCATCGACCAAGCATGGTGCGTGTGTCTCCGGGTGATTGCAGGCCGAGAGAAAATCTTTTTTAAAAAAAGGTTTTTGGTGAAGACTTATACTGACGCCCTTCAACCACCACTAGTCCCTTTCCATCATCATCACCAGAAGACTGCAGATTTGCTTGCCTTTGCCTTGCCTGTGTCTGTGTGGCAGCTCAAGTCTGCGTTAGGGTAACCAAACATTTATTGGCGTTTTACCTTCCCTGCACCTAACCTTGACGTGCTTTCGCGCACGTTGTCGCATTTGGACTTGTATTCTGTCACTGTGTACAGTGTGTGTACGTAGTTGTAGAAGCAAATCACAAAAAGAATGTTGAAGCCGATGCTTTAATGAAAGTTTCTTGACCTGCTGCAACTGTCTATAGCTAGCTAGCTAGGCTAGCTCTCTCAGCTGATATATCTTCTACCTAGATTCGAGTGACATTGTAGCTAACCTCATCGGTGACATGTTATTAGACCCGGACGGCGGGTAGCGATGGCGTTAGGAAGATGAGAGAACAGCGCCACCTGCAGGCTATTTGGAATTGGTCTGTTTTTGTTCCTATTGCTTTTTATTGCTCGTAGTGGCACTCGCTATTTATCTAGAACAAGTAAGATCCGAACGAATCTAAATATAGCACCAATAGATAGATGCTATTTTTTTTTTTTTAAAAAAACTAATTTCAGGGCCTGTTTGGATCCTACTAACTTTGGAACAACTAGCTCCGATTCATTGGACTAGTGAGTGGACTGACAATTAGTCCAAGACTCGGCTAGTTTTGTTAGTTCACTAATCCATATAACCTAACTATTAGTACTAGTGATTTCACTAGTTGGCTAATCAGTCCTAGTTGATCCAAAACAGGCCCTCATACTTTTATTGTTTAAGATAAACTAGTATGATGTTTTAGAGATCAAACCAGTTTCTATCATTTTAAGAAAATTAAAACCATTTTGCCAACTAGCCAAAGAACCAAATTTATTCGGTTTTCAGAGTTGGAAGGTGTGAGTTACCCAGTTTTATAGTGGAAGGTTATTAAAAATATTAGACTATGTTGTGAGTTGAATTAAAGTAGAAAACTATAATTTGCCCAATAAAAGAACATAAAACGAATAAGAGTTTGTTTGGTTCATGGGACCAGGGACTAAATGAGACTAAAAATTAGTCCCTAGTTTATCTTCCAAGAGTCTATTGTGAATAGAGACTAAAAATTAGTCCTTAGTCCTCATATTTAATAATTTAGGAACTAAATGGGACTAAAAAATTAGTCACTAGTCCCATAGGAACCAAACAAACATTAAACCCCCAAGCCTACATCTAAACTACCTTACTTTTCCATTCCCTTACGGAAGATAATTTGAAGCAACCACCTCAAATTTGGTGGACAAGTTTCACCAGCCGCGACAAAATAGTAGTACATCGTCCAATTAGTTCTATCAATGATTTTTTTTTCGTATATAGTAGTAGGAGACAGAGAAGAAGATTCTCTTGAGTACAACCACGCATAACGGCTGGTGAATAATATATACTTCAAATCGAACCAGTTACTCAATGACCCAACAACTGCAGACTGCATTGGAGAGTTCGACGAAGAGACGAGACGACGAGGTGTACACCAAAGCATGCATTCAAACAAAACACGAGAGAAAACACAACACACGAACAATAATTGGAATGGATTAACTAATAGAGATTAGACCAAGGGAATAGGACACGTAAAGACTGACGTCTTGGCGCTCCGAACCACGCGTGTGCCACATTTCCTGCTGTACAATATGACCAACTTGCTCAAAGAAAAACTGAAGGAATCATAGCGGATCAAAACCAAATGCCCGGTAAGGTTAGGATTGGAGCATTTCCAACGGTATCCTAATAAAACCCCTCATTTTTCATAACAACATTATATTCTAAAAGAATATATTTTTTCTTGCTCTAGGCAGCCCCTAATAATCATCCTTTTGTTACCCAACTCTTCTTTTCCTCAAATAAAGAGAAGTTGCATCGCTCCCAATACGGTAGGTCCCACTTCTTGTGCTCCTGCACACTATGAGGTATTGACGTAGCCATGCCCACCACATTGTGAGTTCGCTTGAGAAACTCGCTTGTCTCCAACCGCCATTGGTCGTTTTTGTGCTATGCAATGGGCTACCGGCTACCCCTCAAAGGTGGTCTTGTCATAGGTCATCACAGGTGTCGTTGTGGCCATTTTCACCTCCGCTGTTGAAATTGTTATGGCGTCAAGCTTTAATGGACGATTGTGCGCTTCCACCTCCCTCTTTTTCTCCATTTCTCCTTGTTTTAGCTCTGCCTTGAAGTACTAGAGCTACCACATTCGCTAGATGACGGAGCTCTAGCGGGGACAACTAGTGCGACAGCTCGAGGACGGGGGACGATGGATGACGAGACAGGGGCGGGCAGGTGGGTAGCGATGCAGAGAGCCCAGAGACGCGAACCATGGTGCTTGGAGGCAAGCAGCAATTCGGCGGGATAGGGAGGTGGGTGGCGAGGACGAAGAGGCGAGCAGTGGTGCATGGAGAGATATGGAGATGGGAGGGAAGAAAGACAACAATGTAACAAGTAGATCCCGTTTATTAGGGGTAATTATTGGTGACATGTTGTAGCGTCACATGTAATAATAATAATAAAATATATTGAGCCACTTAAATTGTCCCCTTACTTAGAAAGGTAAACTCTCCCCATCCCAAATTAAGTGTCATTTTGGGTGTTCGTGCCATAAGTTTGACTCGGTTTGTTGTATCTCCAAATAAATTTGTTAAAAAACTAGATTAAAAGATCTTTTAATGATACTAATTATGTAACATAAATATTAATATACTTTAGATATTTAGTTAAAGTAATTTTTTGAGAAGCGAGAATAATCGACAATTATTTTGGGACGGAGGTGAGTACTGCTCAACATCACCCGTCATCACCGTAGTAACAATTCTCTGGTGAGTGGTGACTGGTTGGTGCCAAGTGGTCGCCTGCACACAGCACACCGATAAACTATCGCCCGGTTTGGTCAGCCCTTGACATGGCCATGCATGCGCATACATACGGCCAAAACAGCTTTCAAGAATCAAGACCGCTTTGCGAGCCCTTTTGCACAACAAAACGCTGCTCATACATCACAGCGTCATATTTAAATGGCCGGTTTTCGATCGGCACGGCAGGCATTTCAGCACGAGGCGGAACTGAACTTGGTTCGTGTCGCAGGAGTCCACACGGCAGTCATCGCTCCACGCTCCACCTGAGCCTTTCTGGTGCCGGCACAATCGATGCAGCATGCATGGAGCGGGCCGGGACGACGCGACCTTTTCGACCGCACCGCGGCGCCCACGCCGCCCAGCGGCCACGCCGACGCGAGACAAATGATGCCAAAAGCGATGGATATCGCCCGCCTCGCAGCACCCGTGTCCGTGTGAATCCGCGGACGTCCGCGTCCACTCCACGGCGCGGCGATCGGGGAGATAATCCGCGGCTGATCGATGAGATCCCCCACATCATTCGTTTGACCGGGCCGCCCGCGCGGTGCACCACCGTGCACGGAAACGTACAGGCGCACCACGGCTCAGGTCAGGTGCGCCGCCGCCGCCTCGGACACGTGTGTGTGCTACAGTGCGACTACATTCCGCTCTTGCCTGACCCGATGCGTGCGCTGTGGCCCCGACGCCCGACGGGCGGCAGCTGGGCGAGACCGGTAGTTTGGTACGCCCTGCTGCCTAGTATGCCTGACAGAATTAAATGGGTGTGGCTGTACGTGCTGCATGCTCTGCTTCCAGAACGGCGGCAGAAGGTCGGTCTCGCCGGGGCGGCGGCGCCCGGCCGGCCGTTCATTCGCTGCGACGATCGAGCCATGCATGGATGCACACATACGCAGGCAGGTTGCATCACGGATTCAACGGGGAGCGGCCTGCGCCACACAGATCAGCCATGTGTCATATGTGTCGAAACAACACGCTGCACGGCCTCGTCCTAGTACCTCCGATCCGGAATGTCAGCGTCACTGCTGACCCAAGTTCGTCTCTCATGCAAGCATCATGCATGGCGCCAACTCAAGAACGCATTTTTTTGGGGGGCGTCGAGACAGTCGCGTCGATGGAGATTCACATTGGACTTTCTTGTGCCGGTCCGTGTGCAGCGAAGTCCTACTACTCGTCGCCGTCGCCAGTACTATAGTGTGTCAGCGTCCTACTATAGACTATAGTCGGTGTCAGCGTCACGGCCCTTTCACTCTGATGCAAAGTCTACTTTCCTTATCTGAACTTTGCTACCTGTCAGTCATATAATCTACACCGCTCTGATGGCTCGCGCAACCCACTGGCGGATGTGATCAGCAGGTCATTCATCTTTGATTACACTTCAAGGAACCAATCCTCACCAGAAAGAAAATGGAACGAATCAAGATGGTAATCCGAATTATTATTGTCTTCAATCTTGATGTCTAATGACCGACAATCTAGACAGTCTAGTGTGTCTAGCATATAGCGAGCATTTGATCACTCGGCTTGTTGAAAATTTTTGGATAAACATAGTCAAATTTAACTTTCTTTTTTTAAAAAAAAATGATAGTATTTCATACCCGCTTCATCAAAATGTTGAATCAGGCCAATTATTACAAAAATGAGGCCGAGGCTAGAAAAACAAAATAGAAAACACTCTGGGATCTCTAGGAAACATATGCGCCATGCCGCCTTGCAACAAGCCGAGAATACACTGCCAAATGCACGGCAACAACACTGAGAATCTAGGGGGATAACTATGCTGACACCAACACTAATAGCCAAGGAGTAACCTTCCAAAAGTGACGCCTCCAACAAGAACATGACATACAAAGATGCCATCGTCGCCGCGACAAGGAACACCGGTACTGGATTTTCACCCCGAAAGATCTCCATGGCGCCTTGTGCTAGAGAGAAGTGACGACACCTCACAAGGAAGTGGTACCAACAGGCATCACCGCCGTCCGAACACATCAACTGCCCCCCACCGAAATCCATGATGTTACGCCAATGACCAGCGAGGTAGACCACCGCCGATCCATAAAAATTGAATTTAGGGAGGTGCACCACCATCATCCACATGTCGCAAAGACCTCGGAGCCCTAGAACCGACAAGGGGATTGGATCGGTTGCACGGGCCCGGATACAACAATCGCCGTGAACGACACTCGATGGCCGCCACCGGCACGCCACCCACGCCTTTGAAGCCTCGGATCCAGCCTCACCGCCGCCACCGGTTCTCTGCCACCTCTGCTCCCTCTCGCCCGCACCTCCCACAACCGCCACCACCACACCGGTCCCGAAACTAATCGCTTTCGTAAAGTCGGGGAACTCCACCCGCATCCTCCGTTAGGCTGCCACCACCGAAGGCCACGAGGCCCCGCACACGTGTAGACGACGGATCCGGGAGAGGAGTTCGGAACTTCCCTCCCGATGAAATCCCGTCGAGGCCCCGGTCCATCGGGAAGTCTTGAAGAACTTTTACTAATAATAAAGCAATCCCGACAAAAGAAGTAATATTTTGCATAAAATTTAAAATTTTGAATAAGACGGTCAAACTTGGTGAAGTCAAATGTCTTATAATTTGGGATGGATGAATAAATGCAAAGGTACTTATACTTTGGATGACGAAAGCGAGATTAAAAAGAGTTACTTATTCCCTTCCTATGTACTCCCTCCATATTGAAAAGGAAGTCCATTTGGAAAAGGCTTCGGCCAAACATTGGGAACATAAATCATTAATAACTTTTAAGTCGTTGAGTTTTGAAATGTGAAAATCATATCAATAGATTTGTCTTGAAAAATACTTTCATAAAAGTATACATATATAATTTTTAATAAATATTTTGATAGAAAAAGATAAGTCAAAAATTGCACTTTGAATAAGCCGTGTCGATGTCCTAAAATGACTTCCTTTTCAATATGGAGGGAGTAACAATTATACAAATCTTGTATTTATTGGGAAGACTACAAATTGCCCCGGTCTACCTAACAAGTTATCAGTAGTTATCAGTAGCCAGTACATTCAGGAGGCATTTTGATATTTTTCTAGATCCAACGACCGGGACTTGCTAAATTAACTAAATTTAGGTTCCTGAATTTTAGTTTTCTTTTGTGCCATGGTACGTAGTAGTAACGAGTAATAATTTTTATAATAATGTAATGTTGGGTAAATGTGAAACAAATATAAAGGTCTTATAAGTTAATTTCTTGATAAAGGCAGTGGTAGATAATTTCTAACATGAATAATGGTATTGTTATTTTATTTATTTAATTAATGTGGTAGTAATTTCTAGCCCTTGACAGCTAATATGTAAATTTCTATGATTAAACAAAACAATTCAAATAACCTTTTATAGTCAAATGCGGTAGAAAACTAATATAGTTCAGTATAAACACAAAAGTAGAAAAATAGCTTCTTGATGTTGAGTGGATCTTATCTTGGAATAAAAAGATATTGAACTGCAATTCAAATTATCTTTTAATGTCAAATTTAATATAAAAACAATATATAAATCGATGTAAGAGTTTATTAAGTGTTAACATATAAAGAAACCAAAAGACAAGATTGGTTCTCTCTCAATAAAAAAGCAATATTATTTACTCTTGCGATATAAGATTATGTTTTGGCATTAATTAGAGTAAAAAAAAGTATGATTAAAAATTTGAAATATAAGACCAGAGTCAAGGGAGTGATCCAATTCATATCTCGAAAAATGCAAGTGCTTCCTCAATGGAAAAAACCAATGTACCTTATCCTCTTGAACTATGGAGACGAATTTCACTATAATGCCCACCCGTAGTAGCGAAAATGGATGGCTCCCTGTTGGACAACACTATGTGAACGAGATAGATGCAATATAGAAAAAATAAGCCCATTAATATTTATACTTCCTCCGTCGTTTTTTAAATGTCATTCTCGTAACGAGTAGTCAAAAGTATTAAACTTTAATTTTGCCAAATACACACACGTGAGGTTACTAATATTTATGATGCACAATAAAACCATTAGATTAGGCTAGAATAATATACTTATATAGAGATATAAATGTTAATAATATTTTCTATAAATCTAATCGAACTTAAGAAAATTTTATATGCATGGAAATCTAGCCGACACTCGAAAAGGAACTGAGGGAGTATATGACTACCACCATTATTGTAAACAATAGTTGTTGCTTTTTGCTTAAAAAAAAACAATAGTTGTCGCTTGCACATGCTTTGCCCCTAGCTCAAGACCACAACTCCAATTAGACAACTAAGTACGCAGAGTAGATGGTAGAACAACAACATCCAGAGACAAACAAGAACAAGAACATAGTGATAACTCATAGGAGTAAATGATACAAGAAGATATGAGCTACGGCATATGAAAATTCTGTTGCTGAAAAGCTAAAAATAAACAGACATCAAGTTACAACATATGTGCCACTACATTTTCATTCCACTTTTTGACTATGTACATCTTCAAATAATTAAAAGGAGAAAAAAAGGGAACAACTATCTTTCACGCTAGAAATGTGACATTTTATTTGACAAAAATATTGCTACCTTTTTTTATTATATTATATAAAAAAAGATCACACTTTAGACCTGACAATAATCATCAACCAGTAGATATATACATTTATGAATCTTGATCCGAATATATAAAGCTTACCAACATTGTCGCGTTTCAGTGGACGAATGAATTACCAACTTTTAAAGAAACAATAATGATACATCAACCGGTGCAAATAATCTATCCTCAGTACCCGTCTTCGTCTACCGACGCCAGCGGGCAGCTGATGTGCCATCCTCCACCAACATTTTTTGTGTCTCCTACGATTCATCGGCCAATGGGTGCCTCCGCAATGTTTGCGGAGACACTCATCTAAGGCCATTGGCTACAGAAAGAACTCAGAGCGGTTGCAACTGGCGCATCAGAGAACTTGATCGATCAGACGAATTCAGCAGAGCTGCAGAGAGCGGTGATGAACCGATGTGAGTGTGAAAGATCGCGGAGTGCTTTACAGCGGACGCTGACGACCTGTCGGAAAGATTCCTCCGGTCGCCGCCGGCCGTTCGCCGTCCCCATCGCCGCACGTTGACGCGCGACGGCGTACACGTCGTTGGCTCGCCGTCGCACGTCAGGCGACCTGAAGCTAGCTAGCTTTGCGACTTTGTCTCTCCCTGGCTACGCATCTAGCTGCACGGCCATCTCCAGCTCCATCGACCCTGTACAATCATACAACCAACACGTCTATTTCTTCAGGTTGTTGAGCTTTTTCCTCGTCTCTACGTGCGTCAGTCGACTAGCTCGATGATCATTTCGTCCATGGCAGAGCAAGAAAATGGACTTGAGGGGACGGAGCATTGCTGCGCAATATTCTCACCGACGACTACTGGCCTATGCCTGAATGATTCACCGACGACTACTGGCCTATGCGCAATATTCCTCGTCTCTACGTGCAGGTTTGATTTGAACTGTAAAATTGTTTGGTTGTGCTATTATATATATAGTATTCAGGTACTACTGGCCTATGCCTGAATGATTCAGCAGGATCTTGTCAAGTGACGGCAGGTGAATACATCGTCAGATCACGTTTCTGTCATGATAGTGAAAAGGCAGCATCTTGGATTACGCAAGGTCTCTACTACTAGCTAGCCAATCTGTGCCGACAGCTACAAGCAGGAGAAGTGGTTCATCGAACTGAACAAGTCTGAAACTCGCCTAATCAAGTTAGATACCAAGCCAAACCTGAGAAAAGAAGTTTACCAAAGACGTACTTGTCGGTAAATAAAAAATTAATTAAAGCAGTTAAATATAGTATACCACCGTAATGCCAATGATTGATAGGGTAAAAGTTACTCCTACGTACGTACAAGTTTACTGCGTCGAGAACGACCGACCTGAGTTCATCTTCAACCTCGGCGCCGCGTGAGTCGACGGTGGCGGGGCGCTGCCAACATCTGTATGTTAGTTGCCGATGATTGGTAACCGGCCCGAGATCAAAAGAAAAATGACAGTTCTAGTGCGTGGTAAATAGCGAAAGTTACCGAGCAAATTTAACATGATCAGCAGCGCCGGTGGTCCTTGATTTTCAACAGGCGATTGCTAGTAGCAGTAGTTTTCAGTGAAAGATTAGGTAGGGGAAAGGCTGTGGACTCCATCGCCCAGATTGTATTAAACTAGTAGTCTAGTCTAAAGGGGCTTTCGTTGTTAGCGAATTTGGTGAGATTTTATTTACGTCCTCCTCGAGTTTGTTGGATGCGACGTGCCCCCTGTGTGACATCCTGCTGCTGTAAGCCGATCGTAACTTGGTGTCCGTCTGTCTGTCTGCAGCTGCTTTGCTTTTTGCTTCGGACAGGTGCTTGGCTGCCGCCTGCACATCACTGTTCATCGTGCTGCTCCTCCACCTTAAAGCTGCCTTATTTTTTTGCGTCAGGAGAAATATTTATCTTTCACTTTTTGGAAGGAAAACCCTTCTTTCCGTGGAAGACAGGGTTGTTTAGGCCACGAATAGAATCATCTTGTTTACTTTTTGAGAGAGGGTCGAAAAAATGATTTCCCTTTTGGAGGATGATTCTGTTCGTACGGGTGTGGGCTGGAATGATAATGAGGCCCGTGTTCAAGTTGCCGGCCTGCAGAGGTCTTCTCTTTTATTGGGCTTGATCGAAACTGCTCTATTGGGCCTACTGGTAAGCGACTTTGCCGTCTGTAGTAGAGCTCGGCTGTCTGTCACTGATCATCCGTATCGCCGTTCCCGTATAGGTATGTGTGTACGGCCAACCAAAAAAGTCACCAAGATGTGCATTTCGTACCTTCTGATGTACATTTTCTTCTTGCGTCTCTACACGACGTTGCTCTGCTGATGCTGATGACCTGGTCACTGGTGTGTTTCCAGTTTGGGTTTCGATTCCTCTCGCGCTTTTTGCTGGTGTAGACGTGTATGGACACAGAGGTCAAACACGAAGAAGTGTAGTGCCGCCTGAACTGGTACAAGTCGCGGCACTACCACGATCCTTTCCAGCAGCAATCAGCCACGTACGCAGCCGAACGCTACGGATCGATTTCGATCAACGCCAACTGCGGCGTTGTGTCAAAAAAAAAAAAAAAAACGCCAACTGCGGCGGCACGTGATGAAAAGACCGTCACGTATACGGACGTCGCCGGGCGGCGTCCATCTCGTCGCCTTGACTTGCGCCGCCGGCGACCGAGAGACGCCTGTGGCAGACCGATACTCGCGGGCGGTAGCGTGTTTATGAGCTCTCGCGACTTGCGATCCCGGCCGGTCAAACGGAGTAGCGGCGAGCTATAGATCAGAGTAGAGCTACTACGAGAGCAAAATGAGCGTTTTGTTCAAGCGGCGGCGGCGGCCCACGCACCATGGTGCCGCCACGTAGTACCTCCGCGCAGAGGAAGTCGCCATCCTGTTCCTTTCTTTCGCCGGCGTATTCACTTACTGCTTTCACGTTGGAAACGCTGGTGACGTTCACGGACACTGCTGAAGAACAGTCATCGCTGGTACTTATTGGACTGATGCAATTGGGACATTGGGTTAAGTACAAGTCAGTGGTTAACACTTGGGTTTCCCCATGTGCATGGTCTTTGCTTCAGAAAATGAAAAGACCCATGGGGACTAGACTAGGGAGGCTTTACATAAACACAAAATCTGTGGATGTACTCAAAGCACCAAAACTGTGAACTCCTGATTTTTGTGAAGCAAGCAAGGCGAGGTGGTAGTGACGAAAACCAAATGCTTCAGAATATGTTTTTTCTCAAGGTCCAAACGAGGGCCTTCAGATTAACAACATCTGTCGAAAGCACCAACCTGTACGTTGTTAACTGAAGCAAAGTGAGGTAGCAGCGCCAGAAAGCAAAGTGAGGCACGTGACGTGAGGCATGCGTGAAAATGGGAAAAGCACCAAGAAAAATCTCAATAGCTGCGTGCCTTTGATAATACTGCTCCATGACCATGACCAACCGAGCGTATATATACATGATAATCAAGTGTATTATTCTTAATGTAGTACACTCACAGACACACTTGCACATCACAGAGCATATACCTTTCCCTGGCTTGTAGTCAAGCTAGCTAGGTAGCCAAATTCAGGATACCAGTTTTCCTTGTTTGTTGGAGAAGTTGATAGTGATTTGTTGGCGCCACCCAGCTACCTTGTTTCGTTTCCGGACAGAATGCAGAGGCAGCTGAGTATCTCTTCGATGCCCAAGCTCCTGCCGGAGGAAGCAGGCGCCCTCGCCGGCGACGACGACCTCGAGGCGAAGCCCGAGAAGGCGCCGGCCCAGCGGCCGGCGGGGAAGGAGCGGTCCGTGCACCTCATACCGCTCATCGTCGTCATGTGCTTCATCCTGCTCTTCCTCTGCTCCCACGACCCCTCTCCTTCTGGTACGTGCGTCAGTGCGTGTACATGCTCTTTTCATGTTTCGTCTCTGTTCACATACATTCTGTTGTTTTTGCTCTTCAGACATGTCGAGTTTTGGGAGCAAGGCTGGGAGCGCCAAGGCCAGGTTGCTCTGATCGTGGGAAGAACGAATGAACAAATTAACGATGCAGCAACAACATTTTGAGATATTTGCCTTTTATCTTCAGTTTCTCTCTTCATCCAAATCGTGTATTTGATGTTTTCATCATCTCAAATACGAAGCATAAACACGGACCTCTATGGAGTTTGTCCCTGCCCGTAAATAAATGCAATGCAAAGCACACTGCAAGTTTTACTGTATCAGAAGTTCAGAACTATGATCGTCTGATAAGATTCAGTTCTGTGGCTTTCGTTTGCCCTGCCGTTGTCTTACTCATTGACACCTGTGGAGACCTCCAAAGGAAACAATGAAAGTGCAACTGCCAACACATGTAAATTTAGCCATTCGGCGCCTGATGCTTTGTGTGGCATGGTGGCCCAGCTTGCCTACCATTTTCAGGCATTATCGTCGCTGCTACCGCTAGCTGTACAAATACAAAACAGTGACCACACGAGTTGCAGATGCCAATCTTTCTGGCTGAAACCTGAAGTTAACCAGCTAGAAGAACGCGAATGAAAATAACGAGCTGGGCAGCTGGGCTTATCGTGATCTAACTCGGTAGGCTACTAGATTTCAGAAAATGAACATGGGCATTCCAGCAGTTGCCCATGCACGCTTTCAAAAAAAAAAAAAAAAGTTTCCAAGCTTTCAGGCCCAGTGGCATGATACTCCAAATACAGGATTGATCTCTTTTTTTTTTGATGATGACAGGGTTTTTACAACATCCGAACAGGCCAACTATCCAAACAGTTCAGTCAGGTTCCAGAAACGCTGCAGCTTCAGGAGCGCAAATGTGCAGCCACCGTGAAACTTCAGCTGCCTTGTTAACAGCCATAACAATCTCTCAAACAAACCAATTACTACACGAGGAAGCAATATTTCTTTCAATATTTTATTTATTTTGTTTCAAATGCCAGGAAACAAAACACAGCACAACTACAGAAGCATTAAATTTCATTTTCCCACTGCAGGGTAATAATGATCAATTGATAAAACGTACCAGGTACAAATTGTAAACTCCTTTGGGTCCCAATAATTTCAACCATCAAAAGAGGTTTCAATCTGAAGATGTAAACCACAACATCACGGAATGAGTTCAGCGGCTACCTCATTTCATGTCTATTTACATTACATGCATGTATGAAGCAAAACTGTATCACTTATAGTACCAATCCCTGCGCAGCTTCTGGCTTTTAGGAACATCAGCTGGTGGAGAGGCCTCGCTGGGTTCTTCATCTGTAACAGCAGGAACAGTCACCGTAGAGATGGGAATTTCTTCAGGGGTTTCAGCAACAGGTATCTCCGTGGATTCGCTGTCCAATTCCCCTGTGTGTTGCAGGGATCTCTGCAATGTTTGCTTGTGCAGGCTCGGCCTCAGCGTTCTTGTGCTCCTGCTCAACTGCTATCTTCTCCTTAGCCTTTGCACCGACATCGCTTGGCTGCACTGGTGACCTTGCTGAAAGCACCAGTTACCCATGCTGCTCGGTAAGGACATACCTGTTCTTCATGATAGCAGATCCAGCGGTCGAGACACTCTGTTCAGCAGCTGCCAGTGCTGACTTTGTTTTCTCAGAAACTTGGTATTTCTGATCCATTTCCTTCACTTTATCATTGACAACTGAAGTACCAACACTGATCTTCTCACTTAGACCAATTCTCTTGTCAAACGAAGACACTCTGGCTGTGGCAGTCGACGTGAGCTGATGCTTCTCATCCAAAGCTTTTTGCTCTGTCCAGTGCATCCCTACCAAGGATAAATCCCCTTGCCAACATGGTCCCAACAATGTCCTCAGCCTTTTGAAGGGCAGAAGGTTTTGTGTCTTTGGGGCTGGAGGTGAAAACAATGTTATCAAGCTATAGAGCAACTACAGCAATACCATGTTGTAATTTGTAAATAGTGTGGCCCTAATCATACCTCAAGAGCAGCTAAAAACAGAAGCTGGTAGCTCATAATCATTGGCTGGCGTGACGATTACAGCCATATCAACTATTGTGGCTCCCTTTGATACAAATCAAAAAGGCATATGTTAGAATTTGCCCGATGTCTATTTGCAAACAAAGTTCTGATTGACATCAAATACAGCTTGGCTTTTAAGCTACAGCCGGTCAAGGTAGACACAATGTTGAAAAATTACTTGGAAGATTTGGCTATGTAAAAGGCAACATTCAATGAGCAAGCAAAGATATCACATGAAACAACCAAACCAATGAAGGGATAGTCTTTGGTTCGGAGTTAAGAATATCATGGCAACAAAATGCATTATAATGGTACATTGATGACATACAGATGATTAACACAATTAAGTAAGATGACAAAAGCATATCATACTTTCATGATAATACAAACAGTGAATCATCAATCCATGAAAAATAGACAAAACTTTGAGGCCTCCAAAACTTTTGGATGAGAAAAGATATACCGTGAGAAGCATTGCCGTCTCAGCTCCTTGATTGTCTTTAAAAGTAATGTAGGCAACTTGAGAAAGTTCATCGCCACTGCATAGCACTAAATAGTTAAACGCATGTCACAGCACAAGGTGAAAAATAGGCACATGTATATGGTACTAACCTCTGCATTTCAACATGCACGATGTCACCAGAAAAGGAAAAGAACTCCTTTATATCACGCTGTGCTGCTTTCAGTGACACATTGCTCACCTTCACGGTACTAAGTGTGCTTGTCTACAGAAGTTAAATGACAGAATATGAACAACTAATAAGCGGTATTGTGGATTTATGGTGCCATAGTGAATAAGAGAATAATGCACCCCAATAAGCATTTCTTTAGCTTATAGTTCAAAGAAAGAAAGAAGATAAAAAAAAAAAAAAAAAGTTAACCTACCACAGATGCATTAAGTTAAGTAGTTAACACATACGGGCATTTGGCATGCACAAGTGAACTCATATAATAGCATCAACATGGAACTCAGCTTCATGCATGGAAAAATCTCCATAGCAAATTATTTCATTCAAGTTAGTTACAATTGACGCATGCCATAGTCAGGGCCTTTTCTCAAGAATATCATATGAGGAATTAGGTATACTTAAGGCCTTTGTCCCAATATTTTTTTAGATAATTTTAAACACAGTAGAACCAAAAGATATTTTGGGTAGTGTTGCCCAATGACTCTATAATGAAAGGCTAAAAATAGTCAGGTAAAACCCTGCACATTGTCAACCATGCCTCTTCTTCTGATTTGAGTGCTAATATAGGTCTTCATTTCCATTGCTAAAATAAGAAAATAAGAAATGCACTTCAGTAAAAGGTTTCCGTGTTCTCAAATTCATACAAATTTCTTGTGCGTGTGTGGGTTGCAGGTGGTGGGGAAACAAATATGCATCATTGATTATTCTTTTTTTTTTGTCGCATTCATTAAAACTTCACCTAATGCACTCACTAGACAATGACGTATCAATAGCACATTACACCCCCACAAATCAAATACTAATGTTGTATTGCATATAAATGCAATAGGCGGACTTGTGGCAACTTTGCTTAGAGGGCTATAACCACTTTATGTATACAGAGGTAAGCTTGATATTGGACAGAGTTTGTATTTGTATTCTTTTTCACTAGCTTTTTTGATACTTCTTCAAATGCACTGAGAAAACAAAAGTAATGAATTGGAAGTCACCCCCCACCCCCTTAAATCTTCGAACAACGAATGGGTCAAGATAGGCAAATCAAGCACTAATAGCAGTGATATGACCATGCACTTCAAAAATCAACAGTTATTTATGACTCCAAAGTCCAAAGACTATAACCAACAACCATCCCGCATGTCAGTTTCCCAGCTCCACAGACGCTCTAGTTTCCCCTTTCGCTTCTTGCCTACAGTTCTTCCGTTTCTTTGCTACTAGGACAGGCTGGGGAGATGCGGCTAGCACTGGAGCATAATCCACAACTCAAAAACCCGCCCCGAGTTCTCCGGCACCAAAAACGAAATAGCAAGAAGAAAACGGCGAGCAGGTGCCCCGGATCGGAAATGGCTGGGCACACAAGCTCGAGAGAGCAACTAGTAATCAGTAGGAGCAAAGAAAGGGGAGAGACACAGTGCTCACCGCCATGGATTCCGCGACGCGTTGCCGAGATCTCGAACCCTAAACCGCTGACTTGAATCGGGAAGCGGGCGGGGAGTGAGAAAATGGAACGGCCGTGTCCAGTAGGCGGGGTTTATAGACGGACGGAGGCGGAGCACGCGGCAGGGCGGTGCCATCGAGACGACGTGGGGGGCGGTGACGTGGCGACGTGTGGGGCACGCCCGAACTGGGCCCCACTCTCTTTCGGCTTGGGTTCCGGTCCAAGTAATGCGATCTGACCAGACTTGTCGCCGCGAATCCGATGTGGCCTGACTGGGCCCGGGTCGTCGCTGTACCCCCTCCACGGAGATCCGACCCTATGTGAATCGCGATGGGCCTTGGGCCGAATTATGCCTGGCAGATCTTAGGGTAACGGAAATTCACGCTGTTCCTTTTATTTGGAAAAAGTCCGGATTCCTCCCCTAACTATCACGAAAGTTCATTTTTCTCCTCAATTTCCAAAACCGGACAAATCACCTCCCTCAACTTTTCAAACCATGCAAATTACCTCCCTCGAGCGGTTTTGAAGGCGGATTTGCTACAGTAACCGCGGTTTTGCTAGTGACAGTGACTTTTCCTTTTCTTTTTTATAAAAATTCCTCCTGAATCTTTAAAAAATCATAGTAAATCATGAAAAAATCATAAAATAAAAAATCCAATTTTGTTGGACTCCACATGATTAGACCTACACATTGAATATATAATATGATATGCTTTAGTACAAAGTTTTTGCTACGAAAGGTTTTGTCTTTTTTCTTTTATATTTATTTGGCTGAATCTTTAAAAATTATAGTAAATCACAGAAAAATCATAAAATAGAAAATCTAATTTTGTTAGACTCCACATGCGCATGTCTACATAGTGAATATATAATATGGTATGCTTTAGTACAAAATTTTGGTTGTAGCTTTAGATCTATGCTTTTTGTAATTAATTGAAATAATTCGTAGCTGCAACTTCATAATTATTTTGTTGGACTAAAGCATATCATATTATATATTCAATGTGTAGATCTACTCATGTGGAGTCTAACAAAATTGGATTTTCTATTTTATGATTTTTCTATGATTTACTATTATTTTTCAAAAAGATTCACCAAATAAATAAAAAAAGAAAAAAAGACAAAACCTTCGTAGCAAAAAAAACTTTATACTAAAGCATATCATATTATATATTCACTGTGTAGATCTAATCACGTGGAGTCCAACAAAATTAGATTTTTTATTTTATGATTTTTCTATGATTTACTATGATTTTTCAAAGATTCAACCGGATTTTTTTTGAAAAAAAAAAAGAAAAGACAAAGTCACTGTCACTGTAGCAACCCGCTGACACTGTCACTGTCACTGTAGCAAATCCGCCTTCAAAACCGCTCGAGGGAGGTAATTTGCATGGTTTGAAAAGTTGAGGGAGGTGATTTGTCCTGCTTTGGAGTTGAGGGAGGAAAAGTGAACTTTTTATGATAGTTGGGGAGGGAATCCGACTTTTTCCCCTTTATTTTCCTTTCTTTAACATGTCAAAAAAAAAGAAGAAGATCTAACTGTTTGGCATAGCTCCACTAAAATTCATTTTAGTATAATAGATTCAGTTTTAACATCTATCCGTTTAGTAGTATAATTTCCAGATATGCATTGTATAAGTACATTAGAGTGATTTAAATACTATGTATTAATTTATTAATACTATATACTATAAACTATAAATCAATGGAACTATAAATAAATCAAATGAACCGAGTAAATACATTTTACTATGTGCCTACAGCTTTAGATCTAGCTAGCTAGAGCTCTACCAAACAATATTATTAACGATAACCTCTGCAGGCAGCACTGTATGACGATTCAGAATCTTCTTTTGGGGAGGGGGAGGCACAAGCACAGAGCTGAGAGCGAACCGACTCATCAGAGCAGCTCTCTGCATCTCCAAAACCTGTAAAAAACGAATAATCGTTGTTCAAACATAAAGGAGACAAGTACGACACTTGTTAGCAATTGTAGCTAAAACGTGCATAGTGAATTGAAACAACGACCTGAAACCTTGTCAGAGTGACTTCCTTCTCCACAAGCTCCTTCGTCTGAACCTTGGCCTCGCTGACTACTTGTAGACAGCTATCCAAAGAGAGACGACTTACACGCAAATGATCAGTCACCATAAAGTTCTGAGGCTCCTGCTTCACATATGCAGAGTAGTGGCCACTTTTCCCCTCAGGCGACTTTGGATCTAACTCGCTTAGCTCTGCAGTTTTAGTATAGTTTTGACAATTGACGTATACATATTTTATATTGTAGTATTTGGTCTTATATTCCCGTTCTTGGTGACAACGACTACAGCTAGAAAAACCACCAATCTTGAAGCACGTTAAGCAAGAATCGATCTTGATCTTCCTGGGAGCGATTTCATCAACCTGTAGGATCTGGCTAGCGCCGCAACCAAAGAAGGGTGGCAACTTTGGGGCTAATAGTAGGCTCTTGCATTCTGCTCTCATGCATCCTTCAGCGCCACCATCTATGCTCCTGTAAAGGTTATCGATGCAACCCTTTGGAAGGCACTGGCTAAATGCCTTAGCTACAGATCCAAGTGGAACACTCAACAATCCAAAAACGAGATCAACAAAATCATGACCAACTTCAGCGTACAGTATAGCGGAGTTGGTCTTCGTCTGAAGAACCTTTATCTTCACTTGCCCAAACTTGTCGTCTGCCTCATACACTTGTCCATTCCACCAGTTCCGAGCGAGCAAACCGAGGCTTGTGTCATCATGTGAGATAGGAACATCGAAATGGAGTCCAGTTAATGCTTGCTTGGATGTGAGTGATCTCTTGAGCAAACGAGTTATCTGAAAGGCATGTATCACAAGTAAATCAGTTACACTAGGTGTAGTGCAAAATTCAGAGTTTAATAATTTGAAAGAGAAAATAATCTAGTGCACGTTGTGCTAGTGATAGACAAACCTTATCAGAAGTGAGCTGGAGAATCGTCTTGTCAAGATCGGCTGGATCCTGCACTCCGAATTCGTTGCAGAGAGAAAGCATGAGAGACGTGGAGGCTGGCACTACCTGAAGATCATCAGTGACGATAAACTTATGGCGTCCCTTGACAAAAACTCCATGACCAGAATCAGCAGCGGCAGTTTTGGCACCGTCGTTGTCTGGCTCCGGCCTATCCCCAACGTACTCCATGACTTTACCGCATCTGCAGACGGTGTCAGGGACCGAGCTAAACGCGAAATAGCCACAGCTCGTGTCTTTGCAGACATAGACTGCCCTAGGCTTGGTGTCGTCGATGTTGATCTTGAGCTGGCAGCAGTGGCCGTAAGCTGCGTTGAGCGGTTTCAGGAGCATCGCCTTGCAAGCCTTGGTCTGGAAGTAGTCGGAACTGAGATCCTCCACGCTCTTGTACACCTCGTCGAGACAACCCATCTGAGACTGCTTATCCAGCAGGCGTACGACGGTGCCGAGAGGCATAGTGAGGAAGCCGAAGAGCACGTCGACGAACTCCTTGTCGGACTCTGCAAAGAGCACCTTCCTCTTCTCCTTGTCGACGAACAGTTTCACTTCAATGGTCGGCGCTTCATTCTTAGCCATGGTGGATTGGTGGTGATTTGGCTTGATGAAGTCGTACGGTGTCTTCTGCTGCTGCCTTTAACCCTTAAAATACCTGGTGACCGCGCTGAATATGGCCCTGGAATGTGACAGGCCACAGTATAGAAAATGAAAGCCTCTTTGCGCACGAAGAGTCGGGCATTGAAGCCCTTGCTCTTCACACTACTACAATAGCTTACTATAACAACGGAGAATTGAAGGCTGCCATTTTTCAATGATCAATCCAAAGGCTATGAAGTATCCTAGTCGTGGACACCATACAACTGCATTTCCTTGATCCTTTCCGGCGGCGAATTTATCGCTTTTAAAATTAAAAAACTTCAATCACCATAATATATGGGCCATAACAGCCTTTCAGCCACAATTTAGGCCTACAAGTCGGCCCTCGAGACACAAAAATTAAAAATGGTCAAACCCACCAGGATGTAAAAACTTTCTACATATGAAATGTAGATCTAAAAGTTATGAAACTTTGTTGTTAACCACTTTTTACTTTGAAATCATCTAGTCATGCAAAAGTCGTGTTTAAATGTCTCAAATTTGAAATTTAAATTTAAGTAAATGACTTCGGATGGAAAAACTCCCTACATATGAAATGTAGATCTCGAAAAGTTATGAAACTTTGTAGTTGACCACTTTTTGCATTGAAATCATCTAGCCATGCAAAAAGTTGTGTTGAATAGTCTCAAATTTGAAATTCAAATTTAGATTGAATCTTTGAAAAAACTTCCTACATATGAAATGTAGATCTCGAAAAGTTATGAAAATTTGTAAATCCACTTTTTGGACTTAGACATGAATAGTCATTTATAAGTGAACATATAATATGGTATCCCAAATGGAATATTTACACAAAGACTGTGTAGTGCAGTGGTGGAGACTCTCCATTTGCACGAGTGAGAGGTTTTAAAATCATAACCGTAAATTGCGAAAAACTATAAAAAAAAAGATGGAGACATGGGATGGTGTGTGGTAGACTCCACATGGGGCCTCTCCCGATTAAATAAAATGTTTTAGTATTTTTATTTGAATTTTGGGCTTTAGTCCAATACATGGGATGGTGTGTGGGGCTGTGCAGGTGGGGTATTTTTATTTGAATTTTGGGCTTATACAAAAGGGGCACATGGGATGGTGTGTGGCTGACCGGTGAGGGCCTCTTTTAAATAAAATGTTTTAGTATTTTTATTTGAATTTTGGGCACTTGTCATATCTAGAAGGCGGTCGGTTGCAAAAAAACCGAATTTTTCAAAGAACGTGATTTTTTTTAATTTACTATGAATTTTCAAAAATTCAATCTAAAAGCTTTTAAAAAGAAAAACACGGATAATTGAAGGCTGCTAATCAATCCAGAGACGATCAGTATCCTAGTCGTGTGAACTGCATTTTTGATCCTTTCCGATGCGAATTTATCGCTTTTAAAAAGGAAAAAACTACATAATATATGGGCCATAACAGCCTTTCAGCCACAATTTAGGCCTACAAGTCGGCCCTCTTGATCATCCTAAAATGGTCAAGCCCACCAGCGGAAAGGGCCCGTGAATCATATTAGATGGCGATTTATAACTAATAAAAGGAATAACGTATGGAGTCACACTAACATTTACTGTATTTGTTGTTGTCAAAGTCACACTCCATACTGTCTACACTAACGCGATTTTTATGTGAAGCACTAACTTGATCAGAATCAGTGGCGGAAGATTGAAGATAAATATAGAGGGAACCGATATGAGAACATATAGTTTAGGGAGAGCTAGGGACTTGCTCTTATGGATCGAGAGAACTTGGCTGGTTTACCATGGCAATTTTAAGAGCAAATTATTTCCTTGGTCCTACTAAAAGTCTCTTAGGCCCTATTTCATTTCAAATAAGGCATCTGCTTATTATAAGTTGAAAATGTGAAAAACCGATTTACCTTGTTTGGTTTCTACAAGTCACATGACTTATTAATTCAAAAGATCGAAAATTAGTGACTTATAAGTCATGTTTGTTTGGTTGTAAATAACTTATAAGCTCAGTAAAGATGTAGGCCCCACATAGAAAAGGGTGCCTTAGAAGTTTAAGCGGGGGGTGAACAAAGCTATTGATTATTATCGTGCGTGACTTATAAGTTGGTAGTGTTTAAAAAATAAATCACATATTTTATTTTTTAATTTATAAGTTTTTTTTTAGCTTTTTTTAATTTATAAGTTTAACTTATTTGGAACCAAAAAGGTTCTTAATTTTTTTGTTTTTTTTTTGTCAAATTTACTTATTTTTCCTATATTCGAGTTTTGGTTGCTTTCTCGGCCCTTTTGTCCAAAGCAACAGGGGCCGACTCGGCCAGCTATGTGAGTGAGGTAGCGCTACTTGTTTTTATTGAGGTGAAGAAGATGAGGGAGCGCAGAGCGCCCGTGGTGGCCTTGGCCATGTTCAGGACCATGTGGTCACCGGAACTGCCGGTAATAGCGCCGGTGGTGACGGTGGTAGTGGACGAGGTTCACCGCATAGTGTTTTCATAGGAGACGGAATGTTCATAGGAGACGGAATGGATGGAAAGCCATGAAAGGGCCAAATAAGCGAGGCTCACCGTAAATATTTTCACGGATGATGGAATGGACGGAAGGCCATGAAAGCAAATTCATTCTAGGCCAAATAAGCAAATTCGACAAAAAAAAGCCAAGAGACACTTTTAGTAGGGGACAAAAAATAATTTTCTCCAATTTTAATGTGTCGTTTTTATAGCGGTAACTAAGGTGCTAGGTTTACAAAATGATGATGTAGCATTAGAATTTAAGAAGACAGAACCAATGTTTTTATAACATTGAGTTTTGCCTCCCCATTCTCTCCTTTTTCTAGGTGACAATGACGCACCAGGCAACCGAGCTTGTAAGCTTCGGCATCAATCCATTGATCGGCGGCATGATGATCCACTTGACCAACTGTTTGTGAAACATCTTGTATTTCGCTCCTTCCAAAGATATCATGCTACTGGGCGAATAGTGTCGGCCTCCTTTCTCTTGTCACAGTGCCCGGTTACTATTGTACATAAATACCACGTTTTTTTTTTATTTCCTTTGACAAGATATGATAATACCACACAGGACTGATGAGACGAGAGAGCAGAAATCGGGAGTAAATAAAATATGAGGAACCCTATAACAACAGATACATTGCGCGGCATGTGCAGTTTGCATTGAAAATCATATTAACCAGACGGAGCCAAGGGCCAATATCAAGAGTGGCGTAAATATGGACGTCTCAATTTTTGGCGGAGGGGCGCTCAAGCTTTCGAGTGGCCCTACCAACGCTCGATTCAAATTTTATTGAAAAATTTTATGTCATTTTTTTCGAATCGAGGGTGACCCCATTTCCATTGTATCAAACGGAAAGACAGAAGCAGAGTTATGATCATATCTTACAATTTTTTATGTTTATGTTCATGCTCAACTGTTATTATAGTTTAATAGGGTAACTTACAAATTCAGCAAGGGGAACACAGTTATAGTTATTGTGGCTAATAATTATTGAGACGAGCAGCGACACATATGGCTAATTATTTAGAAAAAGCTGCGACTGAAAAAGATGTGACTGCTTGCTTAATATCTAAGATGGTTCAGCTTCTTGATCTTCTTAGGAGGAAGAAGCACAGAGCTGAGTGTGTTGCGACTCAGCAGCACAGCCCTTTGTAGCTCCATAACCTGTTCCAAGTGCCAGTTGCACAGAGACCAAGTGAATAGTCTACCACAAAAACAATATATAATTTGTACTAATAAACTGCGTAGTAAGATACCTTGGTTCTTGGTCAGTGTGATTTCTTTCTCAACAATATTTTCTGTCTGAATTTTGGCCTCACTAACAATCTGAACAGTGGATGCTAAGGAGAATGGAAGGACACGCATGCCATCAGTGACCACGAATTTCGTCTTCTCCCCGTTCACATATGCTTCGCCTTTCCCGCTTCCATCACTTTGCTGTTTTGGACTCGCCTCACGAATTTTTGACGTATTTCACCTTATTTGAGCAATTAGGATCATAATGATTCCGTCCGCTATAGTAATTAATCTCATGACAACGTCCAAAATTAGAAAAACCTCCGATCTTGAAGCACGTAAAGCAGGCATTGAACGTCAGTTCTCTTGGCGCTGATTCGTCAACCTGAAGGATCTTAGAAGCAAGACAACCAAAGAAGGGTGTCAACGTTGGGGTTAGCAGGAGGCTCTGGCATTCCTGTCTGATGAATTCTTTAGCACTCCCATCTACGCTTCTGTAAAGATTATCCAGACAGCCTTGTGTTGAGCACTGACCAAATGATTTCATTACGGATCCCAGCGGAATGCTTAACAAGCCAAAGAGAGAATCCACAAAATCGCCATCAACTTCAGCGTACAGCAGTGAAGAGTTGTTTTTCATCTGAAGAACCCTGATCTTCAGGTTTCCTAGCATTTCCTCGTCCACGTTTTCTTGTTTAGGATCCAACTTCTGAACAAACGTGTCTAGGCTTGCATCACCGTGTGGGACAGGAACATCGAAATAGTGCTCCGTCAGAGGTTGCTTGGATGTCAACGATCTCTTCAGCAAGCATGTTATCTGCACCATACTAAAAAATCATGTTATCTGCATGAAATGGATCGTTAATTCGGTAAGTGAATTAGTGATAGACAAACCTTTTCTGAACTGAACTGTATAACCTGCTGCTCAAGAACAGCTGGATCGCGCACACCAAATTTCTCGAAGAGAGACATCATAAGAGAGGTCGATGCTGGCGCAACCTGGAGATCATCGGTGACGATAAACTTCAAGCAACCTTTTACGAAAACTCCATCCTCCGAACTAGCAGGAACAGTTTCAGTGGCACCATCGTACTTTGGGCACTGCCCAAAGGACTCCATGACCTTTCCGCATTTGCATACCGTTTCAGGGAACGAACTGAACGCGTGAGCGCTGCAGGATATGTCCTTTGCAGACATAAACAACCCTTGGAACGGTGCCATCCACGTTGATCTTGAGCTGACAGCAGTGGCTGGAAGCCGCGTTGAGCGGTTTCAGAAGCATCGCCTTGCACGCCTTGGTCTGGAAGTAGTCGGTGCTGAGATCCTCCACGCTCTTGTACACCTCGTCGAGACAACCAATCTGAGACTGCTTGTCCAGCAGGCGAACGATGGTGCCTAGTGGCATGGTGAGAAAGCTGAAGAGCACGTCGACGAACTCTTTGTCGGATTCTGCGAAAAGCACCCTCCTCTTCTCCTTGTCCACGAACAGCTTCACGCCAATGGTCGGCGGTTCATTCGTAGCCATGGTGGATTGATGGTGGTTTGGATTGATCCAAGAGGTATGGTTTCTGCTTGTGCTACATGAAACATGGAAATTTGAGTGTGTTCCCTTAAAATACCCTGTCGCAGCCTGCGTTGAATGGCCCAGGAATCTGAAAGCCAGATTATAGAAAATGAAACGCCAAAAGCTTCTTTGCAGTTGGCACGAAGAGTCAGAGGCACTCAGGCATTACTTCAGAAACTTCTCGTCTTCCACACAAGAGAATTTAGGGCTGCCGTGGTGGTCGTGCTATTCAATTTAGAGGCGATCAGTTACCTATCGTGTGAACTTTTTTCGAAAGTGACTATTCGTGTGAACTGCATTTCCTACCGATGCCATAACAGGCTTTCAGCCAAGTCGGCCCACCAAGCCCATCAAAGGACGAGGCCTCGTGAATCACCTTTGTTTCAGTATGCATTTAGGACGCTGTCTAGGTGATCCCCGTCGATAGCAAAGGAGCCTATGGCATCCTCGTCAATCACAAGATGGCGATTTAGAAGTTCGATAGCCCTTTGATGGCTAAGGAGAATGCTGAGTTCCTATGAAATATGATACTCTTCCTATGTCTAAAAAAAATAGAATTCGTCGTGGGAGGCGTGCATGTCAAATTCTTTCAACTTTAACTATATTTATTTATGAAAAATACGTCCACATTTATATCTTCAAATAAGTATATTCTGAAAGTATATCCAACAATCTACCTAATAATACTAAATATGTATTATGAATACTAATATTTTTATATGTATATTTGACCAAAATTAAAAATGTTTGACTTCTCAACAAGTGAGAATGATATATATTTTTCGGATAGAGGGAGTAAGCCGTTCTATTTTCTTAGAGTCAACATCTCGAACGAATTATAATTTATGATTGAGATTTAGGGAGTATATAGCAAATTAAAGTGCATTCCATAGTTGTATTAGATAGTTTAATATACCCGCTAATTTGAGATGCACCGAGTGACTTTGGCAACAACAAATGTTAATGACATGATTTTATTGTGAGGCACTAACATGAATGCAAGGATCTTAGTTGTTTCTTAGGAAGCATAAACAATAGATAATTAGGGATTTTATTGTGAGGCACTTAATATGACATGATTTTAAAATTACACATAACAACACAGATGCTCACAACACGCACGCACACTCACCCTTAACCTATTTATATCCCCCCTCATACCTGCTCAACGCGTGAGGAATCCGCCTAGTGATACTATTTTGCATAAGGAATGTTAGTATATTTTTTTAACAAAAAAATTTATTGAATTTAATAGAGTTCAAATTGATTGACTTCTCGTGAAGCGAAATTGCATTCTTCTGTGGATATAGGGAGTACTTTTAAACTAAATATAGTTTGAATGAATGTGGCGTTATGATGAAAAACAAATATTGTAAAATCTAAGAGGACCAAATCCAATTTATAATTAAGTGATGAAAAACAGAATTTGTAAATAGCCGAGGGACTTTTTGCATGACATTTTGGATGGTCGAGCTGATAAGTTCTAGCGAACAGGGGCCATATGTCCTCATCGTGCTCTCTCATAACAAAAAAAGTTTCTATCATTTGAATTTTGCCCCAAATAGAAGTGCATAGGTAGAGTATCACATCGACGAAACGGTACTTGAGGAAATAAAAAAAAAAAAGTTAAAATTGACGCGTTCTTCCTCTAGCCAAAATGGTTAGGGAGCTCCAGGGGCATCCCTTAGGTCCTAGTTTCCACATGCGAATTTCAAGCTTAAGGTAAACAAAAATTTTCTCGTCTCATACGAAAGTATATGTTTGTGTCCGTCCAGACATGCAAAGCCGCTGTATAAGGGTGAGGCCAGGTTTAGTTTTTTATTATTATTATTGAAAGCTACATGAGAAGTTCTCTTCTTCTTATATAATAAAAAAACTTGAGGGACGTCACTGCCTTCAGCTCTCTCTCTCTCTCTCGTGTGCCGATGTCGTGCAGTTGATGGACCTCATGTGATGTGAATGCTCAGCTTTTTATAGGAGCAGTAGGGTGATTTATCACTACATTAGTTCTCTCCTAAACCTTTAGAATGTTAGTTTATTTTTTGACGGAAGTACATCGCCCTTATTTTCGCCAATTACAGGTCGATTTATTTTTTTGGAGATCACGTCCGTTGACGTGTGGGGTCGAGAGACCTTGGCTGATCTATGAATGATAGTTGGCTCCGCGCTTGGAAAACGTTTTCACAGACTACGCCTTCCGGTTCTAGCGTGCTTGTTCTGCTCAAAAAAAAAAAAAGGGGGTTCTAGCGTGCTTGTTGCTCTGCCGGAACAGAGGCTCCAATACAGGTCAAGGGGAACTCCATACTCTGTAGGACAAGTTCTGACGATACAAAGTGCTCAGTTTATTGACTCCAGATAGGATATTATCAGACTGCAATGGATGCCTCCATCACGATTCACGAAGGCACGTTAACAAAGTACTACTACATATTACTGATGCAGAAATGCAAACACGGATGAACGCACTACGCTTCCGGGCATCGGCTGGCTTCAGATGATGCAGTGATAGATGAGTTTGACAGCATGCGAGTCTCTAGTGATGGGGATGCCGCTTCTTCTTAGGAGGCAGAAGAACGCTGCTGAGTGCCTCACGAGTCGCTATTGCAGCTCTCAGTATCTTCAAGACCTGCACAGTGCACAGGCAGAGGACCTGGTGAGAACTAAAACTGGGGTTTAATCTTCTCTTTACGATGAAATATTGTTATAAAGGCATGCTTTGGTTCAATAGTATTATAGCCTTATAGGTCGAGGATTACCTGTTCTCTGTCGAGAGTGAGTTCTTTCTCCACGAGCTTCTCCTTGGGAATATTGGATGCACGCATGACTTGGAGCGTGTTGGCCAAGGAGAAATGAAGGATGTGCAGGTCATTGGTCACGATGAAGTTTCTTAGCCCTCCCTTGATATATGCTCTACTAGTGTCATGTTCTGCACTTGTAGATTTCGGGTTCATCTCGTTGAACACATAGTCACGATAACCATAAGAGCAACCACAATTTTTGTCGCTCTCACCCTTGAAGCAAATAAAACACTTGTTGTGTGTCATTCTTCTAGGATATGATTCCTCAACTTGCAGTGCATTGATGCTGCAACCAAAAAAAGGCGCAAACTTTGGAGATAGCAACAAGCTCCGGGGCAATCTTCTCTTATGCATTCTCTTGCACTGCCTTTGACACTTTGGTAAAGATTATCAACGCATCCATTTGTGGGCCATTGACCGTAACACTTGATTATGGAACCAAGTGGAAAAGTAAGGAGGCCAAATACAAGCTCGACAAAATCTTGCCCAACCTCCGCCTACAGTATTGTGGAGTTATCTGCAGTCTGAATAAGGTTTATCTTGATAATGTTAAACTTCTGAGCATCCTTGCTTTCTTCCTTGGGGAACATATTTACTGGGAGCACATCTAGACTCACAGCATCCGGCGTATCAACAACGGTATCAAAATACAGTCCAGTTAAAGGTTCCTTGGAGATCAATGTTCTCTTGAGCAGCTTCATCATCTGAAAGAGTCGAATATATTGATGATCACTTAACAAGAAAGTTGAAATATTAGTTTTATATACATTATGTATTATATGCAGAGAGACTACCTTGTTGTAATCGAGATGCAAAAACTTCTCATCAATATCAGCTTTCTCATTTAGCCCAAACCTGTCGAGCAGTGAAAACACAAGACATGTAGAAGCAGGAGCCACTTGGAGATCATCAGTTATGATTAGCTTCGGACCACTTTTGACAAAAACTCCATCACCATCAGATCCAATCGCAACATTATTTTTCAGGGGCAATTCTAGAAGCTTATCCTGCCGGCGCTTACAACTACGATTGCAAATAGCATTACGGACGGAACTGAAAACACTCCCATAGCAATCCTTACTGCTGCATACATAGATTGATCTAGGATTTCTACCGTCAACCTTCACTTTAAGCCGATCGCACTGACTTGCAGCAGCATTGAGGGGCTCAAGAAGCATGGTCTTGCAGGCCTCGGTCTGGAAGTGCTCTATGCTGAGACCGTCGACGCTCTTGTACACCCTCATCAAGGCACCCTACTCCAGATTGCTTGCCAAGAACCCGAACGATTGTGCCAAGAGGCAGCGTCAGGAAACTGAGGAGCACGTCGACAAAATCCTTGTCAGATTCTGTGAACAGCACCCTTTGCCTCTCCTTGTCGATGAACAGCTTCACTGCAATTGACATGGTGCGCGAGGCAGTCTCTATACTGTATGTGGGCTGTTGTTCTAATTGGCGTAGGATCAGTTTTGCACTAGGCTGCGGCCGCCTATGCAGGCCTTTAAATATCCTACCCAGGCAACGATTCGAGTTCACATCTTCAGGTCAGAACTCAAAGGTCTCTCGACGCTTCACATAATCACGTCACGAGCAGTCATCTATTCAATGGAAGGGACGGTTCATGCATCGCTTCGTTTTCCAGGAGTGGTGGTCGATCAGCCTCCTTGCAGAATTTGCAGCGACTTGCGCATTTGGTTCTGTTGAAGAAGCGCTAGCCTCACCTCGTCTAGTCTAGTGAGAAATTGGAGAGAAACGTATGTTTGGTTTTTCTTTGCCATGTCGCCCATGTAGCCTTCATCATTGTCAAACGAGTGGCTAAGCAAGGACGAACAAAAGTTGTCGTGAATTAATCCAAACATCCCTTTACTTTATGTCTTCTTCCATTTTACTACTTGAGAGGGGGTGTCATCAAGATCACAAAGTTCTAATTTTTTTTTTTATAGATCCTTAAACTTATCTTGGGCTTCAGTATTGGTCCAAACGGGTCTCGACCCTCTCCATACGCTGATGTGGCGCTCTGACTCAACGCTGACGTGGATCTGACATGTTAGGTCAAGTATCTAAACTTGCACGTGGTGCTGTATTAGTCCTAAACTTCAAACATTGCATACCTAGGTCCACAAATTTGCTAATTGGCTACACGAGATACCTAAACATGCACGACAATGCCATCGGTCCTTAACTTCCAAAAATGTAGATAGGTTTGTAATTTGATAATCAAGTCATACATGAGATCTAAATTACTGTGTGATAAGTCACGTGCATGGTTGTTGTTAACTCTACGCCAAGCATGTGGGGTCTATATGTTGTCCATATCGGCTGACTATGCACCTAGCACGTGGGCCTATATGTTCATCCATCTCCCTCCCATGTAGCCCACACGACGCCCCGTTTTGTCATCTTAAAGGGCCAATAAAGGTGCCCAAAAGGCGAGGCGGCTAATGGAAGTTTATTCCTATTTCCTTTTAAATACAACTATCCCAAATTCAACCCTAAAGCACCAAATACCACAACAGGAGCCCACTCTAGCCAACCGATGACTAAATGAACTCAGAGAAACACCAAGAGCATAATGAAGCAAAACAAAAGCGTAACAAACCATACAATGAACCGTGAGAAATTGTACTCGGGCCTCGTTCGTGACCAAACTTGTTGATAGGTTTCTTGGGCGATTGGAGCGTGGAGGCCAACCAATGTCACTTGGACCTGGAGGCTTGCTCAAACACAATGTAGTTGTTGGTGGTGGTTTGCTATATTGATGCAGGTGCTAGGGCCATGGTGATGCAAAAAAGTGATGATGATGGAACAAGAGGGAGTTTGGGAAGGCAATAAGATAGATAAAGGACAACATGTGAGCTCCACGGTGCACGATCAGTAGTCACGGAAGCAACTTATCACATGATAATTTGGACATTTTTGTGTAGCCCGCCCATCTAGCCTATGGAAAAAATCTCTCGAATAGCCCACCCATTTTAGACAAGTAGAAGATAAGGACGATATGTGCACCCCCATATGTGCACCACCCACCAGTGTTTAGTTGTATGATCCACAGTCACATGCAAGCAACTTATCACATAGTAATAATTTAAACCTAGTGTGTGGCTCTATCAACAAGTTTAGTAACACACAATCTTAAAAATAGCCTACACCAAAAGACTCCTCAATAGCCTACCCATTTGAAATCGTAGAGGACTTCATGCAAAGTGGTCTCATGGACGGTATGACCCCATTAATGAGTTAGTAACATACAATTTTGGAAATAGCTCATCCAAAAAGACTCCCTCAATAGCCCACCCATTTGAAATCGCGAGAACAATCCATGCAAACGGTCTCATGGGCGGTGTGGCCCTGTTAACGAAGTTTAGAGCATCTCCAAAAGTTATGCAAATGAGTTTGCTATTTGCATTTTTGCCAAAAAACTCTAAAATCATGCTCCAACACCCTTGGCAAATCGGTTTGGCATTTTAGTAAGTTTGGCAATTGCATTATTTGTGGGAGCTTTGGCATTTGGCATGCATGGCGCTTGTATGGCTCTTGTTGAACACTATATTTAGCCGAGTCTCACGAAAGTGGTGTTCGCACACACAAAGTGACACAACCCAACTACCGATCTATTCCTCGATCACTTTTCTTATTTTCCAAACGAAATTTGCCAAACTATTGGAGAAAACTTTCTTTTACTTGGCATCTAGAGTTAGGAGTTGGCAAACAAGGGCAATTGCCAAACCACAAATGGCGACCGTTGGAGATGCTCTAAGAGCATCTCTAAAAGTTTTGCATTTGGGTTTTTTGCAAAATTTTCAAAATAACTGAAAAAAACACCCTCCAACAGTTTGACAATTGCATTTGGCAAATTAGTAATCTTTGGCATTTGACGGCATGAGCGCCCAAAAATGCGCGCGTGTTCTCAACTTTGGCAATCGCGATCGCGGCTTGCATGCTTGTAGCAGGAAAAAGTCACGGAAGTACAGGGGACTCGCGCAGCCAACAACCTCTCCTTCCCTGGCCCCACTTTTTTTAATTTGCCCAGCCCAAATTAGCAAACTATTGGAGGAAGACTTTTTTTAGACTTGACATTTGCATTTCACATTTGGCAAATAGGGAAATTGCCAAACTATTTTTGCCGAAGCTCTTGGAGATGCACGTCGCGGTAGCCAAAACAACCCATGCACGTGCCGTAGCCAAAAAAAAAAAAAAAAAATCCTCCTAGGTAGTCCATCCATCTAAAATCTTAGGGTGTGTTTAGTTGATGAAAACTTTAGGCTATTAAAATTTTTGGGTGTCACATCGGATGTTTAACCGGACGTCGGAAAGGGCTTTCGGAGACTAAATAAAAAACTAACTTCATAACTTGCCTGGAGAATGCGAGACAGATCTTTTGACTATAATTAATCTGTCATTAGTACGTATGGGTTATTGTAGCACTTATGGCTAAGCATGGAGTAGTTAGGCTGAAAAGATTCGTCTCGTCATGCACAGTGTTGGGACATGGTCCCTATAGTAGGCGGAGGTTCCTACCGATCTCATGAAACTCGCAAGTTGGCCCGATGTTAAGACATTCATTTCTGACCATTGGGACATGCTCGCAGCAGTTGGGGGAGGTTTTGCCGACCTTGCGAAATTAACAGAGATTAACCCGGTGTTAAGGTACTCCGTGCAGGACCAGGAGCGGCCTCTCATCGTGGTAGGCGGAGGTTGTCTCGTCCGCCCAGATCCCCGCTTGAAGGACATAATCCCTTCTAGGCCAAGAGACCCGGTGGAGGCTCCTGAAGCAAGCTCCGCAGGAGGCGGAGATATCTAAAGAGAACATGTCGCAGACAAAGGAGCAAGGCTAGATGGGTCAAGCGAAGGTGATGGGCAGAGAAGGAAGACTTAACACGGCTCACCATCATAGGCTAAGCCTTTAATGTGCCGACTAGTAGACCCATAAGCTAAGTTGGTTTCCAAGGCAAAAAGGCGATAGTACCCTTGTTGGGTTGTACCAGAGATAGAGGATATCCTGGGAACATCCGAGGGATAGTGTTGTAAAATAGCTTTACCTGTTATCAAAGGCTATAAATAGGGAGCAGTGACTCATATGTAACTTGGTTGGTGAATACATTAATGTAAATTGTTTTTGTGTTGTCCCTCACTGTGACTTAGTGATTCCTCCACTTTCTCCCCCCCCCCACCCCACACCGCCCGGGAGGAGGTTTCCATTGTTTCAACATACAACTAAAAACCGTGTAATTAGTTTTTATTTCATCTACATTTAATGTTCCATACATATGTCGGAATCATTCAATGTGTGTGTTGGGGGAGGGAATTTTGTGGTGAAATTTTTTGGAAACTAAACATGGCCTTAGAAAAGTTCATCCAAACTAAACTGGCCTCGTGGGTGGTCAAACGTTGTGTAGCCACCACATGCCACGACGAGACGAGATCGGACCAGTTAACCCATTCCGCGGATCGTTGCCACTGCCGCCGGGGCTCGCGCGCCCGCCACACCAGCCAATTAGCCAATTGTGCCTTTGTGACGCCAGTCGAGCCTAGTCCGTCGGCGGTGACTCTGCGCCTACGCGCCCGAACAATCGCTAACCGCTGAGATCGCGTGCATCGGTGCCATCCGAGCTGCCACACGATGGCCGTAGGATAGCAGATCCGGTGGATGCAAAAATAGCACACATGTAGCACCATCGATCGGTAGCCGCCTACGTGCATTGTGTTTAGTCTAGACACAATCTCTGCACGCAAAGACATGGGGAAGTCATTGATCGCTTCATGTATGCCATCCGAGCATAACTTTGAAACATAAAGATACCCTATTTGGACCTCAAGATTCTCTAATCTTCTCCAACTAACTACCACGATATGGATCTCCAAGACGTGATATTTATAGGTCCCGTCCGCGCATTCTAAACCCAAACTTCCCGCCAGATCTGAATCCTCGACCGTAGCCAATACACCCGGAGGCGCTGGGCAAAGATCAAACAACGGCGGTGTTGGGGGAAGCCGTGACCTGGCCACCCCCCTACTCGCCCTAAAGAAAGCGCCGCGAGACTAAGACGGGAGATAACTTGGTGGCCCCGCTGTCGCCCGTGGTCGCCGACGCGGCGAAGTTCGGTCCCAATGGACCTCGTGGACATGGGGCCGCGGGCGAAGAGAAGGCCCGAAGCCCGAGCCTCGAGGTTTAGTCCATGCAAGGACGAAAGTCGAGGTTGAGTAAGGGAAAGCCCGAGCCTCGAGGTTTAGTCCGCCTTCAAGGCCGAGTAAGGGAAAGGCCGAGCCTCGAGGTTTAGTCCGCCCTAGGGACGAAAGTCAAGGCCGACTAAGGGAAAGGCCGAGCCTCGAGGTTTAGTCCGCCTGGGACGAAAGTCGAGGTTGACTAAGGGAAAGCCCGAGCCTCAAGGTTTAGTGCGCCCAGTGGGACGAAAAGTCGAGGCCGGGTAAGGGGAGCCCGAGCCTCGAGGTTTAGTCCGCTCGAGTGGACGAATGTCGAGGCCGAAAAGGGAAAGCCCGAGCCCGGAGGTTTACTCCGCTTAGGGACGAAAGTCGAGGCTCGAAGGGAAAGGTCGAGCCTTGAGGTTTAGTCCGTCCAGGGGACGAAAGTCAAGGCCGACTAAGGGAAAGGCCGAGCCTCGAGGTTTAGTCCGCCCAGTGGACGAAAAGTCGAGGCTAACTAAGGGAAAGCCCGAGCCTCGAGGTTTAGTCCGCCTAGGGACGAAAGTCGAGGCCGAGTAAGGGAAAGCCCAAGCCTCGAGGTTTAGTCCGGCCAGGGACGAATGTCGAGGCTGAGTAAGGGAAAGCTCGAGCCTCGAGGTTTAGTCCGCCACGGACGAAAAAGTCGAGGGCCGAGTAAGGGAAGGCACGAGCCTCGAGGTTTAGTCCGCCTAGGGACGAAAGTCGAGGCCGAGTAAGGGAAGGCACGAGCCTCGAGGTTTAGTCCGCCTAGGGACGAAAGTCGAGGCTGAACAAGGGAAAGCCCGAGCCTCGAGGTTTAGTCCGCCCAGACTAAAGTCGAGGCTAGGCAATGGCTTGGCCGCCCAAATATTTGGCCTCCCCAGCCGGAACTAAAGCCTTTCTTCGCAGCAGGACCGAATGAGATTCACTTCGGCCGCACTGCCTTTATCCTGCGCAGTGTTCGTGATCCAAATGACGAATGGACCCGACGGAGGTTGGTAGGATCACAAGGCGAAAGGATCGCTCTACCCCCACCAGCGAGGAGCTCAAGGAATCCGGGGGTAGGTAGAGGGGCAAAAGAGGAATTGTAAGAGTCTACGGACTATAAATAGACCCCGTGGGGCATTGTAAAGACTAGATTCAAATCAATAGAAAGAGTGCCTTGGTTTCGTATCCACTTTCTTGTGTTGTCTTTAGCGTTTCGTCCTACCGGGGGTGGCCTGCTTTGGGGCCACACCAACAAAGCGGTGGGGAGGAAACAGAGTGATGGAGGTCGGGGAAGTGGAGGCCGCGTCGTGGCGCTATTGAGCCCCTCGACGCCGCCTCCGCCACGTCGGTTGCATGCTGAGCGGCGATTGCCAGGTGGCAGGCTTGTCAAGCCCCCATGCAAGGCGCGACTTCCTTTTTTTGCCACGCCTTTGACAACGTGGCGTCTAAATGTGCTAGTTTTGGCAAAAAAAAAAAAAAAAAAATCAATTCGTGTTCTTTCTCAAATTTGTTTTAAAAAAGTGTTAAAAATGCAAAAAGATTCCACGTCTGCCGGCCTGCCAGCCCATCGATCGAGCCTAATGCGAGCAGGATTCAATGCAGGCGCGCTCGTGGCTGCTGAGATCGGAACGGAAGTGCCATCGGTTTAGCCTAGACACAAATCTCTGCACGCGAATTCCCACATAAACATCGGAGGAAGTCATTAATTAACTGCTTGAATGCACGGTTATGTCAGGCGAAGGTTGAATCCGGCATTACGTCCAGGTACATACAGTCCCTTCCCACCGCTTATTATGGGGAAATTAGTTGGGTACATTATTCTTGTGATGAAATTTCCTAATAATAATAAAAAAATTTAAAGCACAAACAGATTGCGCAGACCAGCTGATCCAGCCGCCAGGTGCCTTCCGAGCTGGCCGCTCGGTGGCCGTACGATGGCAGATTCGATCGGTGGAGGCAAAATCGCGTAGCTTCGAAACAGAAAGATCCAGTTACGTCTGGCGCTGCCTGTACCCTATTTGGATCCAAGATTCCAACAAATCACCAACGGATGGATTGATAACCACGAGATACGGTTCTCTCAGGCGTAATATTTATAGGTTCCCGTCGGACGCACACGGGCATTCTAAGTTCTAACTAAACCCAAACCCAGCAGTAGAGATCTGTCCACCCTGCAGGCGGCGCCAAAGCCAAGCGGCGGCGACGATATGGAGATCGAGCGGCACCCCAGCCGCAGGGTTGCGGCTGTGGGCGAGGACGACGACGGCGACGTGGCGCTGGTGGAGCAGGTCCGGCTGACCGTGCCGACGACCGACGACCCGACGCTGCCCGTGTGGACGTTCCGCATGTGGACCATTGGCATCGTCTCCTGCGCGCTCCTCTCCTTCTTCAACCAGTTCTTCGCCTACCGCACCGAGCCCATCATCATCAGCCAGATCACCGTCCAGGTCCGTTATCCGTTGCGTAGAAATCGATCGTCGGGGTCACGATCGTCGTCTCCGCCGGCTTGGTCGATCTGATGGCGTGCGTGCATGCAGGTGGCGGCGCTGCCGGTGGGGCACTTCATGGCGCGGGTGCTTCCCAAGACGAAGCGCTCGGCGTTCGGCAGAGAGTGGGCGATGAACCCGGGGCCCTTCAACGTGAAGGAGCACGTGCTGATTTGCATCTTCGCCAACGCCGGCACCGCGTTCGGCAACGGCGGCGCCTACGCCGTCATGATCATCAACATCATCAAGGCCTTCTACAAGAGGAACATCTCCTTCTTCGTCGGCCTGCTCCTCATCATGACCACTCAGGTGCCTTGCATTGCTTTGTGTTACCGCACGGTCGATCGATCAATTAGCCAGAAATATGTATCTTTGCATGTTACCCAACATGCGTGGCCTGTGATGTATAGGTGTTGGGGTACGGATGGGCAGGGCTGATGAGGAAGTACGTGGTGGAACCGGCGCAAATGTGGTGGCCGGCGAGCCTCGTGCAGGTTTCTCTCCTCAGGTGAGTGATTGAGCCTGCAGGACCCCTTGACTGAACTGATGATGGCTGCACTGCATATCAATCTACCTGTTCCTGAACAGGGCGTTGCACGAGAAGGAGGAGCGGCGCATGACGCGCGGCAAGTTCTTCCTGATCGCGCTCATCAGCAGCTTCGCGTGGTACATCGTCCCGGGCTACCTGTTCCCGACGATAAGCACGGTGTCATGGGTGTGCTGGGCGTTCCCCAAGTCGATCACCATGCACCAGATCGGCTCCGGCATGGACGGCATCGGCATCGGCGCCTTCACTTTGGACTGGTCCGTGGTGGCCGCCTTCCTCTCGAGCCCGCTCGTCTCCCCTTCTTCGCCATCGTCAACGTCTTCGTCGGCTTCGTGCTCTTCATCTACATCATACTGCCCGCGTGCTACTGGGGCTTCAACCTCTACAACGCCAGCACGTTCCCAATCTTCTCCACCGACCTCTTCACGGGCGCCGGCCAGCTCTACAACATCTCCGCCATCGTCAACGACAGGTTCGAGATCGACATGGACGCCTACGCCAAGCAAGGCAAGATCCACCTCAGCTTGCTCTTCGCCATATCCTATGGCCTCGGCTTCGCATCCATAGCCGCCACGCTGTCGCACGTCGCCCTCTTCTACGGCAAGTACGTGCACCAACACACGCTAGCTACCTGTTTGTGTTGGCCCCTCGATCCTCATCTGACTTTTTCGTGTTGTGTTTCTGGTCTCAAGGGAGATATACCAGAGGATGCGACAGTCATACAAGGGCAAGCCGGACGTGCACACGAGGTTGATGAGCAAGTACGCCGACATACCCAACTGGTGGTTCTACTTGCTGCTCGTGGTGACCACGGCCGTGGCGATGGTGCTCTGCACCGTGTTCAAGGACGAGGTGCAGCTGCCGTGGTGGGGGCTCCTCTTCGCCTGTGCACTCGCCTTCTTCTTCACGCTCCCCATCAGCATCATCACCGCCACCACTAACACGGTACGTGTGCCCAGCCTACTTATTACCAACAATACAATTCCTAGTCGGCCGTGTTGAGAGCGTGCGTTTGCAGACACCGGGGCTGAACATCATCACGGAGTACTGCTTGGGGCTAATCCTGCCGGGGAAACCCATAGCCAACGTCTGCTTCAAGGTCTACGGCTACATGAGCATGAACCAGTCCGTCTCCTTCCTCACCGACTTCAAGCTTGGTCACTACATGAAGATCCCGCCGAGATCCATGTTCCTAGTTCAGGTACATGCATTTCGTTGTCCATTGCTCTCTTTGATCGATCGTCGTTGCCAACCGCATGCGGTCGTTGTTGTCCGGCCAGTTGATCGGCACGCTGGTGGCGGGGACGGTGAACACGATAGTGGCGTGGTGGCTGTTGACGACGGTGCCGCACATCTGCGAGAAGGATCTCCTCCCGGAGGGCAGCCCGTGGACGTGCCCCGGCGACCACGTCTTCTTCGACGCGTCCGTGATCTGGGGCCTGGTGGGTCCGCGCCGCATCTTCGGCCCTCTGGGCTACTACAGCGCGCTCAACTGGTTCTTCCTCGGCGGCCTCATGCTGCCGGCGGTCGTGGGCTCCTGGCCAGGGCGCTGCCGGGCCACGCCTGGTGGATCAGCCTCATCAACCTGCCAGTCATCCTGGGCGCCACGGCCAACATGCCGCCGGCGTCGCCCATCAACTACACGGCCTGGTGCTTCGTCGGCACCGTCTTCAACTTCTTCGTCTTCCGCTACCGCAAGGCGTGGTGGAAGCGCTACAACTACGTGCTGTCGGCGGCCATGGACGCCGGCGTGGCCATCATGGGGGTCGTCATCTACTTCGCGCTGTCGGGACACTCGCTCGACTGGTGGGGGTCCAGGGGCGAGCACTGCGACCTCGCCACCTGCCCCACGGCCAGAGGCGTGCTGGTGGACGGCTGCCCCGTCCTCTGATGATGATGACGATGATCAGAATACCAAGAAATACTTGCCTACCTAGAGGTCCAGATGCGTGTATTTTATTATACAGATTTGCCGTTGGACCTTGAAAAAGTGACATTGAGTATGGTATACGTTATGGCTTATGAAAATGTTCCCGTGCTCTTTTTCTTATCTGTTTTGTTCTATTTGCGTTTGTCCTGTAATTCAGCGTATGCAAAACTTTTGCCATTATTAGTTTTACTAGCAAATATATGCCTGTGCGTTACAACGGGAGAAAAAAACATTAGCATTCATGCAAAATGATAACCTGAATGGCACATATTTTGTAATGATCGTGACCTCTATGACCTTAATTTTTTTTCTAATAATATTTTACTGTTGCAAAGTCATTGATAATGACCTTAATATCAATTTCATTTAATAATTTCTTCTCGACCTCCACAACATTAGATTAATTAAACAATTTATATTAAGATTTGACGTTGTTTTACCGAATTATAATATGGTTTACCGAATCCTACGCTAAAATCCTAGGTCTGCCACTGCACGACAACTATTGGCCACTCAGCTGGATTTCTTATAGTGCTTGTAGTACTCTAAAAAAATTATCAATACCTCCTCTTTGTGATTCTGTCAAGGCCTAATTTATCCTTTTCTTCCTTTTTCATTTTTCGTCTCATGAGTGCTGCACTGTGTCGTGGGATTCCTTTTTCGAGATCACGCCCATCGGCTGTGTCGTGGGATTCCTAAATCTCAAATCTAAAGAAGTACGGAGTACTCTCGTAAGCATTGGGGACAAAAGCAAATAATGATGATTACTTGATTAGGGCCGGCGGCCGGGGACAGCTTCTTACCTTCGTATGTGAAGACCAGGCTGAAACGGATGGATCGGAGTCAGCAGTCACGGACGTGGGTGGGTGCCGCCGGCCGGTGGCCGCTGGCATCGCGATTTGCGAAGGCAACGAAGACGCACGGGAACGGAGTCCGGTGGCCGTGCGGCGGAAGGGCAGCTGAATTGTCGCGCTCGCGCGTACGCCAGGCTTCAGCTATTCCTATGCTATGGGCCACGGAATGAACACTGCACATACATATATATTTGGGCTTGGGCCCCTTGGCTTCAAGGCCCAGTGCGGAGGGCAGGCAGGAAAAGAAAGGTGAAACTTGGGCCCCTTCGCTTCAAGGCCCAGTTCGGAGGGCAGGCAGAAGAAAAAAAAGGTGAACGGGAATTTTCTCTTTATTGGTAGGTATAGATAAAAAAAGTCCACCTACACGATATTGGGGGACGACCGTTCCACGCTGTTCGACGGGCCAATGGATTCAAGGGCGAGGAGTACGCGACATCGCGCCCGCATTGCTGGACTTCGCCGAAGAAGAGACATCTCCACCACCACAAAGGGCCGACGGATCCGCAGGGGCATGCTTGGGTCGATCGGATTACAAGGGGAATCACCGTGCAAGTCACGCAGGAATACTTCACGCTGTGGGAGCTCGCCAACCAGTTCACCTATCCGAAGAAGAAGATCGCCTAGCCCGGAGATGGACAACCACCGGTGCCTACACATCCTCCTCGCATACGATGCACTTATGGCGAAGCTCCCACCCGATCCCCCGGCCGCACCAGGATTTGGAAGACTTGAGCACCCCCCCGCATGTCAAAATCTTCCTTTGGCTAGCAGTGAGGAAGCGGCATTGGACGGCGGACCGAAGACACAAGCACAGGCTCTAGGCAAACGACAACTACTTCCTCCGTGGATCGGGAGCCAAAACCATCAACCACATCATCGCATCCTGCTCATACTCTAGGCAGATCTAGTGGACCATCCTTGGTGCCCACTCGCCGCAAGTCGACACGCCGCTATTGGACCGGTGGGAGCAATGGAGGTAGAGGTGGCAAGGAGAAAAGCCGGAAGGGGGCGACACTCTCTTCGCCCGGTGGCAGATCCGAAAGAGTGAAATGCAAGGTTTTTCCGGCGCGAACGAAACCGCGGCGATAATCCAGCTCTTAGCCACCATGAAGCAAACCGCCGACTTGTGGATCGATGCCGGGCGCCAAATCTCAATTGTCTAACCCGCGAGTAATCCCGATCGAATAGAATAGGGAGGCGGCGATATTGTAAACCTTTTACCTCCATATCGCACTTGATGCGCTCCTTTGTAAAAAATAAAAAAAAAGTCTCCTTAATGAAAAGATGCGTAAATCTTTTACGTATTCGAGAAAAAAGTTTTATAAAAGGAAAAGATAAGTTCCTGATTTCTTTGGGAACTGTTTCGTTGTGCTCTTATGCAATGCTGCCTGGAATCTAAGCAACCGAGATTTCGGTCGACTAGATCGGCGAGCCAATTCTGAATCTCTTCGCTATGAAAATCAGAAACCCCCAATAGCTTTGGTGTTTCGGTCAACACAAACTGAAAACACTTTGCCATATGAATCTGATTTGCCAAAATAAAAATAAAAATAATCGACCAACGGAAAAGTGTATGTGGATTGTAGCGACAGATGTCAGACACAGTCACACAACAAGATAGCAAACAAAAACTCAGCCGAGACTCAAACTTTTTTTAAAGAAAACTGTTGGGACTACCCAACAGTGCAAATTTTAAAGAAAAATGGTGTCACACCAAAACTTCACCTGCCTTCGTGACACAAGTCCAAATTTTTGCCTCAAATGAATGCATATCAGGATATGTATTTTCGAGAACTTTTCGAGAACGTGCAGAAGACTTTACTGAACTGAAAATTGCCATCAGGAAGAAGAACGTTCCCTGCCTCGTCTTCGGAACTAGTAGTGGTGACGAGGCCGTCTCTTTGGTTTGGTTGCCAAGCAGGTCAGGGTCAGTGCATCGCGAGAGATCAATGCAGCCCTCAACAGGTTGAGTGCCTGCTAAAAACAATTGTCACGCAAGTAGATTTGTGATGTGTAAACATGAAGCTAGAAAAAAAATGTTACTCTGGTCACCTCCACTTGTGTGAACGTGAACTCTGTTGTCTCAAGCTTTGATACGGAGAGTTCCTTGCCCTTCAGTTCGTGCAAGGCGTTCATTAGCGAGAATGGAGCCACGCCAAGCTCATTAGTCACCAAGAACTTGCCTGGTCCCTTTGCATAGCCACCACCGGTCTCTGTTGTCATGGTTGGCACCTTGGGATTCACCGGCAACACTCTCGTGATGTCGTGGGAACATTTCATTTTCTTAAACACGAAAGTAATATGGTTTCTGATGCAAGGAGAGCAGCAAGCAACAGAAGATACAATTGGCGGCACCTCATCACTTGGTAGCAGGGGATTGCTACAAGTGAAGAAGGGGGGCAACTTGGGGGAGATGAGCATGTCTCGATTATTCAGGTTGGGGCCCACACTTTCGTAGAGATTATCAATACAGGTCATGGATGAAGAACCTCCAAGGAGCGCCACCACTTGGCCGAGTGGTAAAGTCAGGAAACTGAACAGAAGATTGCAAAATTCTACACCCACCTCAGCGTGTACTACCGACGGATTTGTGTTTGCCACTAGAAGTTTCACTTTAATGACATTACAATCTGAACTTGAATCGTTCTCAGAACTAACATAGGCATCCATAGAGATGTGTTCATCTGTCCTTATGGACTCGTGGGATGTTTTGAATACAAGATCAGTCAGGGGTTGATCAGACCTCAGCATTTGCTTAAGAAGGTTTTTTATCTGTCGATAAATAAAAGAGGAAAATTTCAATTCAAGACCATGCATGAATGAGTTTGCAAAAAGATAGCAATGTAAACCAGATCTTAGTGCTTACCTCCTCTAAGCCAAGTTCTAACGATTTCTCTTCAAGCATGGTTACGTCCTCAATTCCCAAGTCACGTAAAAGGGACATGAGATTGTCCGTATCCGCAGACACAACTTGCAGATCATCTGTAATGGCATAGCTCATTCCGCTGCCGCCTCTTACAAAAACCCCATCATCTTTACCTTCCTCATCTCCCTTCCCCCACACCAACCAATGGGCCAAGGGTTCCCCACACTGCCCGCACGGCACATCTGGAACTGAGCTATAGTACATCGTATCAATGACGCACTTAGTCTGGCTGCAAACCCAAATGCTCCTGGGGTTCCTGTTGTCAATCCTGACAACAAGATCCTCGCAGAGTGCCCCGGCAGCGCTGAGGGGCCTAAGCAGCATGTTCTTGCAGGCCTTGGTCTGAAATGGCTCTCATCAAGGCTCTCCACGCTCTTGTACAACTCATCGAAGCAGCCCAGAGATGACTCCTTGCCGAGCAGCCGAACAATGGTGCCGAGCGGCAGAGTGAGGAAGCTGAGGAGCACGTCCACGAACTCCTTCCCGGACTCTGCAAACACCACCTTTTTCTTCTCGTTGTCCACTAGGAACTTGACCTGGATCTTGCCAGCTCCAGCAGGCTCAGCTCCGGCCATGGATATCGGCGACAGAATGCTCAATCAGAGAACCTGAAGCTTTGTGGGAGGGTTGAGTGGATTGCTTGAGTTGGGATTCAGAACCCACCTAAAAGCTTTAATGCCGTGATACCTTCGGAACGGACTGTTCAGATTCAGTGCTTCCCTTCAATACCTTCAGTTCAGAACGGTCTCTTCAGATTCAGTGCTCCATTTTAATTGTATCACAATTCCCAAAATGCAGCGCCAGGGCCCCAAGGGTCTTCTGAATCCAAGCTGTGGCGTTTGGTCTTCTGAATCCAAGCTGTGATCCCAGTGGTATATGAAAGGTAAAGCACTGCCCGTATTCATAGGGAAACACGAATGCTATGTCATCAGTTCATCACACCAGAAAGCGGACCGTCTTCTGTCACGAGCATGCATTGACGTAAGTCCTTTGTGCAGCTCGACTCCTTTCACTTTATATCGAACACACACCGACGCAGTTGTGTGATAGTGACACTTCTTATGCAACCAAGATCGACTGCTCTATTCATAATTTTTTTGTGATTGGCTAAATGAGAATGAAGCCAAAGTTCTGACATTCGGTTTCTAAGAAAGCCACATTGGATGAAACATGATAAAATAATAATCCTCTATTTATTTAAATTTCATACCTCATATATAGTTGTCATGCCGAGAGAGTTTCATCTACATGAAGCTTAGTTCTTCTCTCTTTTTGAAAATGTTGCTACGTATGCAATCTATTTAATAATGTGGATAAAAACACTAATTAAGATAGACCTAATTAACTTAAGCGTATATTGATTAAATTATTTATTATGACGTCCAGTTCAAGAGATGGTATACGGTTTTCATAACATACGTTGCCAATTATAAGATACCCTCTCCCACATAAAAAAGAGTGGTACAATTTTTTGCTAAAAAACTATATTATTATTATTATTATTATTATTATTATTATTATCATCATCATTATTATTATTATTATTATTACTTGGTAAATTTAGTATTTATTTAATACTCCCTCTGTACGGGAAAATAAAGTTGTTTTCGAGGCATGGATGTGGTTTTGCACAAATGAAGTAGTTTTGATTCTATTTATGGACCATGTTGGTATCCACAAAGCTGGCAAACAGGGAAAAAATCCACCTAGAGAGTACACAAAATATTCTTACCATTATTTATAAATTATGTATTAATTATATCCATTAACAAATAATAAATAATTTATTATTTTTAAAATAAATAAATAAATTTATTATTCTTTAAAAAATAGTATAAGAAGAAAACTTGATTTTTTTTGTAGGTAGCCGGGCTCTAGCCCCTCTACAATAAAGTAATCAAGGTTATTTACTATAGCAAAAACAAAAAAAAACACTACTAAATTTTTTCTGCAAATCAACATCTTCATTGTTTCAGCCCCTAAAATTATTTTTAGGCTTCGTCACTGTGATCAGCCAAAGTCGCACCTCAAATTCTTTTATTGTTTATCTGCTCGTTTGCTTCGGTTGATTAGCATCAATCCACTATACACATGGTTTTGCACTGGATGGGCTGATTACGGTCCCTACTCCCTATTGCACTCCCGGTTACCAATACAGGCCTGTCCCGGCCCACTAGCTGAACATCAGTGTTAGTTAGACTTTACAGTGAAGAAATTGTTTGATCGGTAATATCCAAAAACTTTGGTTCACTGACACCTCTAATACTAATAGTATTGTTCGACTGTCTGTACTGATTGTTGGCACTATCGTATTTATATTCTTTTTTTGGTGGAACATATATCAAGAGGTCATGAGTTTATCGGGCCTTGCCTTCCCAAATCCCATTCAATCTTAACCGAAGTTTTTCTTTTCTTTTTCGCGATCAGGCCAACCGAACCATCAACTACAGATCGGCTACCGTGCACCCAAGTACTAAACTGGAATCCTTTTGTTTCCTTGATTAATTTGATTTGATGGCCTCACGCAGGCGAGTTGTCATCACTAGTGTGCAGTGGTGGAGCGGGGGCGGGGGCCATAGAGAAAAAACGAACAAATTTTTTTTTAGAGAATAATCAATTTTGTATGAATTTGGGCCTCTGCCACGAAGGCCAAGCACCGCACGACGTCTACATCATGTCAGAGACGTACTCAGAGTGTGGTCGACGTCAATCTGTTGATCGCGCGCAGTTGTCACGGATGCAAGGTTTGTTCCGCGCTGATGGTGTTCGCTAGCAAGTAGCAACGATGACCATTACCCAATACAGGCGCGGATGGTAGCAACGATGTCCGGAGAAGGATGTTGTTCACTGTCAACAATGTCGATCTACTGAAATCATCATTGTTCCATTACCCAATACAACGAAAAAAGTAACGAATAACTGAAAACCAAATTCCATTAGCAATAGCTCCCCACAACCCCCACCAAAAAAATTATTACAAGATAAAGAAACGCGAGCTAGCTTAGCTACCTGGAAAGCAAACACACTGAAGTAGCCCCGTCAACTCTAGTGAGGCAAGCAGAGCCCTCGAAACATCGAGCCTTCCTAGATACTCGCCAAATGGTGCTCCGTCGTACTACGTTGTGCGGTGCTTGGCCTTCGTGGCAGCCAATCATGGGCCTTGGCCCAAATTCATACAGAATTGCTTATTCTCTATAAAAAAGTCTTCGCCTTTTTTATGGGGGCCGTGCCCCCTACACCCCAACCCAACCCCCAACCCCCACCCCCACTCCGGCACTTGCTAGTGCGTCCTTTTTACTTGTCAGTTTGCCAAGATCTGTCGCTATTCAGAGCCACGGGCGTGTTGGAGGGCGACGAGGACACGACCCCACGAGGTGTCAGCGGCTCTTCCAAATTCCAGAGTACGGGAATCATGAGCAATGAAGCACAACATAATTGCCTCTGATTCCGAAGACTAGCAGCATCGAAATAAATTGTATGGTCCTTGGGTGCACTGTCTCTCCAATGCATTCACCGATACACGAGGTATGTGAAAAAAAATCACAACCGTATAGGTATAGTAATGTTGAATCTCGCCACACATGCAATTTATTTCGTGCACAATTATCCTGAAATATAGGAAGCTATCAAATTCTCGGTATCACCTTAAGCATATGATTTTTTTTATGTGCCACATGTCACTTGATTGGTAAGATCCAAAACCGCTGTCCACCGTGATTTTGGAAACCATCTTGTATTGAACACTATCGCATTTTGTCGTGGTTCGATATCACGGTGACCACGGTCACAAGAATCGACGGGCTAACGCGTTCTCGAATTCGGGCCTAGCTCTAGAGACAATGACACAAGTTTATATCTTTGTTTCGGGCGAGATCAAGCTCCCCCAGTCCAAAAGATCACTATCCGAGCTCAAATGCTCATACCGGGTGCGCATAAGCAGTCGAGAGAGGAGCGGCTCCCAAGTCTCTTGAGATTGAGGCAAGTGCCAATATGAGGGTGAGTGAGGATGCTCGGTTTTTGAGAGCGGGATTTCGTTGTCCCTTTTTCTTCTCTCGCCTCAATCGAGAACCCCGCCCTCCTTTTATAGCGACAAGGGGAGCAGGGACATGTGAGCTCTTCGAGTTGAGGCGAGGGGGATAGAGTGAGGGGCTATGAAGTGGCGGGTAGGTGAAAGAGCTCTCCGAACGAGCTCGTTGATTGGTCGAGCTCTCTTCGAGCTCTCGGTAGCTTTGAATGCCGAAATCGATCGTCGTTGTGCACGTGAATCCCTGGCTCAGGCGGAGGTCGGCGTCGTCTGTCTTTAATCGTAGTTGGAAGTTGTCTCTTCGGTATGGGAGGAGCGGTCATGCCGCCGACGCCGAGATGCGCCGTGTTGTACCCGTGGGGACGGTAGTAGAGTTGTTGGATGCGATGGGATACGATTGAGGGAGCTCTTTGGGCGAGCTCTTTGGTCGGGCGGAGTCTTCTTCGAGCTCTTTGCGGCTTTGGATGCTGAAATTGGTCGCCGCCGTCTGCGAATCGAGGTTTGGGCGGTGGTAGGTGTCGCGCCGCCCCTAATCGTGGTAGGAATCGATCCCTTCGACATGGGCGCGACCATACCATGGATGAGGTATGCACACGCCGACCGTGCCTGAGGGTACCGTGGGCGACGCCGTTGGAGCCGATGGGGTATGGCGGTATGATGGAGGAGACCCCTCCTCGTTGCTTTAAGCGATGCGTGGCTACGCATTTCTGTCGTGGAGTGGTTGGCCGACTCATGCATCGGCGTGCTTTGCGCGGAAGAGCGATGAGCTCTTCCGTCGTCGCAGACTCGTTGAGCCCTCGAGCCCGAGCGAGACGGGAAGAGGTCCTCGGGAGGACGTCCGTCACGCGAATGGGGAGCTCACTTCGGAGAGCCTCTGGTGAGGCGAGAATAGGTCCCCCAAGACGGAAAGCTTCATTATCTGGCGTGCTTTCGGCCATGGTGGGAGCTTCGTCCCGCGGGCGAGTTCTTCTGGAGGGTAGTGACCTCTTTGCGTTGATCGACGGGCTCTTGGGGCTGCCTTAGCTTGTTGACGCGTCGGCGGGGAGCTTATCGTTAGTGTCCCGATCTCGATCCCCACAAGAGCCCCCCGAGTCACCCGGGAGAGGCGGGGTCTCTCCCAGATCTTTGACCAAATGGTGGCCTTTGTCGCGGTGGTTCTTAAGTTGGGGAATGTTTGGGTGACGCGGTTTTTTTTTTTTTTTTTTTTCCCGCGGTGTAATGAGGCTCCGTGAGAGCTGTGAGCTCCTCGCGAGGCTTTTTAGAATTGTCGGCTCATCGACCCGCTTGTCTTTTCGCGGTGTGGAGACGATGTAACACCCAGTGTTACTTACCGCTTAAGTCATGGTTTGGATAAAATTAAGTTTATTTTATGTTTTTTATCCTAAGTGTGTTGTTGGATGAGGGTTGGATAGTATAGGTTGGGAATCTGAAATTTGAATCAAATTCAAGTTTGAATTGAACTCCGAAAAACCCTAATTTTCCATTCTTTCTTTTACCCCCTTTTCTTTTATTTAAAATTTATAAAGAATTTGGATATGGTTATTAAAGCATTTTTGTAGAGTTTTCAAAGTTGAACAAAGTTGGTATTTTGAGTTTTCAAAGTTTAGTTCAAAATTTAGAGTAATTTTGAAAATACCAAAATTAGGTTTTGTCCCCTTTTGATTTAAAACCATATTTCAAAATCTAAGCAAAATTTGCAAAAAACTTTCAAAAAAGTTAGTTTGTAGATCTTGTTGAGATGCACAAAAGTCATGTACAAAGTTTTTCAAGTTGTTACATGATTTTAAAAGTAATTTTGAATTCAAATTTCAAAATTTTGAACTGCATTTCAAAAGTCATATTTAGAGGCTGAATTTGAAAATCTTCCAATTATGAAAATTGTAGATCTTGAAAAATTAGCCTAAGTCACTTTTTGAATTTTTCGAGTTCAGTTCAAATTTTGGGAGAATTTGGCAAATTTCAGCAAGTTAGGGTTTAGGGTGCTACAAAGAATAGGGAATTCACGTGTACGCGGCCGCCATACCGGGTCGGCCGCCGGAGCGCCGCCCGTGGCGTTCTCAGCGGCGTTCAGCGCCGCTGGCGTCGCGTGGTCGACGTCGTGGATGACTTCGCGAAGGTCCCAGCCACCTCACCATCCCTCTCTCTTCTTTATAAGCCCGTTAGGCCGTCGACGTTCTTCTCCTTTTTCCGAACCGCCGCCGCCGGAAAATCGCCGCCCGCCCGTCGAAATTGGTCGCCGTCGAGCATCTATTCACTAAACCAACCACGTCCAATGCCTCCGCCTCTTCCCTAAGCCCCTTCGACACCCAAACCCGCAAGCCTTTCCACCGCCCGCAACGCTACAGTGAGTCGCGGCCTTCCCGCAGCCGCTCGCCCAGCCGCCGTGAGTCCGCCGCCCGTTGTAAACCTTGCTCCTGGTGAGCTTTCGATCGTTTTTCTTTCATCAATCGAGTGGCCGGGTGATGTGGTCGTGATCGACCTCCCCATTTTCCCGCCTGAAGCCCGAAGCCGTCGGAACGCCGTCGTCGTCGCCGTCTTAGAGCCGCCATCGCCGCGGTCGACCTTCCTCCCGGTCCACCTCCGCCCTAGCTAGCGTCGCGCGCGCATCGAGATCGCGGTGAGCTCTAGCCCTCGCCGTCCTTTTCCTTTCCACTCTACCGCAGCTGCAGCGCCGAACGCCGGTGGCCATGCCGCGGCCACGCCCACGAGTGGCAAGGCCACAAAGAGCGTGGTCCACTTCGTAGCAAATGGGCCGCCCAAGAAGAATAGTGTTGGGCCGAATCAAATTTTGGGCCAAAATAAAAATAGTTCGGCCCATGATGAACAGTACTGGGTCTCTTGAACAAGATGGGCCGCACGCATCTTGGGCTAGTTTCGTCCGTGTGTCTTTTTCTTTTATTCAATGTTTTATCAATTAGTATTTGTTTGAATAGTGTTTGATTCTTGTGAATTTCATATAAATTCAAGTTTAGCTTTAAAAATTCTGAAAAATTTTGTAGAAGCTTCTTATGAGTATATGAATCCATGAAAACTTTGAAACTTTGATTTTGAGTAGTTCTTGCATGTTTTAAAATTACAAATTTTAATTGAAAAATGCATCTTCCATGATTTTTAGAAAATAAAATATTTATTCAAAAATCATGAAAATTTATTTGGTAATGTTTTTTATGATGTGACCTACTTGTATAAAAAGTTTGCGGTCATTTTGAAATGTTTAAATTATTTTCTATATTATGCTTTATTTTATTTATTAGGAAGGTGAGTGTTTAGAGTTTAATGATTTAGGTTTTGTGTGACTTTTGGGTTGTTTTGTGAAACTTGGATCATATCATAATCAAATGGTCCTTGAGAACTCCGTAGGCAATGGTGATGATATCTTGTAGAGTAGTTTAACAAGTTGGTTTTGTTGGGTTGCAACTTTATCGTGAAGGAAAGTTGTACTCAAGATGTTTATCATTTCATGCATTCATCGAGCATCATGTTTATCATTCCATCATGCTAAAGCATGCATCATCATCTACGTGTAGAATATACGAGAGTGAGATGGTTCATGATGGTCGAGCTTCAAGAAGATTCTTTCACCCGAGGTGCCTGTCAAGTTTGACGCTTGGCGATCCAACTTCGAATCGACTTTCCTCGCAACAAAAGGCAAGCCCCGAGCATAAACCCTTCTCTCGCTTTATAAATATTTTATTCACCTTAAGTCTAGTGCAATGTGCATTAAGTTAGTAGGAGTTGGTTGATACCGTTGTTTGCATGATTACCTTGATCTACGCTATTCCGAGAATTTTATCCCACTAGTATGTGTAGGTCGATATCTTATGCTTAGTAATGCCTAGACTTCGTAGAAGTCGAGTGATGGTTTCATCATTCGCTAGATATAGATTTTATCTTTGTTCCTCCCCGGCTTTGGAAAAAGAGAACACCTTGATGGTGGTTCATGAGAATACATATGGTAGTGATGAACTTGAGATCGACGGGACGTAGGTTGAAAGCCTTTCGATACCTAGCCGTGCTTGTCCCGTTTGATCGTTTAAGGACCGTCCCGTTGTTTGGCCCGAGTGAAATCGGGGCGTGTTGAACGATAATGCCTCGAGACCTTTTTGGTCAATGGCACGCCCGACCGGGCAAATCACCCTGGTCGGGAACCCTAACTAGCCACATACTCCGGTAAGCGGATCTCGGTGGAGCCAAATCGAATGGCAACCACGCACCGGGAGTGGAGAGATGGCGGAGTAGCGTGTACCCACCCTACCGGGTAAACCGTCATTGTCATTAGGATCAAGGGTAGGGAGGTGGAGTAATCACTCTCGTGGCGCAGCCTCGCTCCCATTTTGGACAAATCTGAGAAAAGGTTGATATATGCAAGTTTGGGTACTACATATGTCGTGGTGGTTAGGGGATCCCCACCGGGTATAATCGGTTCATGAATCGCCGTTGCTTCTGGAGAAGGAGACCCGATTCCCGACCTTCATCGTAGTAATTGAAGAAACAAGGTTAATCATGGTTATGAAAGGAAAAGAGATGCGTAAAATAATTTGAGATGTGTTGTTTAAAAAGTGTTTGAGATAGAACAGTGCAAATCTAGCTATTTATGTTCCAACAAAATTGATGCTAAAACTATTGAAAGTAAGGATCCACTTGTAGTAAGCTTTTCGCAAACTTTCCTTTTCTAACTCTACTTCCCTTAAGCCAAAGATATCCTTGGAGTCTTTTCTTTTGTGCGGGTAAGTCTTGCGGAGTACATTGTGTACTTTCGGGGTTTGTTAACCCTTGTTGCAGTGCTGACTCTTGCTTTGCTAACAAAGGTTGTGTCGGTGGGCTCGACATGATCCGGTTATCCCTTATAGTTCTACTGAAGCTTCCGTAAAATTAAGTTAAGTTTACTCAAATGTAACTTACTCACAATTGTAAAATTTATGTTATTATTCTTCCGCACTCGATCTATATTTTTGTAACAAATGTTGTAATGTTGTAGCTACTCCTTTGTTGATCCCGGTATGAGTGGTGTAATCGGGGTTTCGATGATACCCGACAGTTTTAAGTTATTGGGTGCATCATCCGCACACCGCCGAGGTTTTTGGGACAAAGACAAAAAGTGTGGGCCCAATAATTAGGAGGTTCTCGTCACGTAATGGTATCGAGCTCATACTTAGGACCAGCTACAATATTACTTTTGAAAACTTCAAAATAATTTTGTAATCTAAAAGTTTTTGAAAGTAACAACTTAAAAATGATCTTCTTTCTTTCCTTATGCTTGCCGGAAGCTTTCATGAAGATTTTTCCGACGAGTCAAGTAAAAGATTTCAAGAAGCTTCATGTCATCTTTGAAGAACAACTCGAGAGTTAACTTCAAAGGACAATGTTCTCGTTAAAGAGCTTTTCAACATTTCGTTGGTGCGTAGATGATAGTATATAATGTAAAGCCCTATATCCCGCTAACACGATGAAGACAGAGTACTCCTAACGCTGTGAAGACGAGTAGGGCGAGCATGCATCATATTATGCATATAAAGTTGAAGTACTTTGATAATGTTGATTCTTTCTCCTTTTATTCTGACAACTATTCTTCTTTATAGTTGTTTGTCCTAAATTTTGTCCTATACCAGGTTTTTGGTTAATGGACTTCCAATTGATAATCTTTGCTTTATAAGTTCCTAATTTTTTGGGAGCTTGTACCTTGTCGTGTTAACTCTATGTAAAAAAGCCTCGAGACTATTCCTTGATTTCTCAACTCATACATGTGTCATATTTTGATTTCTTCTATTATGACACATGCTCTTCTTTTCACTTTGACATGTAACAACATGTGTTGGTTGAGAGTTGCAATAATTGTGTCTTATGGTTGAACCATGGCTCGTGACCGGGAAATAGCGTCGAAACCTCCGTCTCCTATGGACCGCACCATAAGGAAATACCGCCAGCGCTCGCTATTTCGGTCTATGGTCATGATTCACTATAGTCCACAATTAATGTACTTTCTCCTTCCTTATAAAAACAAAATTCATATCCGCATTCTCTCCCCTTATCTATTGCAATCACCTTTTGCTTCGGTTACAATCTTGATATCAACTTTGTTGTTTTGCAAAATTTCTTACAAGTCAATATATATTTGACATATTTCTTTTCCCACTACTTGTCCCACGGGATTTGTCACCTTGAAATTCGAAAATTAGATTTCTTTTAAGGGGAAAGATCTTCATATTTTAGTTATTCATGATCATCTTGTTGCATTATAAGTAGATATCATTGCATTGCATATGTTGTTTATAGCATTCTGTAATGCATTTATGATGTTTCCCATGTTATCTAAAATGATGTTAATGTTGGTTGTTGTTTGTGTTTCTCATTGTTAAGCCCAGTGTGTACTTTGTTTGAACCCTAGTTCAACTAGGATGTTATGCGTAAATTTTTGCCACAGCTTATGTTGCGCCGTGTGGAACCATGTCAAGTCTCTCGTTGGACCTCCTAGAAGTTTCTTCAAGAAAGGAGCCCGATGCCACCCAATTTCTCTTTGATCTTTAAAACTTCCTTGGCTTTGATCTTGAAATCACCTTCATATTGACTCCACACCTTGAAACTTTCTTTGGTTGCTATCTTTCCCTTTGTAAATCCTTAATTACCACGAATCTTTTATCATATGAATTCTCTCCGTGGTTGTGGTTTTGGCCGTGGTATTATGATTAATTTCTAATCATGATCCATTACAAAACTACACTAAGTATTCCCTTGCCATGAATTTCCTTGGTTCTTTACCTAAATTCTATCCGAGAACTCGTATATCGGATCGCTTTTGCTTTGTGAGTTTCTTCCGAAAGTTTCAAGAAAAGGTGACCCTTGAAGAGCAAGTCACCGACATCAACATTAACGAACTACAAGAAGTGGTAGATAAGAGACTCGTTAACCATTTCTCGAAGGTCAGATCATTGTGGCATCTTGATGCCGCCACGTGTCTTCGAACGCCGTGAGCATCCTCTCCCTCTTCCGCTTTGCGCCCGTGTTGCGCCCGCCATTTGTGCCCGTCTCGTGCGTGGTTGCGGCGTTGTGTCGCACTCGCCGTCTTAGCGCGCTGCGTGCGTCCCTCCTTTATCTTGCACTCGTGCCGGCTCCTGACGACCTTTCGCCTGTCCCCCCACGACCCCCTTCTTCTCGCCTTTTTAGAACGGCCTCTCGCACGCCTCCTTGCTTGGGTGAATCCACCCTCTCATCCTCTTCCTTTTTCCCCACCTTGGTTCGCGCAAAGAGAAGTGTGCCATGGTCAATCTTGTCTAGCACCACCGGTGATGCTCTTCCACTTTGGCCTACTTCCCGACGTGTTGTGCACTATCCCCGCCCACCAAGCTATAAAATCTTCTACACGCCCTTTTCCTTTTTCATCTTCAGATCGAGTAGAGCTCGTGAGTTGTTTCTCTCCACCGGATCTCGTCGTGAGGAAGATTGGAAAGCCACCAAGCCTCTGGAAAGAAGGAGCGGATGGACATAGAGCTACCCGATATGGCGTTCGTTGAAGTTTTTGTTCTCTGGATGCTTTTCATCTTGGCGCTTTGCAATGATCGAGTGTTCACAGTCCTGTTTCTAGGTCCGTTGGTCTTTTTGCCATATTCGGATAATCATTATCCTGTTGTTCCTTCATTGCCCTCGCTTATCGAGGCCGCTTTTGATTAGGGCGCTTAGATGTTCGTCCCCCGCTTTTAGCCGTGTTGTTCTAGATCCGAGTGGTTTAGTTTTCAAAGTCATGTATTCTCTCCGAGTGTGCTTTTAGATCTGTGTATGTTAATCGCTCTCTCCCCTTCTCGTTCTCGCTCAATCTCGGGACGAGATTCGTTAGGGGAAAGGCCGTAACACCCTGTGTTACTTACCGCTTAAGTCGTGGTTTGGATAAAATTAAGTTTATTTTATGTTTTTGATCCTAAGTGTGTTGTGGGATGAGGGTTGGATAGTATAGGTTGGGAATCTGAAATTTGAATCAAATTCAAGTTTGAATTGAACTCCTAAAACCCTAATTTTCCATTCTTTCTTTTACCCCCTTTTCTTTTATTTAAAATTTATAAAGAATTTGGGTATGGTTATTAAAGCATTTTTGTAGAGTTTTCAAAGTTGAACAAAGTTGGTATTTTGAGTTTTCAAAGTTTAGTTCAAAAATTTAGAGTAATTTTGAAAATACCAAAATTAGGTTTTGTCCCCTTTTGATTTAAAAAACCATATTTCAAAATCTAAGCAAAATTTGCAAAAACTTTCAAAAGTTAGTTTGTAGATCTTGTTGAGATGCACAAAAGTCATGTACAAAGTTTTTCAAGTTGTTACATGATTTTAAAAGTAATTTTGAATTCAAATTTCAAAATTTTGAACTGCATTTCAAAAGTCATATTTAGAGGCTGAATTTGAAAATCTTCCAATTATGAAAATTGTAGATCTTGAAAAAATTAGCCTAAGTCACTTTTTGAATTTTTCGAGTTCAGTTCAAATTTTAGGAGAATTTGGCAAATTTCAGCAAGTTAGGGTTTAGGTGCCTCTGAGGAATAGGGAATTCACCGTGCACTCGCCATACCGCTCGGCCGGCGGAGCGCCGCCGCCGTGGCGTTCGCTGCTCGCTACCGTCGCGTGGTCGACGTCGTGGATGACTTCGCGCCGGGTCCCAGCCACCTCACCATCCCTCTCTCTTCTTTATAAGTCGGCCATCGCCGACGTTCTTCTCCTTTTTTCCAAAACCGCCGGAAAGTCGCCGTCCGCCGTCGAAATTCGCCGCCGTCGAGCATCTATTCACTAAACCAACACGCCAACGCTCCGCCTCTTCCCTAAGCCCTTCGACACCCGGGGCCGCAAGAAGCCTTTCCACCGCCCCGCAACGCGCGCTGAGGTCGCCTTCCCGCGGCCGCTCGCCGCCGTGAGTCCGCCCCGTTGAAACCTTGCTCCGTGAGCTGATCGCTTTTCTTTCATCAATCGAAAGGGGCGTGGTGATGTGGTCGCGGATCGACCTCCCCATTTTCCCGTGGCTTCCGGCCGTCGAACGCCGCCGTCGCGCCGCCGTCTTCGAAACGCCATCGTCGCAGTCGACCTTCCTCCGTCCACCTCCGCCCTAGCTAGCGCGTCGCGATCGAGATCGCGGTGAGCTCTAGCCCTCGCCGTCCTTTCCTTTCCACTCTACCGCAGCGTCGCGCCGAAACGCCGGTGGCCATGCCGGTGGCCACGCCCCACGAGTAAACGGCAAGGCCACGATAGCGGCCGGGCCATTGTAGCAAATGGGCCGCCCAAGAAGAATAGTGTTGGGCGAATCAAATTTTGGGCCAAAATAAAAATAGTTCGCCCATGATGAACAGTCTTGGGTCTCTTGAATGATATGGGCCGCCAAGATCGGGCTAGTTTTCGGTCCCTCGTGTCTTTTTCTTTTATTCAATGTTTTATCAATTAGTATTTGTTTGAATAGTGCCGATTCTTGTGAATTTCATATAAATTCAAGTTTAGCTTTAAAATTTCAAAATTTTTGTAGAAGCTTCTTATGAGTATATGAATCCATGAAAACTTTGAAACTTTGATTTTGAGTAGTTCTTGCATGTTTTAAAATTACAAATTTTAATTGAAAAATGCATCTTCCATGATTTTTAGAAAATAAAATATTTATTCAAAAATCATGAAAATTTATTTGGTACTGTTTTTATGATGTGACCTACTTGTATAAAAAAGTTTGCGGTCATTTTGAAATGTTTAAATTATTTTCTATATTATGCTTTATTTTATTTATTAGGAAGGTGAGTGTTTAGAGTTTAATGATTTAGGTTTTGTGTGACTTTTGGGTTGTTTTGTGAAACTTGGATCATATCATAATCAAATGGTCCTTGAGAACTCCGTAGGCAATGGTGATGATATCTTGTAGAGTAGTTTAACAAGTTGGTTTTGTTGGGTTGCAACTTTATCGTGAAGGAAAGTTGTACTCAAGATGTTTATCATTTCATGCATTCATCGAAATCATCATGTTTATCATTCCATCATGCTAAAGCATGCATCATCATCTACGTGTAGAATATACGAGAGTGAGATGGTTCATGATGGTCGAGCTTCAAGAAGATTCTTTCACCCGAGGTGTCTTGTCAAGTTTGACGTTGGCGATCTAACTGAATCGACTTTCCCCCGCAACAAAGGCAAGCACCGAGCATAAACCCTTCTCTCGCTTTATAAATATTTTATTCACCTTAAGTCTAGTGCAATGTGCATTAAGTTAGTAGGAGTTGGTTGATACCGTTGTTTGCATGATTACCTTGATCTACGCTATTCCGTAATTTTATCCCACTAGTATGTGTAGGTCGATATCTTATGCTTAGTAATGCCTAGATTTCGGTAGAAGTCGAGTGATGGTTTCATCATTCGCGAGATATAGATTTTATCTTTGTTCCTCCTGGCTTTGGAAAAAGAGAACACCCTGATGGTGGTTCATGAGAATACATATGGTAGTGATGAACTTGAGATCGACGGGGGCGTAGGTTGAAAGCGGCGGGATACCTAGCCGTGTGCTTGTCCCGTGTTGATCGTTTAAGGACCGTCCGTTGTTTGGCCCGAGTGAAATCGACGTGTTGAACGCATAATGCGCCCGAGACCTTTTTGGTCAATGGCACGCCATTGACCGGCAAATCACCCCAGGTCGGGCGACCCTAACTAGCCACATACTCCGGTAGCCGGATCTCGGTGGAGCCAAATCGGGAATGGCAACCACGCACCGGGAGTGGAGAGATGGCGGGAGTAAGCGTGTACCCACCCTACTTGGGTAAACTGTCATTGTCATTAGGGATTTGGCGGGGGTAGGGAGGTGGAGTATTGTACTCTCGGGTGGCGCAGCCTCGTTCCGTTTTGGACAAATCTGAGAAAAGGTTGATATATGCAAGTTTGGGTACTACATATGTCGTGGGTTAGGGATCCCCTGGGTATAATCGGTTCATGAATCGCCGTTGCTTCTGGAGAAGGAGACCCGATTCCCGACCTTCATCGTAGTAATTGAAGAAACAAGGTTAATCATGGTTATGAAAGGAAAAGAGATGCGTAAATAATTTGAGATGTGTTGTTTAAAAGTGTTTGAGATAGAACAGGTGCAAATCTAGCTATTTATGTTCCAACAAAATTGATGCTAAAACTATTGAAAGTAAGGATCCACTTGTAGTAAGCTTTTACGCAAACTTTCCTTTTCTAACTCTACTTCCCTTAAGCGGTATATCCTTGGAGTCTTTTTCTTTTGTCGGGTAAGTCTTATGGAGTACATTGTGTACTTTGGGGTTTGTTAACCCTTGTTGCAGTCTTGACTCTTTGTTGCTAACCAAGGTTGTGTCTGTGGGCTCGACATGATCCGGTTATCCCTTATAGTTCTACTTGAGCTTCGTAAATTAAGTTAAGTTTACTCAAATGTAACTTACTCACAATTGTAAAATTTATGTTATTATTCTTCCGCACTCGATCTATATTTTTTTGTAACAAATGTTGTAATGTTGTAGCTACTCCTTTGTTGATCCTGGTATGAGTGGTGTAATCGGGTTTCGATGACACCCGACAGCGTCTTAAGTTATTGGGTGCATCCGCACAAATGAAGGTTTTGGGACAAAGACAAAAAGTGGGCCCGATGATTAGGAGGTTACATCGCACGACGGTGAGCTTCGAGCCCGACCTAGCCTCGTTGGCCGAGATCGAGCGCCGGTGAGAGCCGTCGGATGGTCCAGGTGAGGCCCGTGTTCGTTAACTTCGTTCGCACGATCGGCTAGTGGATCGACCTCGGATCTTGAGGCCCGACTTCCGTGGTTCTCGAGCCCCCGAGGGTTGTCCGGAGGCGAGGTGCTTCCTCCTCGAAGAGGCCACCGGAGTCGCTTCGAAGCCCTCGGCTACCCGACGCCGCCTGGCGGTAGCCCTGGGCCCCTTTCGAGAGCTCGGTGGCGCGGGCCGCCGACGCCGCTTCCGCAACGTGCTAGCTCTACCGCTTCAGGGCGGCCCAAGGAGCTCGAATCGAGCTTGACCTTCTCAACCCATCGGCGGTGAGCTCGCGCCACGAGCCCGCGCCGAACCCGGTGTTTCGACCGCTCGCGCCGAGCTCTCGCAGCCGCCCGTTGTGTAAAAAGAGCCGCGCCGCCTTGCCCCTAATCGAGTTGGATGTCGCCTTCCTAGTGTGGGGCGCCCATGCCGGCGTGGAAATGTGGTACCGAGCAAGTACCGCGGCCTCAGAATGGGCGTTGGAGTTGACGGTACGGCGTATGATCGAATGACCTCTTCCCGCCTCCTCGCAACTCCGCATGGCCTCGCTGATTCGTCGTGGAGTGGTTGGTTGTGTCGAGAGTTGGCGGCCAACTCGCACTACCCATGGCCGACGCCAAACTCTTCGGGTAGCTTTGCGCAGGCTTGTCGTTGGGAAGCTTCGGCGGCCCGGAGGTCTCGTGGAAGAGGTCTCCCGTGGAGAGCTCGAGGAGGCTTTAGGCGGCGAATTGGCCCCGGTGGATCGAGGGGCCTCAGTGCGGGTGAGCTCTTTTTAGAGAGCTCACGCGGGACCGCTTCCGTGGGGGAGCTCATCGCTGGGGGGACTCTTGCCGGTTCGAGGTCGCCTTTGGGGTCGCTCCGTCTGCGTGATGGTTTCTCGAAATCGAAGCGTCGCCGCCGCTCCGCCACGCCGGTGGTTAATGCGGGTACTGCGTGCACCCTTGCGATTGGTCGCAATTATGGCGGGTCTTCGCGTCGCTGCCTTTGGCGGCGGTTCCTCGTAGATCGTAAGTCGTGGGTGGAGATCGTGGGGGAACCCGCCGGCGCCTCTTTGCGTGTGGGAGGCGAACCGTCGCCGCTCGGCTATAAATTCGAGGACTCGGGTCGTGGAGCCGGCGTCCCGTCTTCTTCCTCCCCGCATCCTTCTTCTCTTCCTCGAGCCCTCTTTGCCTTAGAGATGGAGGGTGTGGGATCATCGCATTACCGTGAGGTTCTGGAGGAGGGACGCCGCCATCGGGTAGAGGCTGCCTCGCTCTCCTCGTCATAACTCCGCGCCGCCGGCCGATCCCGGCGACGCCGGGCATGCCTCTCCTCCGCCTCCGCCGCCCCCTCTCCGCTTCGAGAGGCGACGATTGCCGAGCTCCGCCGCCTCGGATCGCACCGAGGTCACTGGGACGCGAGGGCGGCGCCACGACGACTGAGCAGAGTTTCGCGGCGCGGGCGCGCCAAGGCGAACGCCGACCGGTTCATGGCAGCGAGTGTCCATCTTCCCCCGGTCCAACTTTCGAAGTCGGGCATTCGCTCACGACCCTCTTGTGTTTTTTCGCAGCCCGCTCGAAGAGGCGGATCACCGCGAGAGGCCCCCTGGTTGCCATCCGTGGCGCCCGGCCGCGGGCGTGACGGCCCGCGATGGCGCCGCTTGGCGACCGGCCGCCGACCGACGGAGTCCAAGGGTTCTCGGATCGGGACTCTTGGCGACCTTTGCCGACGACGCCGAGGAGTTCGAGGCCACCGCGGAGGAGGTGGTGGCAAACGTCGACGCCGGTGCCCTCCTTCGCGAGGAGGAGTAGCTCGTCGGGCCCAAAGGCGCGCGCTTTCCGGTCGGTCCCCGGCGAGGTCTTCGTCACTACTGGAGCCGGACAAGGACCGCAAGACGCTCCGACCGCAGGTTCGTGAGCTTGGCGCAGCCGTAGGGCATCGTCGTCGCCGAAGCTACCGTAGCTAGGACCTCTCCCGTGCCCCTTTTGCTCTCGTAGCCCCCCGCTTTCGGTTCATGTACTTTCGTACCATATGTATATATATGTTTATGAACGATGAGGCGTAAGGACTCGCCTCACCTTTGGGATGCCCCTCGTTATTTCGAGTATTTAATACCACTTCGTCTCGTGTCGACGAGGCCCTGCGACGTAGTTAGTCCGTGAGGTCCCGAGCTCGTTGGGCGAGGTGCTTTCGTCGGACGGGGAGCGTGAGACGATCTTGCCGATAGGGTTCCCGAGTTTGTAACACCTCGCCGCGGATGAGCTTACCTTAGCTCGTCGTTTTTCGCCGTTCGACTCGCACGCAGTAGCCCCCCCTCGTGTCCCTCCCATTGCTTAGGTCTTGTCTCTGAGATGCTCGATCGTCTCGGTGGGTGCGCTCGAGCGCACCCGGGTGTAGCCCCCCGAGGCTCCGCGGAACGAGAGGTTCGCGTGGGAGGCTTTTTTATTTTTTATCGGCGTCGTTTCGCTTCGCCGCTGCGGGAGGCCGCAAAAGGGGGTGAGCTCGGGCTCGATTTTGCCTCGTTGGTCGAAATCGAGTGCTCGGTGAGCCGATAACGGTAGTTCGGGAGGTCAAGCTTGAGCTCATTCTGATGCGGCCACCGGGTAGACCGACCTCGTGTTCCAAAGGCGCAACCTTTACGGTTCCCGAGCTGGTTCGAGAGCTTCGAGGACTAGAGTCTCCTCATCGTGAGGACAACCTAAGGTCGCCTTTCCGCCTCCTTTGGCAACCCGAACGCTTTAGGCGGAAGCTCCCGAAAGCCGCCAGAGCTCGAGGCGAGCCGCCGATGCCGCCGCCTTTAGCGCCCCGCCGTGGTGTTCCCGGCGGCCGTCGAACCCCGTGGGGGCCGGCCTTCGAACCCCCAGACAGGTCGTGCTTGGTAAGAGCTCTCGAGCTCGCGGTCGCTCGACTAGCTCGCATGTGTTCGTCCGCCGAGCTTGCCGCCTTTTGGCGCCATCGCACCGCGCCGCCGCCTGGCCATCTGGACGGCCTCGGATGAGGCTTGAGCTTGTTGGCCCGCTTGCTTGATCGGCCTCTGGATCGCCCTTCGGTTCCGAGAGCTCGACCGCGGCTCTCACGCCCCCACGCGCTGCTGGGGGAGCCCCGAGCCCTTTCGAGCTCGAACACCCAAGCCGTCGATGTCGCCTCGCGGAGTACTTTTGCACACCTGCGCCCGTGGCGGCGTCCGGCTGGTTTCGAGCTTTCCGGGCCCCGGGTCGCGAGCTCGCTGCGAGCTTACCCTCCCCCCCGACGCCGTGGAGTCGGGTTGTTGCGCCGAGCTCGGGATTTTGCTCGTTGGGTAAAAAACGGCCGTTGGGATCCCGTCGTTAAGATTTTTACCGTTGGGGTGAGTCGTCCCATTAAGATGGCGTTGGTTCGCCTTCGCCGGTGTTGCGCCGCCGCCGATCTCGTGAAGTCGGTTGCGTCGATGATGTGCGCGTGGCGGGCCCCGCCCCGACGGTTTCATCCGCCGTCGTGGCGAGCCCTATAAATGGCAGAGATCGAGGGGCGGCTCACCTTTCCGTTATCCGCCTTTCTGACGCAAGTTCGAAGAAGAGAAACCGGCGCCGGCGACGGTACATAGATCGATCCTCCACCTCCCCAAAGATCGCCGGGCGGGCCTTCTCCCGGCGCAAGATGGGCTCTGGCGGCGTTCACCGGCGACGAGGACTTGATCGGCGCGTGCGGCCTCGGGCCGGGCCGCCGCTCCCGCGGACGAGGCGAGGGAGGGATCATCCCGCGGCGAGGCACGCGGAGCCCGATCCACCACCGGGCTACGCCGTTCCCGCTCGTCGCTGCTCCATGAGCGCTGGTTGGGCATGCCCACCGGCCACTTCTTTCTCGGCGATGATCACGCATCGGGCCGAGCTCCAACACCCGACTCCAAATGGAGTGTCGCTCCCTCTCGACCTTTGCTATACTCACGAGGGCCGGTTAAATTCCCCAACCGAGCTCCTTAAGCACTACATCTTCGCTAAGATCCAGCCGCCGCCAAGGGCGGGCGACCGCCCCGATCGTCATGTGTCAGGCCGCAGCCTCGCGGAGGGTCCGCGAGACCTTCCCTTACTGCGGGCGACTTCCCAACGGTGAATGCTCGGTGGAGGGAGGAGTGGTTCTACCTGAAGAACGACGGCCCTTCCCCCCCAAGGCCGCACACCGGCCGCGCACCTTCGAAGAGGGGAGCGAGCCATGGCGCGAGAACCCTCCCGCCGGCCGGCGGATGTGGCTACGTCGCGGGCTAAGATCAAGGCGCCGCGATGTCGGGTTGATCGCGGAACCACATCATTGAGACCGGCTCCGCAGGCTGTGGTGCCGCCACGAGCCCTCCGTATGTGGGAGATGACGGAGACAAGGCCCCCGTTCGAGGGTACCGCGAACGCCCGCAATCTTGATGACGACCGTGGAGTTCTACCCGAAACCCGTGACCAAGACGGGGCGAGGGGGCCGGAGCCCCGAAGCTCTCCCCAATGCGACGACGTGGCGCCGGTAAATGCTCTCCGAGCTCTCCCCACTTCGCCGGGGCGTTTATAAGCTTTTCCGACGAGCTCGCGGCTCTTCAGTCAGATACGCCCCCGGGTCTCCTCTCCTCTCCCGACGAGGTCACCGCCATCGCTGTCCAAAGACGTGCTCGCGCGCAGAGCGGGAGGTGGGCTCATCGAGCGGAGGCGACGAGCGGCTCCGCCGAGGAGTCCGGAGCCGAGCCGGCGAGAGAGCCCCTCGGCGTCATTTGCCCACTCCGCCCGAGAGGTCGGGCTCTCGTCGAGCCCGACGAGCTCCCTGACGCCGGTGGTGGCGTTGGGGGCGCCGATGTAACACCTCTGGTGTTAACCAACTAAAATTTTGCCATGTCATCATGATTATCATAAAGCATGCATAATTAGAAAATTTGAAATGCATTGAAATTAAAATGAGTTTATATTTTAGAGAATGTTTGTGCTTAAGAAAATTTAGAGTGATTTAATTTTAAATGTATGTTTTTGGTCCTAAGTGTGATGTTGGATGATGGTTGGATAGTATAGGTTGGGAATCTGAAATTGGATCAAATTCAAATTTGAATTGAACTCCGAAAAACCCTAAATTCCATTCTTTCTTTTACCCCCTTTTCTTTTATTCAAATTTTATAAAGAATTTGGGTATGATTATTAAAGCAATTTTGTAGAGTTTTCAAAGTTGCACAAAGTTGGTATTTTGAGTTTTCAAAGTTTAGGTCAAAAATTTGGAGTAATTTTGAAAATACCAAAATTAGGTTTTTGTCCCCTTTTGATTTAAAAACCATATTTCAAAATCTAAGCAAAATTTGCAAAAATTTTTAAAAGTTAGTTTGTAGATCTTGTTGAGATGAGCAAAAGTCATGTACAAAGTTTTTCAAGTTGTTACATGATTTTAAAAGTAATTTTGAATTCAAATTTCAAAAATTTGAACTGTATTTCAAAAAGTCATATTTAGAGGTTGATTTTGAAAATCTTCCAATTATGAAAATTGTAGATCTTGAAAAATTAGCCTAAGTCACTTTTTGGAGTTTTTCAAGTTCAGATCAAATTTGGGGAGAATTTGATGAAATTCAGAAAAGGTTAGTTTTAGGGGCTACGATTGAATGAGGAAACGCCGTTCTTCCTCCATACCGGCGTGTCGCCGGGCGTCCGCTGTGGCGTTCTCGCGCCTTCGCCGGCCGCCCTCGCACGTCACCCAGCTAGCTGGCCGGCCAGAACGCCGCCACCACTTGTCCATGTATCCCTTGCCCTATAAAGCCACCGCCGACGCCGTCGCCGACTTTTCTTTCTTCTCCATCGCCGCCGGAACCGCTCCGCCCCTTTCGCTTCGCCGCCGCCGCCGAGCTCCAATCCACAAGTTTGATCTTGCCATCGTGTTCGCGGCTTCCTTGTGCCGCGCTTGAGCTGGCTCTAGTCCCCGCCTGCGTAGCTGCCACTCGCCCCGCGTCGTCTTCCACGGCCGTAGGGAGCGCGCCAGTCATCTCGCTGCCGACAACCGCTTCGGTGAGCAACATGGCCAACCATCTAGAGCTTTGAGTCGTCTTGACGCCGGGGTCATGATGCGCCGTTTGTTTTGTGTTTGCCCCACGGGAGCCGCCGGAACGCCGCCGCGTGCCATCGGGAGCACTGCGCCACCGCCATCGCCGCCGACTCATCCTCCGCCGCTCGCCCAAACCAGTCCGCGCACCGCACCGTGAGCTCGCCTGCCAGCTGCGTTGGCCCGCGGTCAGAGTCGCGCCAGAAATCACCGGAACGCCGGCCGCCGGCGAAGTTTTTACTTTTGCCGCGCCACAAGGCGTGCGTAGCCGTCCGTAGGGTCCGCGAGGCTCAAACTAAGCGAGGCTCGGGTTCGCCTCGATGGTGCCGAGTCGCCGGCAGTCTCGCCGCCGACGGAAAGCCCTCCGCTGGCCGCTGCCGCCGTCCGCTACCGCCGAGCCGCCATGGTCGTCGGAGATGGTTGCCACCGTGTCTCTATGTCCCCGGGTTCGGGTGCCATGAGGTCCGCGAGGTCGAGGGGATCACGAGCTAAGCCGCATCGCCGGAGATCTCACCGCCGGCCGAAGTTCTCGCCGGCGGCCCGCCGGCGCCGGCCGTTCGTCACTGCTGGTCGGGTTGGGCGGCCTGCTACCGGTAGCAGCAGGGCCGGGCCACACAAAGGTCGGCCGTCGCGTAGATGTTGGGCCGGTTTCCGAGGGTTTGTTTTTGTTTTTTTAAAATCGATTTATCAATTTCTTTACTTTTGAATAGTGTTGATTCTTTCAAAATTCATAGAAATTTGAAAATAGCTCCTTAAATTCTGAAAATTTTTGTAGAAGCTTCTTATGAGTATATGAATCCATAAAAAATTTGAAACTTTGATTTTGAGTAGTTTTTGCTTGATTTAAAAATACAAATTTTAATTGAAAATGCATCTTCCTTGATTTTTAATAATTATTTTATTTATCCAAAAATCATGAAATTTATTTTGGTACTGTTTTTATGACATGACCTACCTGCACAAAATTTTTGAGCTTGTTTTATTAAAACTCCTTAGGCAATGGTGATGATATCTTATAGAGTAGTTCAACAAGTTGGTTTTGTTGGGTTGCAACTTTATCGTGAAGGAAAGTTGTACTCAAGTTGTTATCATTTCATGCACCTGCAAGCATCATATTTAAATATATGGCATCATGTTGAGGCATACATTATTTCGTGTAGTGAACGAGTTCGAGAGTGTCAAGTCCGAGCCGGTCCCCGAGGAGGTTCTTTATCCAAAGGGAAGCGGGTTCGGATTTCTCCGGGTTTTCTCAAGAACTAGCTTTTTCCGTCAACGAAGGCAAGCCCCGGTGCATTTAAACCCTTCCTTGATATTTTAAAAGCTTTATATCACTTATGACTATGCTATGTTGCATTAAGTAATTAGGAGTTGAGTGATAACCTAATTCTTTGCATTACCATCCTTGTTTATTTCAATACCATCCTTGTTAACTAGTTTATTTCAAAAATGTTTAGTGATGCTTAGCCCTGCTTAATTAGCTAAGTTTTTTTTTCAAAATGTTTTATTTGAGAAGATGGTACTGTTTTTTTTGGAAAAGAAAGAGAAGTAGTGATGAATTTGAGATCGGACGGGGCGTAGTTTGAAAGCCAGGGATACCTAGCCGTGCTTGTCCCGTGTTGGTCGTTTAAGGACCGTCCCGTTGTTTGGATTGTTAAGTTCGGGACTTTTGAACGCAGTAATGCGCTGAGGCCTTCGGCAAAGGCACGTCTGATTGGCGATCACCCCCCCATCGATCGACCCTAACTAGCCACATACTCCGGTAAGCGGATCTCGGTGGAGCCAAATCGGGAATGGCAACCACGCACCGGGAGTGGAGAGATGGCGGGAGTAGCGTGTACCCACCCTCTTGGTCAAACCGTCATTAGGACGGGGTAGGGAGGTGGAGTGCATCGCGTGCTCTCGGGTGGCGCAGCCTCGTTCCCGTTTTGGACAAATCTGAGAAAAGGTTGATATATGCAAGTTTGGGTACTACATATGTCGTGTGGTTAGGGATCCCCGGTGGGTATAATCGGTTCATGAATCGCCGTTGCTTCTCGGATATGAAGACCCGTTCTTACGCCCATTCATCGTAGTAAATGATGGAATATGTTTTTGAGGAAAGAGAGTTGGAATAAGAAAATAAGTTTGCTCTAGAATGGGATAACCTAGAGTATATGAGCTACTAATCTGAATTACAAATATTGAAAGTAAGGATTCACTTATAGTAAGCTTTTCTGCAAAAAGAATTCTTGATTCTTGCTATAGCCTTACCTTGACTCCTAAGACCAGCATTCCTGAGTCTTCTCCTCTTTTCTTTAGTCGGGTAAGTCTTGTTGAGTACTCCCGTACTCGGGGTTCTTTTGACCCTTGTTGCGGGAGCCGGTCATGAGCGAGGCTTGTTTTGGTCCCTGCCGCATGACGGTGTACCGGGAAGAGGAGGATCGAGTAGAGTTCAACCCTCTGGCGGGGTTGTCAATGTTTATTTGTATAATGTTACTCCAATAATATCGCTTGTAATAATGACACTTAAGTTTATGTATTTGAATAAATGGTTTGTAAAATTATGGTTATGTAATCCTTCCGCCGTTTACTCGAGATATTTTGAATAAAGTGTTGTAATAATAAGTGACTTGTTAATGAGATCCTGCTCGAAGATTAATAGCACTTTCTAAATTATTGGGAACTCGTGCATAATGATCGAGGTCTAAATGACGATGATAAGTGCACGTGGCCCCGTAATTTAGGAGGTTCTCACGGCCGACGCCTGCTCATGGGCCGGCTGCCCGCACCGGCGGCCCCTTCCGCGACCGAAGGTCGACTTACCTGGCCGACGGCGAAAGAGTACCGCCGAGGCAGCGCCCCTGAAGAACAGAAGTCGAGGGAGGGTGGCCCCCTAGGTGAGCTCTTCGCTTCCGTAGTCGTGGCCGACCGTGGGGTACCCGGTTGTGTTCATTGAGCTCTCCTCCTCCATGCTCGGGGCGCGGAGACTACTACCCGAAGCGCCCGAGGATCTGGAGGGGCTCACCGATGGCCGCGAGCCCGGCCCGGGTCCGCAGCTCTTTGTCGCCGTCGTTGGTGAGCTCGATGCCGTGGCCTCGAGCCCGCTATTATCATGCTTGGGGATGACAGCAAGATGGCACCGGGCGCCGAGCTCTACGGAATGAGCTCTTTGGCGGCGTGGAATGCGATGGCGGTCACAGATGGCGTCGCTCCCCATCTAAGGGGAACCTGTTGATCGGTTCCCGCCGGCAACCGGATTTCACGCCCCGGGGCCCTCGCCGGGTGGCGGCCATAAGGTTCTTCGACGCCAGAGGCCACCGGTGGAGCGCGCAAGCGGGGGGCCCGCTGGCGTGTCGGACGCCCCCTTTGGGGAGGTCGCCGTCCGAGCTTCCTGGCCGGGCGGTGATGGTGATGGCGAGGGCGATGAGGCGGCCACGAGGGTGGTCCGCTCGGGGGGGAGGAGGAGGTTTCACGGAGGACGCCTTGGAGGGCGGCGTCGGGCTCAACGTCACCGATGTGTGCGGTGCCGTTTCTTGCCACAACGATGATGGACGCCGACGGGGCGGCGTGCTGGTGCGGTGCCGCGGGCGAAGTCCCCTCCAGCGCGGACGCCGGCCTCCCCGCGACTTGCGCCCCGATGACGCCGCAACCGCGCTCCCGTCTGGAGGGGGCCGGCGATGTGCGCTCCGCCTCGCCCTGTGTTTGGATTAGGGTGGTATTCACTGCTCCTTCTATGCCTCGTGTCGTGTGCTCACGCGCTTTTAACCCTTCGTGGGTGCAGGACTCCCCCGTGGTGGCCAACACCGACGCTGCTCTCGTTGAGGGCCGCCGGTCCGTGAGAGCAAGCCGACGGCGGCGTGCGCGGATATGCGTGAGGAGATCGAGGTGGCACGCCTCTCGCGACCGATATCTCGAGCGCCGGTGGAGGAGGTCACGAGTATGCTCGTGGAGGGAAGACCGTGCCTTCGTGAGGCCAGAGAGGATCTGGGCGCGCTACAGGCGGCCCAGGGAGGAGGAGCGATGAGCCGCTCATAAGCGCGTAGCCATGAGAAGATGTGTGGAGGACTCGACTCCTCCGCGGGATGCTCGAAAAGAAGGAGCTCGAGCGCTCGAGGCTCGAGCAACCAACGAGACCGCGGAAGGGCATGGCAGACGAGCTCAAGGAACAGCTCAACCATCGCGACGCCGAGCCAGCGGGTGAGCGCCGCCCGTCTCTCGTAGTTTTCCTTTTTCCCTTTTTACTCGCCGGGTTCTTGGGAGCCGACCGTCGGAGTTCAGCCTATGATCGCGAAGCCTCCGAGCCGGTGGGATCACCGCGCCTCGGAGGCGGAGAGGATCCGGCCCGACCGCCGATAATTATGAGTTCTCGTATAATGAGCAGGGAGCTCTACGGCGAGCTTCGAGTGCGGGGGGTCGTCTCTTCTTCATGTTTCGGGGTTTTCGAGACTCGTGTCCGACCCCTTACTTTCTTCTACGCCGAGAAGGAGGGACCCCGAAGGCGGAGCGGGAGGCCGAGGACCGGAGGCGTGACTCGTTGCCTCCGAGTCCACCTTGGAGCATACTCAGCTCGCGCTGGGGGGAAGGAGGCGGACCTCAGCGGCGCACCCCTCGAGCTCGCCGACGCCGGAAGGCGCCGGCGGCCTCCCGAACGCAGCCGCGAAGGGCGGGGAGGAGGCCGAGAGCTCGGCAGCGGCGCTTACGAGACCCCTCGCCATGCGGTCGGGACGCTGCGACATCCTCGGGGTGGAAGACGCGGTGGACTTGACGGCGCTGGTGTCCGGTGTTCCCGCAAGGTGACGGAGGACGCCGCGCGCCACGGTACACAAGGCGGTCAGCGCCGTCTTCTCCCACTACCCCGATTTCGAGGTCGGCCTGTGCGGTGGGGTGGCTCCGGCATTGACGACCGACACCGAGCGGGTCATCTGCTGTCGCGAGGCTGCCACGGCGGAGCTATCCACCGAAGCTTTTCAGGATGGCCGCCAATGAGCTCTCGAGGTCTTCGGGCATCCTGTCGGTGAGGATGGAACGGATGAGGAATCCGCCGAGGAGGAGGCCCCACATGTCGCCCTCCCTGGCCGGCGCCGATAGATCGGGATCCCCCTGCGCAAGGATAGAGATTCGAGGCTCGGCCTCTCTTAGTGAACCGTTAAGTCCTCGCGGTCGAGGCGAGTTGTAAAGACTCGGTGGTCATGGGTTTAGTGGACGTTGTGCTTTTCCGCGCCTTCCTTTGCCGCCCCATGTTCGACTTTCCAGGAGCTCAGCGTTCCCGCAGACACGACGGGCCCTCCCTTGCTGGCCGCGGGGGGCGGAAAGGTTGTCGGGCGGTCGCGTCATGCTCGGGCGGTGTTGAGCTCGCAGGCTAGCTGCTTCGGGGCATTGCTCGTGGCTGAGGGAGAGGTGCGAGTTCGTGAGTTTGAGCTCGCGTTGTCCAGCTCAGATAGTGACTTTCGTGAGGAACTGGGTTTGTGAAAATCGTGGGGGCGTGTACCCCAATCCCTTATGGGCCCTCGAGCAAGGACCGCGCCTCGCTGCCGAGGGCCGGCCCGTTTGCTCAACAAGTCGCAACGAAAAATGAGCTCGAGTGCTTGCACGGATTGATGCAATCGGAGGACATTTTTCATAGCACAGCTTAGAGGGGTACACACAAAGATCCGTGTGAATTGGGGAGGGACAGGCCCATGGGCATGAAGCGCCGGGAACAAAGCAAATCGTTTTTAGAGATCCTAAGAGGATTCGGCGTAGCTTTCGCCGCCGCCGATCTCGTTGCTCGTTTGTCCGCCCTTCGGGTCGGGACCCTGCAAGGCGGAGGTCGAGGTCGATGACCGAGGCGGCCGTCCCCTCCGTCTTCCTCGGGTCGCCGCTCAGCCGATGCCGAGGTGACCGAGCGCGAGACGCCTCTCGCGCTTCCTCCTTCTCCGTCGAGGAACCGCGGAAACCGTGGGGCTTGGAGGTGACCGCAGCGCGCCCTCGGCGATCCCGGCTCCTCCGACGGGGGAGTAGAGACCCTCTTGGCGGCCACTTCCTTGTTCGGGCGACCGGAAGGCGGCTCGAGGATGAGCTGGCCGGTTTGCCCCCTGATGGGGGCGAAACCGGCGCGTTGGGTCCCGGTATGTATACCGGGGGAAAGTTACATGACCCATGCGCCGGGCCGATCGCGGCGCTGAAGCGCGGCACGATTCGACGGACGCGCTCCAGGGCGGGCTCAGAGTAGCCTCCGGATCGAGGAGGTCGTACGTGTCTGCGGCCGTCCGCGGGCGTCCGGCTGGGCGAGCTTGAGCTCTGGGGCGGGGGCCACGAAGCCTCCCACGCGGTAGTGGCCGCCCGCCTTGGGTTGGAAGAGTGGCGTGGGCGTGACGCCGGCACCGTCGGGGTGGCGGCGCGAAATCGGCATGGCGGGGGCTGAAACGAGCGGGTCGTGCGCGTTTCCTTTGGCTCCCCATGCGCCGCCGCCGTGAGGGACCCCGGATGCTCCAACGCCACGTGGCGCCCCAAGGGGGCGACGCGGACCCGCAGTGACGGAGGGGAGGCCTTCCCCGGCGCTCCCAAACCGTGACGGGGTACCGAGGAGCCGATGACAAGAACGGGGCCAGCAATCTGCCTTGTCGACGGCGGCTGAAACCGTCGGGGGTGTCGGGGATGCCAACCGAAACCCGAAGCGGCGTCAGGGCAGGGGACGCCACCAAGGCGAGGCCGATGCCACCCCATCGGGCGGGAGGCGCAGGTGCGGTCCCCCGAAGCCCCCAGCGGCGGGGACAAGACGTCGAAGGCGCCGCCGCCGGCGGGGGACGGGGAGGAGGACCATGTCGCTCCCTGCGGTGGCCCTGCAACCTCGTGGGAGCCGAACCAAGGATCGTGGGCCGCCCAAAAACGAGGCGAAGGGAAGAGCCATCGGAGTGGTGGAGTCACACTAGCGCCCCCTACCTTGCGCGCCAACTGTCGTGGTCCTGATATCACGGTGACCACGGTCACAGTAATCGACTGGCTAATGCGTTCTCCGAATGGCCTAGCTCTAGAGACAATGACACAAGTTTATACTGGTTCGGGGCGAGATCAAGCTCCCTAGTCCAGTGTGATCACTATCCGAGCTCAAATGCTCATACCGGGGTGCGTACAAGCAGATCGAGAGAGGGAGCGGGCTCCCAAGTCTCTTGAGATTGAGGCAAGTGCCAATATGAGGGTGAGTGAGGATGCTGGTTTTTGGAGAGCGGGAGTTCGTTGTCCCTTTTTCTCTCTCTCGCCTCAAGGCGAGAACCCTGCCCCTCCTTTTATAGCGACAAGGGGAGCAGGACATGAGCTCTTCGAGTTGAGGCGAGAGGGGATAGAGTGAGGGGCTATGAAGTGGCGGGTAGGTGAAAGAGCTCTCCAACGAGCTCGTTGATTGGTCGGGAGCTCTCTTCGAGCTCTCGGTAGCTTTGAATGCTGAAATCGATCGTCGTTGTGCACGTGAATCCCGGTCTGGGCGGAGGTCGGGCGTCGTCCCCGTTTTAATCGTAGTTGGAAGCCGTCTCTTCGGTATGGGAGGAGCGGTCATGCAGCCGACGCCGAGATGCGCTTCGTGTGTACCCGTGGGGACTGTAGTAGAGTTGTTGGATGCGATGGGATACAAAGTGAGGGAGCTCTCGACGAGCTCTTTGGTCGGGCAGAGTCTTCTTCGAGCTCTTTGCGGCTTTGGATGCTGAAATTGGTCGCCGCCGTGCACGCATCGCAATCGAGGTTTGGGCGGTGGGTAGGTGCCGCGCCGTCCCTAATCGTGGTAGGAATCGATCCCGTCGACATGGGCGCGACCATACCATGGATGAGGTATGCACACGCCGACCGCCATTCTGAGGGTACCGCGGGCGACGCCGTTGGAGCCGATGGGGTATGGCGGTATGATGGAGGAGACCCTCCCCGCTGTAGCGAGCGATGTGGCTACAGTACTTGTCAAGGAGTGGTTGGCCGACTCCGCACCGGGCAGGCTTTGCGCGGAAGGCGTATGAGCTCTTCCGTCGTCGCAGATTCGCTTGAGCTCGAGCCCGAGCGAGACGGAAGAGGTCCTCGGGAGGACGTCCCCGTCACGAATGGGGGAGCTCACTTCGGGAGAGCTCCGGTTGAGGCGAGAATAGGTCCCTCGGCACGAGTGCTCGTGATACGCGCGTGCTCAGCCATGGTGGGAGCTCGTCCGCGGGCGCGGAGTTCTTCGGAGGGTAGTGACCTCTTTGGCGTTGATCGACCGGGCTCTTGGGGCTGCCTTAGCTTGTTGACGCCGAGCGGGGAGCTTATCGTTAGTGTCCCGAATATCGATCCCCACACATTTCTACATATGTCAATTGTGAAATGTCATTTCCATTAAAAAATATTGTGAAATGTCATTGGGCATTGATCCGTACTGTTTTAACTTTTGTATGTTCTGCTTGCATTTGTGCTCTGATTCGGCCTAGAAGGTTGTGGGAGCTCTCCCAGGCTCAGCAACCAGCTTGAGGCTACTATCTAGTCTGACTAAGAATCAGTATGTTAGGAACCCCAACTGGATTGCTCAAACAACTTGATACAAGTAGCAAGAACTAGTACAATCCTAAGGAAAAAAGAAGAGCAGTAGCTAAAGTTACAAGTAAAGTAAGGTAACTGTTCTGATAGTTTGCCACGGATTCCCTTTTGTAGCCACACTCGCAAGGCTGTGTTGGCTTGATATTTGCTAGTTGTGCTTGTTTGGGCCCACATGGCAAGCAGCTCAACGTGGCACAGTAATTAAATTACAGGGAACGGAAAGTTATGCTCGGTTCCTAGAGTAGGACACCATCACCATCAAAACCACCCTGCGCGTCGTCACAGCTTGCTTGAGCACTTTAGGCCAGTCTCAATGGAGAGTTTCATTGCACTGTTTCCAAGACTACAAGATGAAACGAAACTCGGATGAAACACCCTCCCTCAATGCAAAGTTTCATTCTAAAGTTTCATATGCATTTAATTTCATGACTCATAGAGAGTTGGTATGTGTGCCAAGAGAGTTTCACCAAGATGAAACTTTTCTTCTCTTCTCTCCTCGAGTTTCATGCAAAAGTGAACTTTTGCTGATGTGACACCCTATTTAATGTGCATGAAACATCTATGAAACTCCCATTCATTTGTATATATATAAAAGAACCAGGTTAGAGTAGAGAGATCAAGATGAAGGAAAGAAATGTGAATTCTACCAACGATCTTACTCATTCTCTCTTCTTTAGACACTGAACTGCTGTGTGTTGATTTCTGTAGGGTAAAGTCATAGATTGAGTGGAGATCAACCAGTGCAAGTAGCTAGAACCCAATGCAAGGCAAACACTGACGTCTCTTGTACCCACCCACACACGCACCTGCAGCCAAGCTTTGGATCTAACCACATTGTGTGAGAATGAGAGACATCAGGATGCGCTGTCGGACAGAAATTTCACCAAAACCGACCAGATTCTCCTGGGATGACCACCGTTTGCGTCGCTGACGCTGTGGTCGAGGACCGACACCATGTGTCCTCTTTGGGTGCCCCAGCAGCTCTGAAGCCTGGCGTGCGTTATGGCTGAGTCACATTGGTTGCCCCTGTAGATGACAATCGATGTCTTGATGCAAGAACGTTGTATGGTCTTGATGCCTCGCTCTGGCCTTCCATCCTTCTCACTATGGCAGCGGGACTGCAGAAACAGTGAGGTTAGAACTGTTATTCGACATGTTGTCGACTATCCTGTAACCTGGCGTAAACGTCTTCCTCTTCTACTGTAACTCGTCCCAGTGGGCCGAACTTCTTTTTTGAATGAAAAGGTGGGGAAGCTCTCCACCCGGTTCGCTTTCAAAAAAAAAAGGTCTTCACGTCTCTAGGCCCATCATGGATCTCGTCTGGGCAACTGCTGCCGTGGAGACTTTACTTCTTTGAGCTCATGCAACTCGTCTCAAACTGCTGTGCCGGCGAGCCGAGCAGTAAGATGGACACCGCCTCAAGCGGGAGTGGTGAAGATCAACTCGGATGCTGCCCTTTCAAAAACTCCAGAAGGGCTTCACTAGCAGCGATAGCAAGGGACCATAGTGGCAGATTCCCGGCGCCTCAGCTCTGGTGGTGGAGGGGATTACCGACCCCTGAAGTTGCCGAAGCGCCGGCCTGCAGAGAAGGAATTGATCTTCGCGGCAGCACTGAACCTGAATTCTATTACAATGGCTTCAGATTGTGATAATATAATCGAAGTTTGAAGGGTCCTGGTCTAGGCAAGTATGGACAGATTGCCATTGAAATTAAAGAGAGAGCTAAGGAATTTCAAGCGGTGAATTTTGTGCATGAGAATAGGAGAATGAATGTAGATGCACATTGTATAGCTAGAAGTTCTTTATTTTTAGAGACAAAGCATACACGCCTGCTCTACGTCGCCGCCGAGGGCGTTTGTAATCAAGTAACCAACCATGAATAAATAAAAGTGGTTGTTCCTAAAAAAAAAAACTGCTGCCGTGGAGAGCAAAGCTCGCGGACATGGATTGGCTGGAACCTAATGGGCGATGGATGAACAATGACGCCCCCACGTTCCCCTTATCTTGTGCTAGGGTCGCCTATTGGCAACCACACGGTGGCCCTGTTTTGGATCCTTTAGGCGGGCAAGAGCAAGAGTAAGTTTTTAGCTTTTGCTCTAGCCCTCAAACTTGTTCTTGCCCTTGAGTTGTTTGGATCCCCGGGCAAGTTTTTACAATAAATACATTATTTTAATTATGTATGGGATCCCATGTGGGGGAGTGGAGAGAAAGTAGTGGGTCCCACTAGAAGTTGCCCCAATTTGCACCCTTGGATGGGCAAGTGATTTTTGGGAGGGCAAGTTACATTTAGCCCAAACTTGCCCCTCCCTCCTGTTTGGATCCTTTTAAGGCAAGTTGAGCCAAAAACTAGCCCAAACTTGCTCTTGCCCATGGATCCAAACAGGGCCGGTAATGTACGAGTTTGGTGGGGGTGAAGGGTGTGAGTTTTGGTAATCTTTGTATTACCGTAACCTGACATTGGTTGTAACAAAATTCCTTTTATTTTGTTTAATGAAAAACGTGCTAAAGCATGATCTCAGAAAAAAACACATTGTTCTGTACATATGCAAGAGATTATCTAGTTCTAATCTCACATTATTTCAGTTGATGAACATGCAAAGTGATGGATTTCAGGGATGGTCGAAGCTATTTGATACCATGGGAGGGAAATCAGGGTGCATATACGTGTAAAACATATCCAACTGCATGCCAAATGCACAAGCAACCTGGTCGTCTGCAGACTGCAGCCAGCTGCGTATGCTCGCCAACACTCGGCGCCTTCGCGCAAGCGCAGCACCCACCGCACCCACCGTTGTACCGTTGCCCGGCCACAGACATGCTGGGCTTCACAACGTGGGAGGGGAACTCTGCGGTCTAGCCAGGGTGTGGCTGTGGCTGTGTTAATAACTCTGGTGTGGCTGTGTCAGACCCTGCTTCTGCATTTGAAGCAAGTAATGACGCGAGATATGTATTCAAGTCTATGCAACAACAAATTAAGAACATGGTTCACAACGGGCTCAAAATGAAGAGGAACAATAGTACCGAGAGGCCATAGTGACGGCAAGAACTCAAAAGAGCACACGTGCAGTTAGTTGACATGACGGCAAACACAACTGAAGAATGGAGCGGGAGATAGTGTTGAAGGGGAGATTTAGAACACGGTCCAGCGATTTTGGAAAACATCAACTATTTTTGACTTTTCACTTGCCTGTTAGATTACACCATGGCTCAGGTCCACTTCCTTTGGCATGGTTCATGGACGGTGGTGCTTTGGCTGTTACTGATAGCGAGCAAGAACCATGACTACACTGAGAAACAGATCAGAGATGGATCCTACCCTATCTCATGTACACAAACCATTTCCAAAATTCAAAGAATTCAACTGTTGACAAAATGGTACTTCGATTCTACATAACTCTCAGCTTCCCACAGAAAGGAACCGAAAGCAACTGCCTCCAAGACCAGATGATTCAGCTCTGCAAATGTGATTGTTACCATTCTACCATCCTTTGCGTTGACTGAACCATCGTCCAATACTTTGATGTCTGGCCGTCCAAACAACGCCTGAGTTTGCTTCTCAATCAGTGAGACGGCTTCCTTGGATCTGATAGTAGCATATCTTTGCAATGTATCAGCATCCAGTTGCGTGACATAAGACTTCAACTTGTTTGGATTTGATTCTTTGTCGTCCAAACTTATCTCCTCCCCATCAGGTGTTATCTGTACTAAGGACTCCATATCCCAGAATGGATTAGGTTGTAGGTTTTCAAATACTATCTGCTGCTTGGGGTTTGGTGGGAGAGTCTTCATAGTTTTCTCAAGTTGGAATCGCTCATCCACCCTCTTCAGGAAGTAACCATACATGATGGATGCTGCATACAGCTTTCCAAGATTCAAGTTGCTGATTTCAACAACAGTATCCGGCGGTGCTGCTATCTTTTCTCCCATGATAAGATTGAGATGGTTTTGTATCATCTCAAAAGCGTCTGCGGAGTGTATGCTTTGCAATTTATCCTCTTGATTAGGCAATGCAGACATGTCATGTAGAGGGCCACCCCTGGTAATAATGCAGATGTCATAGATATGTCATTATCCATGAACCTATATATAATCCAACAGTATATAATCTCTTCTAAGGCATTCTGCCTTTCCTTCCCTTTGATTTCTGCAATTCTCCTGTAGTACAATTAGCTTATCACCAATTAGTAAATTATTAAGTGTAATAATTGACGTGACTACAACTATATTTACATGATTCAATGGAGGGTAGAACAATAACATCAAAGCCTTCTAGTCCCAAGCAAGTAACAGCAGGCTATCATCTGAATCAGTCAATCCAGAATCTACTTAGCTGCCTTGTTTTCCCTATCTCTACTGCCAAAATTGTTTCTGTTCTTTTCAACTTATATACTGTCTGAACTGTAGCCTTTTGCATACAGAAACCATTTTTTTCTCAATGTTGTAAGACTAAATGTGTATCATTATTCATGGATGAACAAAATAGCAGATATGATGATCGAAAGTGCTTGCTGCTGATTTGAAGGAGACAGTTCTAAGGAAATGAAGGAACTTACTTGTAGAGGAGGTCCTGGGGAACTTTTGAGGCTTCTTCGCTTTGGGCAGCTTTCTCTGATTGAAGGTTTTCAAGTTGCTGATCAACTGTTGCAGGGATAAGGTGAGGATGTGATTGTAGTATCTGAACCAGAAGCTGACCACTTGGAGACTCAAATCTAAGTGGAGCAAGACGTGTGTAGCCATCACCAGATTCTGCTTTTGCTCTAATCTTGAACGTCCTTGTACGGTAATTATGAATCTGGAATCCAGCTTTGGAACCTATTAGTTTGGAACGAATGGTACAAGGAAACCCCTGCAGAACAACAAGCCATCATCACTTGACCCAGAATAACTTTTCAAAAAGTGGGATGTAGGTTGCTCGTATATAATACAGCATTAGAATTGCATAGATAAGTAGTGCCACACAGCATCATGAACATCTAGGTTCAGCAGAACAGTTCAAGCATAAGAAAGAATGAAATGCAATGATTACCATCATGTGTTCAGAAAGAGCCGCACAGCACTGAGAAAATCAACTACACAACGGACACAACACAACCAACTTCAACAAATGCATCAAAATTTAATAAAACCAAGTGATCCAAAACATTTATGGTGTAAGTACCAGACATGTTTTCACAATTCAAGTTAGACAGATTGGCATGCTATACCATTACATGATAAGCATCATGAACAGAAAATCCTCAGAACATAAATATCAAATGCTAAGACAGCACAGGCCTTTTTATCTATCTTTATGGTCTGAGGAACTTTCAGGGAAGGTTTGTATTCAATTTTTAGCATTCAAGACACTGCTATTTTTGTAGATTAAATCGAATTGCATACCAGTATTAAATAAACTGCAGATATCTTTCCTATGAATGGACAGCACACCCGCACTCCAATGTTGGCGAAGTTGTTGCAATAGTGCACACAGCAGAGGAACAGCAAACAAAACCTCAAGAACCACAGCCCAGATTGGCACTGACCACAGTCAACAGGTTCTCAAAGTTCACTAAATTTAAGTAAAGCCAACCATGTTCCCACAAATTATGCTTCAAACCTTATTCGGCAACCTGATCTACACAAACATCAGTGGCAATCATCATGAACAGCCCAAATCCTCACAACCTGATCTACATAAACGTCAGTGGAAAACACATAGGAATTTAGTGAACAATTGAGCCAACAAAAATGATATTTTAAGTACCAGACAGATGTTTTTACAACTATACGAAAGGTTTGGCATGCCATGCCACTATATGCGATCAACATGAACAGCCAAAATCTTCACAACTGAAATATCCAATGCAAAGGCAGCCCAGGCCTTTTAATGTATCCATTTTTATGATCTGAGCTACTTTCAGTGACAGGTTCTATACTCAATTTTCAAAGACACTATCATTTCAGTAGGTTAGGTAGTTTTGCATATCAGTTTTGAATAAAGTGCAGTGCAGGTATCTTTTAGTCAAAGCACACTCAGAACACTAAACACTATGGCATGTAACTCCAGCGCTTTGAAAAAGAATGATTGAGAAGCTGTCACAACAGTGTATGCATCGCAAGGCAGAGCAACAGCACATAAAACCTCATACAACACAGACCAGATTAGCACCAAGAGCAGGAACTCAGAGGGTGCTCACTGCTCAATTTGAGCAGTTTCCACAAATTATGCTTCAAACTTTATTCTGCAATCCGATCTATACAAATACAAAGTCCAATTCGAGGAACTAAACGCCCCTACCAAACTCTGTTGCAAGGAATATATCACACATACATGAAACAGCCAGCTGGTTAACTCAGCTAGATGGCACTACTAGTCTATAAACGCAATAATCAACAAGTCAGCAGCAGCAGCACACCTGCCGAGAGGCGGTGCGGTAGCGGTACCAATACCGGCGGGAGCCATACACGCTCGTAATCGCCGCTAGAGAGCACGTCGTGTACAGAATAAGAAATGGGTGGAGGCATGGGAAAGGGAGGAGCCACCTTGCAGAAGAGCCTGCCGGACTCCATCACGGCGGCGCGCGGCCTGAGGCCACATGACGAGGAGGCGGTGGCGGGGGATGGCGCGGCGAGCACGAGCGCCGCTTCGGCCCATGCCGGCATCGCGGCGCGGGCGGGGGACGCGGAGGGCTCAGGGCAGCGAGAGCGACGGCCTGGGCTGGGGAGCAGAGCAGAGCAGGGCAGGTGAGATTCCGTCGGCTGTTTGGGTTCCTCCGCGACAGCGTACGAACGGGCTGAGTTTTTTTTTCTTTTTAATCGGGAGCGCGTGCTCCGCCTCCGGTACCTGTGTTGTGCGCCGTCCGTCCAGGTCCAGGCGGAGTCGGGTGCGCACGGCACGCGGCGACCTGCGCGCACGCCATGCGACTGCGATGGCGCCGATGCGATACGTGTGAGGCAGAGCCAGCCGTTTTGCCGTAAGCGTACGGGGCACTGGCGCACTGCAGAAAAGTTAGTTGCCACGAAACACACAGGAAGGCAACCTATGTCTTGTAGCCAGGGATGCCCATGATTGCGTCTTTCCGTTGGCATGCTACTGCAAGCATATCATGCTCATTTGGTGGGCGCTGCTGCAACCTGCAAACGTATCGTCTTCCAGGGAGAGTAGGAGACAGTTCACAGAATCAGAATCAGAGTCCACTGCTGGTGGGGAAAAACAGCAGGCAAGCCACAGAATTAGCATGATCAGTTGGGCCAAGAAGCCAAACTTTAAGGGAAATCACGAATTTTTTTATGCAAACTAAGGTCTAAGAGCATACTATACAATAAAAAAAACCATGCTACAAACTCAGAATCTAAGCATTTCCGAGTATGGAAACAGAAACAGGAACGACTAATGCTTTGAGGATTCTAGGGCTCTCCTACCAAGTTCAGTTTATTGTGTAGGGTACACAGCCACAAAATGGTGTGGCACTGACAAGGCTCTGAAAGCTCACAAGATCTGATTACATCTCCCTTTGCTCAGGGGCAGGGAGGTTACAAGCACCAAAAACGTCCAAAAATGTAACAAATTTATAATAACTCATCAAAGGGACGGAGGGAAAAAAACATCATTCACACGTCCTTTAACAGCCAACACATTCCGGTACTCCAAAAACAGGAGTGAACTCCATTGGTGGCTTCTTCTTCTGAACATGAAACACCATGGAACCCAGATAATATTAAGGCTTGAGGCCTCAATCAAATGTTGGTGATAAGCACTCTTCGACCATATCCAGTAGGTTTGGGTTTTCCAATGCAGCCGCAACACGTTCTTTGTCGCTCAGTTGCTTATTCACTGCAACAAAGAAATAACTTATATATATGATGAGATATACTCAGCCAAGCGATTGTTGTGGAACTATTGCAGAAGCTGTAGAACACATACCAGCAGCTTCAGTTGCGTGTGATCCAGGGGCAACCCTTATGTCCACCTATATAATAGTTAAGATTCAGATGGTTGTCTAAATTTTCTCACGAGGTAACAATAGATAGAAAGAGAGCATGCGCACAAACAATGGACGAAGAAACAATTTTCCTAACATGTTGAAGACTAAAAAAAGATTTTTAAAAAAACTTCCAGATTTTTCTTAGTAAATTGCATTTCTCCCTGTAAAATCAAATATTTTTTTATGAAATGTAAAGAATGTATGTACATGAGCCACCGATTTTCTAACCATTTCAGCGACCAAGTTTTATGTGCAACAAAGGTGTAACCATTTTATAATTCAATCTGAAAGGCAGACATTTCAGGCCCATTGACCACCTCTCAAAAAAAAAAAGTAATTACCAGCAAAACTATCCCTTATGACAACAGTATGCTAACATAAATGCCATGCCTATCACAGATTTCTAGAACTGGCTGAACTGCACTTGATGGTAACATATGAAACCCTGATTGCTCTAGCAAAATAATATTGATAGTGTAAATTGTACCATAATAAGTACTTTGTCTCAAGCTCTACAATGACAACAAACCTTGTAACGAGGAGGGAGACTCCGTACAAGTTTCACACGTATGCAAAGGCCAATAATCGTTGCCATACTGCAGTGCTCCACTGTTGGGGTGAAAGTAACCCTGATGCAGAGCAAATATGAACATCAAGAGTGAGATTCGTACCAATCCTTAATTGTACATCCAAACAAAGAAAGAAACATAGATATATGAGAACTTACCTGACATAATTACTTTCATCATTGAGTTCAATTGAGTCTTCAGTTACCACATTCAGCTGTTCCAGTGAGTATGGGTGCTCTGGATCCTTTATATCTCTAATGTGATGTAAGAACATTAAGGACCCAACCAAATTGCTAGGATAGAGAAACTCATCACCAATAAATGGAAAAACAAGCTTCACTATATTTGTAGGAAATCATAAAGAAGGATATCAAATATTTCCAGCTGGTCTATGGGCTCTGCTGCATTTTCATCTGTTGTCTCTGGTGCCTGTCGGACACGCCTTTCTTTTTCTCATGGATTATAGGATTAGCATTGATTAACCCCATAGCCATTTCTGTGAAATGCAATGCAGTTAACTTTAGATGAGGAAAACAAATTCCTGCAAGTCGAAACAAGTGACAATGTGTTAGCAACAGTATCTTGTTCAAAGTGCACAAGCAAATTATACCATAAAATGTTTGCCAAAGAATATTTATTTTGCAGGCTGCACTATGAACGCAACCATTTGTGACCGTTATGCAAAACAATCGCTTGCTTTGCTAAGACATTGGAGTGCAAACTAGTTCCTTGGAGGTTGTTTACAATCAAATGTCCCTTTGCTTATTGGAAAAAGAAAATTAATGTTCAGTTGACCAAACATAAAAAGCCTAAAAAGGAACACATAATTCATCCCAATCAGTTCAGTTGAATCCCAACAAAACCAGGCATTCAAGTCAATAACTTGGCAGAACACCACCCAACATCTGCAAAGGAACATGGAGCTTGAAAATATTCACGATATTGCACAGTTGCTTCACCCCATCCACTTCTGATTATCCTCATTCGAACAACTCAATCAATGCTAATTCCCAAGACAAAGTACCCTAAGTGGATAATGGTGTCACTCAACGAAATTACATGTAGAAGAGCAACCAAAGAACCTTCCCTCAAACTTGGGAAGCCAGGCAAAAGAGTCCGGACGAGATAGAAGTTATTTGTTTATTTGTTTCTCCTCTGTACATTAAGAAAATAAAAATTCATGACATGCTACTCCAAGAAAATTCAAAAGATGCTAGAAAGTACTCATACTTGCTTCCAGTGGCAGGCCTGGCCGGAAAATATAGGTAGGATGAACAAGGCACATATTTCAAAGCTAACCAAGATTTGGGTTCAGCCATGTATATACCATATTTATATGGGTGTCATATAACTACTATAGTCTAAACAGTAAATTGATGGTATAGACAAAGATTGAAGTGTTATCCCTCACATGAAAAGCACACAGGAATTTTGTTCCATCATCCATATACTTACATCGAATGATCAAAACATCAGAAGATAGATAACCTGTATCTATTAATTTGAGAAATAAATCTTCATTTGAAGGTGTTCATTTCATGAAATATTTTATTCAATAAGTAGATAGTTCGGGCCCTGTTTGGCAGGATTTCTTGGGGGATTCAATTGTGTCTTCTCTGACTTCTTGAGTGAAATTCTTCAAATGCTAGCTTAAGAAATGGCTTCACAAGAGGAACTGCAGAGGGGAGAAGCTGACCTACAAGGATGAAGCCACCTAAGCGTGGCTTCTCCAGCTTCTCTGGCTTCATGATGAGTCTAGATACAAAGAAATCTTACCAAATAGGACCTAGGTGAATATGTAACAAAAAGTATTTGAACATGGAGTTTAACAAGAGCAGATTACCCTTCAACTTCTCCCTCGTAAACAACATTACAACAGCATCAGCATTAGAACTTTGTTAGGTACTTGGGGCCAAGCAATTCCATGAATTGGTACTAAGACACTCTTCAAATCTATGAAATTACGCAATTGGCTGATGAGCAATCTAATTTTGTACCCACTTTTTTCCAAGAACCCAACATAATTTGAGTATTCAGCAAATCAAAGTTCCAACTAGCAAGTGCCAAGTACCAACTAAGGAATGTAGGGACTGGACGTTTTTTTTTTTGTACCATTTCTTTGCAAAGGATGAGACAGCCATATGTGCTGTTGTGTGAGTGCTCGTAGGGGCACCTCTCGGTCCTCACCTCCTAGGCACCCTTGTATGCCCACACACGCGCGTGCCTCGTATTCCCACACACGCTGTCCGGTATTCAATGAGCCAACTTGGCTCGGCAGCTCACTCTATGCTTTCCCACACACCCCCAATGGCTGAAGCCGGTGGCCAGAAATCGTGTTCGCCAATCGCCGTGGCGGCTCTCGAACAGGGAAAAGTGATCGCTCACGCCGACAACAGAAATCGAAAAGGATGAAGAGAACCGATCTCTCTCCAGCTCGGTCTATTTCGCGGTTTGACCACCGCCATCAGCCAAGTTAAATCGGGCTTGACCTATAATAGAGAAACACAACTAGCTCGGCCTCACGTGTTCATCTTCCCTCGGCCTCACGCCATGATTTGGGAGGAAAATTGAAGGGAAATCTGTAGCTGTTTCTACTCTCGAGAATTGTACATCAACTAGCCATCTGTTCCTACAGCTCACTTTCAAAGCCTGTTCCTACAGCTAGAGGAGATTGGAGACAGGAGGCTCACCTAGGAACTTCGGGCGTTGCTATGCGCGGCGGGGGGTCGCGATCGGGCGTCGCCTCCTAGTAGCGCGAGCAGTCCGTGGGGAACGGGTGGGGGGCGCCGACCTGGCTCCAAACCTAGGACGGCAGCGAGCGAGGAGATGACATACCTTGTGCGTCGTCGTCGTAGGAGGAAAAGAAGACCTGGCTTGCGGCGGCGGGGCGGCGGCGTGACCTGTAGGTGGTGTACAGTAGAAGGAACAGTAAACCCTAACCGACCCGATCCAGAAGAAAAACAACGATGAAGGGACAGTGAACTCGGGGTCCGTACCTAAGTCGCCGGAGGAGATCACTTGCACGGCGAGGAAGGGGCAGGATCGAACACCATCGGGGACGCGGCGGGTTGGGGCGCAATGAACGGACAACGGCGGCAACCCGCCAGGTGGAGGGCGGAGTTGGAGTCGTGGCGCCGGATTTGACGGGAGATGACGCGACGGGGACCGGCGAGGAAGCAGGAGTGGGGGTGGGGGGCCGAGGTCCTCCGGCGATGGCGGCGCGAGCGATTGAGAGAGGGAGACGCGAGCGATTGGGAGAGGGAGCGATTGGGAGAGGGAGCTGCAGCCGTTCTTTTTTTTTTTTTTTTTTGGGGATGCAGCTGCCGTATATGCCAGCTGAACCAGAGCAGCCGAGAACAGCCGAACGGCTTGGGCTGAGAGGCCCATCAGCTTCAGCCAATTTCAGCCCACAAATGTTCATCCGAACAGGCTCATAGAATCCAAACTTAGGTATGCATGCTCCTATAATCGAACTCGAACCTACAATGATAGACAGTATTGCATGATGGTGTTCTCTTAACATAATTAACCCACACAAACACCTCACCCATGTGAGATTACCATCTATACTCAGCTGCTGCAGCGCACAGCATTGAACTTAAAGCTAACGGGCACAGGTAAAAATGTGCCCCTCTTTAACCCTAAACAGATCAAGTCCCACGCTGCACGCCAGAAGAAAACCGACTAGGGTAGGAAAACAAAACGATACATCATCATTAATGGAATCATGCGGACCTGGACGACGGCAAGGGCGAGAAACTGATCCAGCTTGAGGGTGAGCTGGTGCCATAGCTTCCGCTGGTACAGATCGGCGAACGCCGCGTACCACTCCGCGAGCTCCGGCCGGGTCGCGCCCTGCGCCTCCAGGAACTCCATCGCCGCCGCCATCGCCAGCCAAGGCCCCTTTTCTTTCTTCCCGGCCAAGAAGACGAGCACTGCTCGGTCGCGCTTGGGCTTTGCAGCTCGTCACCTAGCCTGTATAGTTGTATGCGAGCAGGCCCAACACGGCCTGTAAGGCCCACAAAAGGCTGTAGCCAAGTTGGAATGGATCACTAGTAACCAAGTCGCCTTCCTCGACGCACACAGGAGGGCGAGTCCGCCTACTTCCCCGACGCACACAGGAGGGCGAGTCCGCCTTCTCCCTCGCCGCTGCCGCCCTAGGTTTGGAGCCAGGTCACCGGCGCCCCCACCCGTTCCCCACGGACTGCTCGCGCTACTAGGAGGCGACGCCAAGATCGCGACCCCGCACGCGCAACGTCCGCCGAAAGTTCCTAGGTGAGCCTCCTGTCTCCAATCTCCTCTAGCTGTAGGAACAGCTTTGAAAGTGAGCTGTAGGAACAGATGGCTAGTTGATGTACAATTCTCGAGAGTAGAAACAGCTACAGATTTCCCTTCAATTTTCCTCCCAAATCATGGCGTGAGCGCTGAGGGAAGATGAACACGTGAGGCCGAGCTAGTTGTGTTTCTCTATTATAGGTCAAGCCCGATTTAACTTGGCTGATGGCAGTGGTCAAACTGTGAAATAGACCGAGCTGGAGAGAGATCGGTTCTCTTCATCCTTTTCGATTTCTGTTGTCCAGCGTGAGCCGATCACTTTTCCCCTGTTCGAGAGCCGCCACGGCGATTGGCGAACACGATTTCTGGCCACCGGCTTCAGCCATTGGGGGTGTGTGGGAAAGCATAGAGTGAGCTGCCGAGCCAAGTTGGCTCATTGAATACCAGACGCGTGTGTGGGAATACCAGACGCGTGTGTGGGCATACAAGGGTGCCTAGGAGGTGAGGACCGAGAGGTGCCCCTACGAGCACTCACACAACAGCACATATGGCTGTCTCATCCTTTGCAAAGAAATGGTACCAAAAAAAAAAACGTCCAGTCCCTACATTCCGTAGTTGGTACTTGGCACTTGCTAGTTGGAACTTTGATTTGCTGAATACTCAAATTATGTTGGGTTCTTGGAAAAAAGTGGGTACAAAATTAGATTGCTCATCAGCCAATTGCGTAATTTTATAGATTTGAAGAGTGTCTTAGTACCAATTCATGGAATTGCTTGGCCCCAAGTACCTAACAAAGTTCTAATGCTGATGCTGTTGTAATGTTGTTTACGAGGGAGAAGTTGAAGGGTAATCTGCTCTTGTTAAACTCCATGTTCAAATACTTTTTGTTACATATTCACCTAGGTCCTATTTGGTAAGATTTCTTTGTATCTAGACTCATCATGAACATTCATTGGGTGTGGGTTAGCTAGGAATACATGCTCAATATATAAATCATGAACTTTTTGTTACATATTCACCTAGGTCCATCTCAATATATAAACCTTCATCATCAACACCAACATGCTCATTCATTGGGTGTGGGTTAGCTAGGAATACATGTTCAGCAGGTTCAGATTGAGTGGTGTGGCTAGGTTCTGCAAACAATGGAGTGGCAATAGAAGGGGTGCATGGAGCTGCAGTAGTGCTACCAACATCCCAATCTGGAATGTTTGGGGGGTCAACATCTAGCTTATGATATGCAAAGGTCATGCGACAAGTTTTCTCAATCTTATGTTTTGCAAACATGCACATCAGATCCTGATCAGTGCATACTTGGATAGTGACCTTACTATCCATACAGTAATAAAACACCTTCACTATCTCTCCATAGCCAGGAGGATTCTTGTCCACAACCTCATCGACCAGATCTCTGAAGTTAGTGAAATCAGCATCAACAGTTTTGCTCAGCTCATACCAAGGTCCACGAGAATTGTGAGAAACAATCCGAATTTCTAATTCGTAGGTACTCCCTGAGTCCATCCTACAGATGAACAAGGAGGATGCAATTAACACTACAAACAGAGGCAATTAACACTACAAGAAAAAACAAGCGATGCTAATCGGCTGAGCATATGTGCCACTAAAAACAATTACTCTGTATATAACAAACAACAGTGAGTCTAAGTGGCAGTTGCAAACATTGTAGAAACTGCACACAAATATAATAGAAAAACCATTTGAAAAGCCAGGCTTGTGCTTTTTTATGGCGTGGTGACACAGGATCCACTACCAAAAGTTATGACCCCAAGCACCCCTACACAGCATCTCAAAACAGGGGAAATTCCAATCGAAGCTTCCACTAGCCATGGCATGAAAACCACATACTGATTTCTCACAGGGCACAGTAATTTATAAGAATCTCAAACATAATAACTTTTTCCACAGAACAGTGGAGGATCACAGATCCATGGCAACTCACCCCACGAGAGCTATACACATACTAGTAAAGACTAGATCGGAAAAGTAGATGACTCATATCGCATTCCAGTTTCATCCATCCATATCTCAACAGGAAAGGAAATGAAATAACGACAGCTGGAGAGGAAGGTGAGGAGAAATTGTTGGCCCATACCGAGTGCGCTGGTGGTGGGCTTGTCAGTTTGGGAGCTGCATACCGTACCAAGTACCAACACCACCACCGCCTGGGAGCTGCCGATGCCGCGCCCGCCCGCTGCCACGCGCGCCCGCTGCCGTGCGCGCCCGCTGCCGCGCTCGCCCGCTGCCGCGCTCGCCCGCTGCCTGCCACGCGCCCCCTGCTCCACGCCCGGCCGCCTGCTCCGCGCCCGCCCGCTGCCGTGCGCGCGCCCCCGCTGCCGCGCGCCCCTGCTCCGCGCCCGCTCGCCTGCTGTGCGCCCGACGGAGCTTGCTGCGCCGCCGCCGTAGGTAGATGCTAGGGTTACGCGACGCTCGGTCACGGGAAAGACAGGATGCGGTCGGGCCACGGGATGTGGTTCTGGGAAAGAAAGGGAAAGAAAGAGAGGGCACAAGGGTCTTTTTTTTTGTTGTGGGTCCCACTCGTCAGTCCGCCCAAACGGAGGAAAGTAGACGGACGATGGACGGAAGGGCATCCGGGACGAAACGAAAAACGAAGTTGCATGCAAGAAAAACTGAACTTGGGAGGGCGTGTAGATCCAAGCCGCAACTTTTTAAGGCAAGACACGCGGTAAAAGGCTCGCTCTGGGAGAGGGAGCTGCAGCCGTTCTTTTTCTTTTTTTTTTTTTTTTTTTTTGAGGGGATGCAGCTGCCGTATATGCCAGCCGAACGGCTGAACCAGAGCAGCCGAGAACAGCCGAACGGCTTGGGCTGAGAGGCCCATCAGCTTCAGCCAATTTCAGCCCACACAAATGTTCATCCGAACAGGCTCTATGTTTCTACTACACTCCTAGAGTTTTTTTTTTTTTTTTTTTTTGATACTACACTCCTAGAGTTAAAAATGTTTGAGTTTTTGATTCTTTTAGTTTACTAGTCCTACTTGTTATGGTTTTGATTGTATACACATCTACCATTTCCTAGTTGTAAACATGTTGTAGCTGTTGTAATGTGACGTATCTTTTAATATATCTCTTGGGCTTCACAAATAATTACCCATTGTGAATACATACTTGTTGCTTGTGCTCAGAATTTTGGTTGCTAACTCTATTTTTTTTTTCCACAACGGTCACCCGAATTTCATTACTTTCGCAACGAAATTACAATGTTTGAAATTGAGTTCTTACCGACGCCTTACCGCTAGAGTTCAACCACCCCACATCTAAGCACACACAGGGAGCCTAAATGGGGGGAAAAGAGCCGGGCAGCCCAGATGAGCTCCCACATCAAAACACCAAACCAACTCCTTAATACATTTAACGATGGAAAGACACCACAACTACTAAAGAACTAAAACGAACTACAAGAAAGCTAGCCTAGCCCATTTCTTGTATTCGACACTTAGATTGCGCCACCTCCAGCATATGGCACCAACTGCTTCTCCTGGACTCGCCCCGCTTCATTCTGCTTGTGGAATGTCAGAGCCGCCGTCTTGATCAATTCAGCACCAGCAATCACTTGCACCTTTAGATCTTCATTCAGTAAACCCTGCCCAATATGTAATAAGCGAACACATTAAGCAAACAATCTCCGTAGGGGATTGAACACGTTTTTTTCAAAGCAAATCAGGTTACGTGTTTTCCAAATTGCCCAACACACCGCCGCAAGTCCAAACATATGCATATTAGTTGCTTTCGCAAAATACAGTATACCCATGCCCAATATTGTTCCCAGTTGGCTGGTCTAAATTGTATCCCAAATGAGAAAGCAATCAAGCTCCAAATATATTTAGCCGATGGACATTCGAAAAAATGTGATCCACACTCTCTTTCTCCGCACAGAAGGAACACAAAGGTGAACCGTTCCATTTACGCTTCAACAGATTGTCTTTTGTCGAAATTACTTTTTGATCAACTAACCACATAAAAATCTTAATCTGTAGTGGAATCTTGGTTTTCCACAGGACTTTATATTTTTTTCCCCATTCCTGTCTGCTCAAAAGTTTATACATTGATTTTACGTAAAAATTTCCAGATTTTTCCAAGTCCCATTTGGGCCTATCTTTCTGGGATGACAAGCCACATCTAAAGGTTATATCTTGTAATCTCCTTAATTGATTCTGGTGATCCTCATAAAGCCACCTTCTAAAAGTTAGTTTCCAATTTCTCAACTTTAACTCTGCTACCGAGCTCTCCTTATCATTACTGATAGCATACAAATCGTGGAATTTGTCGGCCAAGGATGCTTGGCCACACCATTTATCCAACCGAAACTGGTATTTCTCCCATTTCCTAAAATCATGGACCTACCCTTGAGATAATAATCTCCGATTTTCAAATGATCATTCCAATACAGGGGAATTCTTTGGATTATGTTTCAAATTACTCACAATTCCTTTCTTCATGTATTTTTTTGCTAATGATCTCATTCCATATACCACTACCATTCTCCACCTTCCACCACCATTTACATAAAAGACTTATATTCATTCTTCTCAAATCCTTAATCCCCAAACCCCTTTTGCTTCTCGGCTTTAGTGATTATATTCCACTTAATAAGATGGTATTTTCTTTTTAAATTTCCTCCCCGCCAGAAGAATCTCCTTCTTAAGCAAGATATCAATTTTGTTTAGGACTGCCACAGGCAGCCAGAACATAGACATTGCATATATTGGCAAGTTGTTAAGACAGGCATTTATCGGGGTTAGTCTCCCACCAAAGGATAAGGAGCTACCTTTCCAGCCCCTCTAATCTTTTCAAAGCACTTTTTCATAAATGGGAAGCCAATCCACTACATGTAACCTGGATCTAGATACCGAACCCCCGGATACTTGATAGGCCATTTCCTATATAGCACAATTGAACATGTTTGAATAAAACACATTTTTCTCATCATCATGCCTAATCATCATTACCTCACTTTTTTTGAGAAATTGATTTTTAACCCGCACATGTTTTCATACGTATATAAGAGAAGCTTTAAGTGAGTTGCTTGCTCGCATCATCTTGAAGACACAAGATAGTGTCATCAGCATATTGAAGCACAACAACCCCATTTTCCACAAATTCGGGCACTAGACCTCTGATGATCTTATTTTTTTGAGCCACTGTAATCATCTTAGCTAATGAATCAGCTGCTATGTTAAACAGAAAAGGGGACAGAGGATCCCCTTGTCTTACTCCCCTTTTGATTTGAAGTAACTTCCTACTTTGTTGTTCACCTTTACACTAACAGTCCTAGTACTCATCACAGCTTGAATCCACTCACACCATCCATCTCCAAAGCCTCTATTTTTTAAGCATGAAAATAAAAACCTCCAGTTGATTTTATCATATGCCTTTTCAAGTCTACTTTAAGAACTAGACCATCTTTCTTTTTTATTTTGGTGTCATGCAAAACCTCATGCAGAACCATGATACCATCCATAATGTTTCGTTTAATAAACCCAGATTGACATCTGTGGATAATCCCGTCCATAACACTTTCCATTCTCAAGGTTAGGGTTGCTAACTCTATTAATCGGTGGAAATGTGAACCTTTGGAAATTGTTTCTTATTTACACAAGCTCACTTATGTTGGTACAGAATCACAGTTCATTGGACTTAATTGTGATTAATACATATGATGCAATATGGAATGACTTCCCTTCAAGCACCAATTACATAAAGTCTTATTAATCAACATTGCGCTATAGGTAGTTTTCTTCCTAAAAGCAATGGATGAATAAATCTTCAGTTATCACGTTGCAATTGCATCATGGCTGCCACATCTATGTTGTGAAATTATAAAGTACTCTTATCACATTCACATGTAGATTCATTCTTCCACAGATACTTTGATTTTATCAACAGTTTGGTTGCCCTTTTACTGTATTTACCCACTGCACTGATCGCTTTGTGTGTGTCCATTCTTTTTTTTCAGGCGGGCGATGCTCTGATTCAACTTTATAATCATTTCATCTCTGATTTTGAGACAAAGATCAATCTTCTTAAATTTGCTCACTTCACAGTCGTAGTTTCACGCCAGTATTTGGACAAGGATGCTGGTATAAACTATCTTGAAGGCGTAATTTCAAAACTACGTGATACCCGGGAATCCCAGGTTGAGGACTCCGTTCTGTATGTAAAGATGCAAATTGCAACATTTCTTCTTGAGAAAGGGAATCAAAAGGATTGTAAGAAGTTGCTAGAAGAGGGCAAAACCACTTTGGACAGCATGGTTGATGTTGATCCTTCTGTACATGGTACCTATTACTGGGTGTGTTCTCAGTATCATAAGTCCCTTCAAGACTACTCAGAATTCTACAGAAGTGCTCTTCTTTATCTTGCATACACAACAGTCGAGTCACTTTCAGAACCATTCAAACAGGTTTCACATATTACTCCCTGCTTATATTTTGATACCAATAGATTGGGTTTATTCTTACAGTTTCTGATAGGGTGTATATGAGTTTCAGAACCTGGCATTTGACCTCTCACTTGCTGCTTTATTGGGTGAAAACATTTACAACTTTGGGGAGCTAATTGCCCATCCGATCGTAAGTACAAGTTTTGCACTCGATTGTTCGTGATGTCTTCTTTAGAACTGAGTGCTTGATTTTGAACTTGCCTAGTACTTTAATTTTGGCCATACAGAAGATTTTAGAATGCCATTGTTTAATCTATTGCAAATTTGTAAGCTGGATCAATGTATTTTTCTTATATATGGCATATGAATCATTGACTTCACTTGACATGAAAATACGGCCTGATGAATAAAATTTTCTGTATTCATGAACCAAACTCGTGGCCATACCTAACAGCTTGCATAGTCAAATTTATCTTCACTATAGTATAGTGCAAAGCTGAAACTGTGTTGCTTTGAGAATTCATCAACTGATTTCCATCGTTGACATCATGTAGATCCATAGCCTTTTGGGAACTCAGGCTGAGTGGATATATCATATGTTGCAAGCTTTCAACTCTGGGAATCTATCCTTGTATCAAGAAATCTGCAAAGCTCATAACACCGCTTTGAGTGCACAGCTTGCATTGGTAAAAAATGAGAGGAATCTACTTGAAAAGATCAACATTCTTTGTTTGATGGAAATCATTTTCAGGTAATTCTCATAGGCATCTAGTGCTAGCATGAGCGAAGCTTAGTTCAGTAACAGCTTTGTCTACTTGCAGTCGATCATCTGAAAACCGCACAATCCCAATGCGGGATATAGCAGAACAGACCAAGCTTTCTGTTGAAGATGTGGAGTATCTACTAATCAAGTGCCTCTCTGTAAGACCTACCCTCCAAAACCGTGCTTGCCCCCTTTTTTGTTCTTGTGGCAGTATCATCATGGTTTTTGACATTACTATGGGTTTTTTTTTTCCCTTCAGGCTCATCTTATAGAAGGCATAATTGATCAGGTTGATGGAGTTGTCCATGTTTCATGGGTTCAACCAAGGGTGTTAGGCATAGACCAAGTGAAATCCTTGTGTGACCGGTTGGATACATGGATTGGGAAGGTCAATACGACCCTGCTTTCTGTTGAAGCCGAGACACCAGATTTGGAATCTTCGTAATGTACTCGTGAAGGATTACTGTGACATAACCTGATGTGAACGAAGTCATTAGATATTTATCAGGTCGTCCTTGCCCCCCCTGTAACGATTGCTGTAACATTGTAATCTCGTTGCTTCAGTTCTACAGTGTACACTCTTAAGGAACCGTTGCATTCACAGAATGCTTCAGCTGGCTCTTCAGCTAAGGAACCGTTGCATTCAGCCATTCACCTATGTCCACTCGACAAATAAGTGGTCTCAAATCAGAGCCAGCATGAATGACTTGTGATTTCTACGGAATTCTATAGCACTTCTCTAAAAGCTTAACTCTAACCATCTTACATAAGTACTCTCTCCGTTCTAAATTATAAGTTGCTTTTATTTTTTTTTTTTTCATCTACTATGTATCTAGACATTATTATTATATATTTATATCTAAATATGTAGTAAATGGATGTACCAAAAAAAGTCAAAGCGACTTATAATTTGAAAAAGATAGAGTACATCTCAATACAGTGACAATGACGATATGAAAATGCTAAACAAAATTTGCCAGCATTGTGTTGCTAGTGTCCATTGCTATATACGCCCACCATAATGAATCTAGCATTTTTGCAAAAGCCGGGGATTAGAACACAACTCAGCTGTGCCTACTACAGTACTATCTTACACCTATCTCAATACAATGGAATGGCAATAAGCAACTGCTAAACAAAATTTCCAAGCATCACGTTGCCATGGCCTAGTACATAGAGTATAACCGTAAGAACAAGGATTTGGTTCAGATTCGAGAAGAGTGTGGGTCTTCTAGTTCTGATCTTGGCCAATTATCTGATTAACCACGCCAACAGCAATAGTGCGCCCAGACGACCTCAAGTATGCCCTCCCAAGAGCTCGGCTCTTAGAGAATTCCTGGACACAGACAGCTCCATCTAGTGTGACCTGAAAAATTACAAGAAAAACAGTACACTGGTATGTAAATAATGTATGATCGGTGGGTAGTTTAAAAGAAAGTCATTCACAATGATCCATCACATTTATTACCTGTATAAGAGCATTCTGCTTGGATTTAAGAAATCGAGGTGCCGTTTTACTTTGTTTGCCAGTCTTGTCAAGTAATGCAATGATTTTTGTTACTCTTGCAGCCTCCTTCACATGATGTATGTGAAATTCCACCTAGGTCCAGAACATTTGTTATGATAATATGCTGGTAAAAGCTAATCAAGCAGAATTTGTCATAATTTTACCTGAGAGCCAACAAGAATAGGAGTAGTGATGTCCAGGACTAGAACCTTCAGCTCCAAGTGGTTAGCTACAGCTACAGGGAAACCAGGGTGGCAAAGAACCCTGCCAGGAATTAGTTGACTTCCATCAATACCCTGTAAACAGACCGCCACATTATCACCAGCTCTTGCTATGGTGCATGAATTAGAGTCCCGCTCAATGGTTTTCACAGTCGCCTCTTGCCCAGAAGGTAGAACTAACACCTGCAGCAGGAAATAAAGGATGTTACAGAAAAATATAAGGATCGCCATATAATTCACGACCATTCAACTGAACAGTAAAGAAAGAATGGGAAAGGAAAAGGTTTTCGCCAGACATATTATTAAACAAATTAGATGCAGCTCAATTCCCGTATCTTGATACTGAAAGGTCAAGGATTAGCATCACATGGCAAGATCATCGTTTTAAATTTTTAATTAATTATATACTGGAACCTTATCCACTTCATATCAAATTCTCGGTGCAATAGTGGATCATTTAACACATCTGTAAGGAAGAGAAGCTCCACTGGAACATACCTTAGAACCATTTTGAATGGCTCCGGTTTCCAATTTTCCATAAGCTGCCCACTGTCCTGTTGACTGAGACTTTATAACATCACAGATTGGAAGAATCAAGGGCTTCGAAACATCCCGAGAAGGAAGCTGCAGGGAATCTATAGCATCCAAGAGGCAAAACCCTTGATACCTAACAGGACATCTCCATTTTAGATACACAAAAGAAACAGCATACTCCTAGTCACATAGAAACCCCTCATCCCCACCCCACCCCTCGTGGCCAACCAAAAAAAAATTATAACATTCTTCCCATGCATGTTCAAGGTCCACACTCTCAAATTTGACCAAATAGGTGCTGTGAAAATATACATGCGATGATTGAAAAAGGCTACTGAGTAGTAGAAACCATTTTTATATTAAAAACAACATTGAACATTTAACTGCAGGCATAGTTCATTTAAGAGTAGTGAGAAGCTGTTCTCAAAAACATGGGGCTTTTGGCGCGTTTTACCCTCGCTTTAAAGCGAAGTGGTGATTTTACCCTCGTTTTTTTAACTTTGTGATTTTACCCTTGTTATTTCAAAATGAAGGGAGAGTCTACCCCTGTTCTATTAAGTCCCTTCAACGGTGTTAAAAAGGACCAAAAGAGGAGGGTAAAAAACATTTCGCTTAAAAGCGAGGGTAAAATCACCAAATTCTCTTTCTTTTATTTGTTTTTTACTCTTTAATATGACATGTACCAACAGTGTTAAATAAGTAGACGGAGGTTTCGTTTGAAAAAAGTGAGGGTAGAAATGCAAAGTTGAAAAAAAACAAGGGTAAAATCACCATTGGGCTTTAAAGTAAGGGTAGAATCACCAAATTCCCCAAAAACATTGACAGGTTTTAGTATGAAATTAACCAAACAACATTAACATGGAAATCCATAGAAGCATAGCTGTTCACAACCATTTGCTCCAAATATGGATAAGCAAATTGCCAGCTAACAACAGTCTCTTTTACTTGTTGCTAAAGAGATGGACAATCTCCAAAGACTTCCAACTTTTTCCTGATTAAATGTAGAAAAATATACAGCGTCCAATGCTCTCCAGACAACATCAGTTGTGATTTGAAATATGTAGTTCAACTTCTTAAATTTAGTTACTTAGATCAAACTGATGAGAGTGACATGTAGATATATCTTGAAAAACAAATGACAATATTACATATTTACATATACAACCAATATATATTACAATGGAATTCAGCATCACAGTTCACATTTTAGAGATTGTATTGATGCTCAAAAACGACATTGACTGGAGCGAGTATAACTACTGTTAGTGATAATCGCCTAAGATAGTTTCATGCAAGGCAGCAAGAGGAAGCATTATACATTGCTATACATTCCAGACGATGTCCATTTTGGACTGTGGTAGTATTAGAGATATGAGCACCACAAAACATGTATACTCTGAAGCAATTTTTACAACACTATTCAATCCATGAAATGAAATAGAAGGTCCATTTGCAAAAAAGGTTAGAACTTTGAAGTGCCTTTTAAACAGAAAGGAATGAAAACTTCAAGTCATAAAATTCAGACTAATCGTAAGAGGTCATAAGCTAGATAACCTCATCATCATTGTAATTATCCGCATGAGACAAAAGTTCACCTGATATCGAGCTTACCAGGAGATTAAACGAGCATCTGAAGGAGCATTGATCAAATTTTGGTTTTCTACAGCACTAAGAGGAATCCAGGTAATAGCTGAGTCCTTGAAGTTGCATGACCGCAGGAAACTGCCAAGTTGTAGTTTGATGAAATCAAACCTTTCTTTTGTGTACGCAATAGCATCCATCTTGTTGACTGCGACAACAAGCTGTTCGACACCAAAGCTTCTAACAAGCTGAGCATGCTCTTTAGTCTGGCCAACACCTTTTCCTCCTTCACCGTCCATGCCAGCTTCAAAAGAACCAGTGGAAGCATCAACAACAAGAATAGCTGCATCAGCTTGTGTTGCACCAGATATCATATTTGGCACAAAATCTTTGTGGCCAGGTGAGTCAAGCAAAACTACACGGAATTTCTTAGTCTCCAAATAAGCCACAGCCACAGTCATTGTCACACCCCCGTTCCCTTTCTTCACTGCTCTCATCCATGGCCCATGCAAAAGCAAATGACCCCTTCCCCTAAAAAAAACAATATAAAAACACAGACAGTTATTACACACATGAAGAAATAGAGTAGATTATGTGAAAGAGGGACCAACATACTTTCTCTTTTGACTCCTTTTCATTCTTGTGCATATCTTTTTTTGATATCCTTCCTAAGAGATGCAGTAATCTCCCAGATAGTGTCGACTTGCCGGAATCAACATGACCGACCTGCCCACATTGTTCAAAAGTCACTTCCCTTCAGACATCATACTTGTAGAAGAACAACAACGTCAAATAATAGATACTGTATTTACAAAAGAAGTTGGGTGATGACCTACTATTGCAAGGTTTAGTTGGCTCAGCACCCCTGACTCTGGATCAGCTAACATCCACTTCTCAGGCTTATACTCTTGAGGCAAACAAGGTTTTGTAAAACTCACATTGTTCTTGTCTACATTTAGCTGGCCTAGGTCAGAAGAGAGTTTCTGGATAACATTGTCATTCTGTGAAGAACTGCTAGCCCCGCCACTCTGGTTAGCCTTCTGATGAAAACCATCGGAAGCCAACAGAGCTATCCTCTCCACAGGCACTTCTTCAGAAAGTACAGGGGTTTTCTTCTTTTTCAGCACCTAATGAGCTTCCAACAGATGTTATGTGCATGGAATTGGCTGTTGAGATGCACAAAACAATTAGAATTGAGGAAACAGGGAAAAAAACATAACTACCAGTTAAAAGAATATTCAGCATATCAACTTTAGTTTGGCACATCAATCAATCTTAACACAAGAACAGCTCAATTCAGAAAGTGTCCCAAGCAAGATATTGACTGCAAAGCCATTGTAACAAGCAAACCATTTCTTTCCATTTCTTTAGTGTATATAGACAATGTTTAGCAATTAGCATCCAAAAATACTTATGGATAGCCCAATGCTATGGACTGCAATAGCAACAAAGGCCTTCAACTAGATTGTAGATTGACAGAATAAGGTCCACAAAGCCATGGGAACATCAGAGGTCGGTCCATAGTGGGAAAAAGAAAACGAAAATCGCTTTCGGCACATACGAAAGCAAATGTGCAAGGTTATACTGCTAGTCATTATTTTTCCGTTCCATTTCTCCTATTTATTATCTGGATGATTAGGAAGAAGCAACCAACTCAATATTACATGCCAACTGAGTTCTTAGTTAGACATATTAACAATCTATACAAATTATGCAAACTTGTATCAATAATACCTTTATCATAAGACATACTATGCTTTCTAGCAGAATCACCATCAGAATCTAGAGCAGGAATCTTCACCGGTGTCTTGGTAGAATCGGTTTTCAACCCAGCAGGTATCCTTGGCTCAATTGACACTGCAACGGCTGCATCTGACAGAACAATGTTAACATGTAAGGAAACATTACGATTCCTTGTATACTTATAAACAGAATCAGAATTATTGAAGCATGTGTAACTCTGATACCTTTTAACAGACCATCTTTCGCAGACTTGACAAAGGTCTCACGGAAAACCCCACACATCTCACAGTACATCATGCTTTCATGATTACTGAACGCATACATGGAACATGTCCAATGAACCGCACTTTACTTGAGGACTTCTTCAATGATTCTATGAAATATGTTGGCAACAAATATTAGAGATAAATGAGCCATATAATCGTATTACAGTCAATCGGGTTGTACTAGCAGAGAAACTCCTCAAAACTAAACCATTGCAATAAGGACATAAAGTGCACATGAAGCATAGACGTTTGCAGACCCAAAAGATACCAATCAAATGAACTAGTTGGATGACGCCAAAATATCATTTCCGTAGCTCAGGATGTTAAAAACAATACTATGCATGTTCACCACATGCCCACAATCCGACAAACAGTCAGCAGCGATACCTGCTAGATGAGTACTAACCTGCTAAGCCCCAGACATTTTCATACTGCACAAGGTTTTTGTTTAAATTTTGACTGCTGATTCGATGTGTGAAAATTGACCTCAAAATCCAAATATGCATGATTCCTTCAAGCAATGAATATGCAACACAACATCTCCATAGAAGATAGCACAGCATAAGAGGATGAAAATTTTACATGAAAAAAATCACTCTTTCACTTTCACATACAGAATGCTACATCTACAATACAACTGGGAACGATTACATGCAACCCACGTCAAGCGGTTGAGTCTATCAGCAGTGCAGCCATTGATTTGAGCAATAGAACAGCTGTTGTGGAAAATAGGCACATTTCCAATTGTCTGAATCAAACTATAAAGCAGCTATAGAAACCAACACCGCCTCTTTAGAGATGATATGGATAAAGCCAGAAGATTCAGAGATATACCTTTCCCCACGTTAACAGGATGGTTGTTGCCATATTCGGGTTTCATCATACTCATCATAGTCATCATCATCATACTCATCATAGTCATCGTATTCATTATCATAGTCAGGTCCAGATACAACCTTGCGAGGCATTTTCCTGGCACAAGGAGATTCTAACAATGAAAGCACTGTGATCAATGCACGTGGCTAGTATAGTCAATTCAGGAATGTCTCAGGTCAATAAGAATTCCTAGAATCCCATTCACAACAGCCTGTTGCCAGTAGCATATGAAGTACCAAGTGCAGCACCAGAACAGTGGGATCCCTAGGTAAATACTCCGTGAGACTAACATAAGCTTCGGCTCCAACCAATTGTCATCCCTCACCCAGCCACACATCCATACCTAATAGATGCAACTGAAATTCACAGTTTGGAAAAAGCACAACAGTCTCATGCCAAATTAAGTAACTAACTCAATTGCCTAATATAACCTATCTCACGATTCTCATCTCACCCACAATCTAGCAAACATTTCATGCTAATAGTTGACAAGACTTTCTTTCCCCGAACAAACTGAGCAATAGGGGCGGATCCAGTATAAGGAGTGGAAATTCGAGGCTTGTCAAATAGCTAATAGCTTTAGGTTAGGGTTTCAGTGCTCACATTGAAGGGAAAGGAAGGGAAGAGAAGGGGTGGAATTACCTGGTGGATACTCGTCGCCGGCGGAGAGACCAACTAAAGCCTCAGCACCTGCCTAGAGCGGCGGCGGCGCACCAGTCGTTGGAGAGCGAGAGGGATGGTGCTCAGGCGACGGGCGGGGGCTTCGGTGACGGGCGGGGCTCCAGCGAAGGGCGGCGGGCGGCGCTGGCTGGGAACCTGTCTGTTTCTCGTGTGCTCTGGTGGACGGAATTCCCTGGTGGACTGGTGGGCTTCGATGGGCTGTACTACCAGCGTGGCCTGGTTTGTCTCCCTGCTGTCATGCCGTTGGATGTGAACGAACGGACGGATCTCCGTGACTGCAGACATACGTTAAGCCAGCCGATCCGATCCCGAAAAGGAACGCACAGACCACAGAGTAGTAGGGACGGAGGGACCGAATCTTTTTTGTTTAGACTAGGAAATATTTCCGTGCGTTCTACTACGGGTGCACGGGTGAAATTTTTTTTCTTCCTCTGTAATTTTCGCTAACGGAAAATATGAGTTTTACTATTTATTGATTCTTTTCTTAAATATGTTGTGTACGTGAAAATAACGGAATGGAAAAATAAACGTAAATGAATACATTTGTAGCACGAAAAGAGATATTGTAACTCGGAAGGGGACCAAGTTGCGCCTGTTGAGGCAAAATTAGAAGGTGAAAGAAAAGAGGTGGCAAAAATAATAAATATACGTCATAAATTTTCCCTAGTCGCGAAACCGTCAGCCGAATAGCCGGACTTTATATAGCATAACAATGCCCACACGTTGCTTTGGTTAGTGCAAATTTTGATCATATGATTCATTGCCATTTTGCTTTTGAGTAGTTCACTATTCGTTTAGTCCATCATTGTAAATTTGTTTTTTGAGCCTGCGTATATTAGTTAGATTTGGATATAAATTGAAAAAAATTAAAGTTATTGAATCACTAAGCACATTGCCAACTTTTCCAGCTTCCTTGTTATCAACGGGAATCATTTTTCTTTTTTTTCTATTTAATGGTATGGTAAATGTTTCCTGGAGCTACAGCGGACGAGGACGGTCAATCAGAGTGTCGCAGTGCTGGTGCTCTGTTTTTTTTTAATTATTGAGAATCAGCACGGATCCACCGGCCAACTCGCGTCGCAACAGCAGCACGGTGCTAGGACGCGCTGGCTTTGGCTCGCCATCACAGCAGCAAGCCCAGTCGGAGACCCGGAGGCCGCGACGCAAGACGCCGACGCCGCCTCCGACTCCGAGTGCGAGCAGCGAATACCGAGGCCTACCTGCTCGACCGCCCGCTTGGGCCTGCGCGTGCAGGCTAGCTTGCGAGCCAAAAGGTAGCAGCACGCAAACGAGGCTTAAGGCCCAGGGCCGGAGGGAAGGCCCAATTCTACGTACACGAACATCGAATCATGCTGCCGGGAGTATGGTAACACGGGCGGACAGAAACAGGCCAGAGCCGCTCTCCGTTTTAAGGACGGATGTGGCGGACAGATTGGTGGCAGACAGGCAGAAATTTTGGCTCTTTAATATTATAGGTATAGGTATATATAAGATAAAGGGAGCGGAGGGACCCGGAAGTCGGACGTTTCCAGCCAGGTGTGTTTAGAAGTCCAAATTTGCTCCAAAATTTCCTCGCATTCCCATCACATCCTATCACATCCTATCACATCGAAATATTCAATGCACCCAAAGACGCTTTTGCGGCTACTATAAAAATTAGGTAAATAAAAAAACTAATTGCACGCTTTAGATGTACATTGTGAGAGATTCTTTTTGAGCTTACACCATGGTAGGATAATATTTACCACTAACAAAACGAAACGTGCTTACAGATGATGTGACGCGCTACGGGATTTTTCAAACAAAAATTTGGCTTCTAAACACACCTTCGATGACCATCCGACGGTCCCAAGTGTACCAAACAACACTTTTTTTTCCTCTTCTACCTGAACACAGTGAGCGCCCATCGATGCGAGCCAGCAGATACCTAATCGCTACTATGTGATTATACATGCATTGCCCTACCCACGCCGCCAGCGGTACTTGCTAGCTGCGTCGACGGGCCACCATGAACACATTAGTTCTACCCTTAGCTTCGCTTTTTTATTTATTAATTTGATTGGATCGATGAGAACAATACAACATGTGTCCTATTTTCAATCAACATCATATTGTATTACAAAATCAATGAAAAGACAACCCAAAATAACCAATTTTGCCCGCATATATCTAATCACCCACCAATCAAGGAACTTATGGGGTGTATGGCATGGTCACTCACTAAGTCAACGTCTAGTTAGGGGTAAAACAATCTTTTCACCCCTAAGTTAACACCCCTACAAAGAATCGGTAATGATCATGCTCGTACCAACCGTATCGTGAACCTCCTAAATTACAGGGGCCCACATGCACTCATCATCGTCATTAAGACCTCCCATCATTATGCACGAGTTCCCAATAATCTAGAAAGTGCTATTAATCTTCCGAACAGATCTCATTAACAAGTCACTCCAAAGATTACAACACTTTATTCAAATACATCGAGTACAGCGGAAGGATTACATAACCATAAGTTTACAAACCATTTGTTCAAATACTCAAACTTAAGTGTCATTATTACAAGCCCGATATTATTGGAGTAACTTTATACATATAAACACCGTTAACCCCGCCTCGAGGGTTCAACTCTACTCGTCTTCTTCTTCCCGATACACCGTCATGCAAAGCGGGACCAAAACAAGCCTCGCTCATGACCGGCTCGCAACAAGGGTCAAAGAACCCCGAGTGCGGGAGTACTCAACAAGACTTACCCGACTAAAGAAAACGAGAGAAGACACAGAATGCCGGGTCTTAGGAGTCAAGGTAAGGCTTTAGCAAGAATCAAGAACTCTTTTGCGTAAAAGCTTACTATAAGTGCATCCTTACTTTTAATATTTTTATTTCGGATTAGTAGCTCATATACTCTAGATTATCCTATTCTAGAACAATCATATTCTCTTATTCCAACTCTCTCTTTTCTCAAAAACATAATCCATCATTTACTACGATGATGGTCAGGGAATCGGGTCTCCTTCTCCGAGAAGCAACGGCGATCCGCGAATCGATTCAAAACCCAGCTGGGGATCCCTAACCACACGACATATGTAGTACCCAACTTGCATATATCAACCTTTTCTCAGATTTGTCCAAAACGGGAACGAGGCCTGCGCCACCCGAGAGCACAGTACTCCACCTCCCTACCCCATCCTAACGACGGTTTGACCAAGAGGGGGTGGGTACACGCTACTCCCGCCATCTCTCCACTCCCCAAAGGCGTGGTTGCCATTCCCGATTTGGCTCCACCGAGATCCGGCTTACCGGAGTATGTGGCTAGTTAGGGTCGACTGATCTGGGGTGACTGCCAGTCAGACGTGCCATTGACCAAAAAGGTCTCAGGCGCAATATGCGTTCAACACGTCCCGATTTCACTCAGGCCAAACAACGGACGGTCCTTAAACGACCAACACGGGACAAGCACAGCTAGGTATCCCGCCGGCTTTCAACCTACGTCCCCGTCCGATATCAAATTCATCACTACAACTCTTTCTTTTTCCGAAAAACGGTACCATCACCTCAAATAAAACATTTTGATGAAAAAGCTTAACTAATTAAGCGGGGCTAAGCATCACTAAGCATTTTCGAAATAACCGAAGTTATCAAGGATGGTATTGAAATAAACAAGGATGGTAATGCAAAGAATTAGGTTATTACTCAACTCCTAATTACTTAATGCAACATAGCATAGACATAAGTGATATAAAACTTTTTAAAACATCAAGGAAGGGTTTAATGTAACCGGGCTTGCCTTCGTTGATGATCCGAACTCGGGGTCAACACCACAACTATAGAAATCCTCTTCAACGTAACAACCCTCCTCGGCAAGAATCGGCTCGGCTTTAACAATCTTCGGTCTCGTTCACTACACACGAAATAATGTATGCCTCAACATGATGCCATATAATTAAATATGATGCTTGCGGTGCATGAAATGATAAACACAGAAGGTAACTTTATTTCACGATAAAGTTGCAACCTAACAAAACCAACTTGTTGAACTACTCTAAAGATATCATCACCATTGCCTAAGGAGTTCTCAAGGACCATCTTATTATGATACAATCTAAGATTCACAAAACAACCCCGAAATCACACAAAACATAAATTATTTGACTCAAAACAAATTATAAACCACATAAAATAATAGGGTTTAAAATAGAAAATAATTTAAACTTTTCAAAACGACTCCAAACTTTTTTATACAAGTAGAACACATCATAAAAACAGTACCAAAATAATTTTCATGATTTTTTGGATAAATAAAATAATTATTAAAAATCAAGGAAGATGCATTTTTCAATTAAAATTTGTATTTTTAAATCATGCAAAACTACTCAAAATCAAAGTTTCAAATTTTTCATGGATTCATATACTCATAAGAAGCTTCTACAAAAATTTTCAGAATTTAAGGAGCTATTTTCAAATTTCTATGAATTTTGAAAGAATCAAAGACTATTCATGATAAAGGAAAATAGATAAATCAAATTTCAAAAACAAAACTGATCACCGGACCGAAACCGCCCAGCATCCCACGCGGCCCAGCACTGGCGGCCCAGCCTGCTGCTACGATGGCGGGGCGGTCCAATCGGCCCCCAAGGCCGATCATGGCGCCGGCGCGGTTGGCCGGCGTTTTCTTCCGCGACGGCGACCTCGCGGCGGCGAGACTTAGCTCTACGTACTCCCCACAACCCCGCATCCCATGGCACCCTAAACCTAAACCCTAAAGCACCGCGGCACCCTTTGCCGGCGACCATGGCGGACGGGCGGCGCGGCAAGCGGCGTAGACGCTCGTCCTGAGCGATTTCCGGCGACGGCGAGCACGGCAACAAGTCTAACACACTCAGCGACCCGGACTCATCACTTAAACGAGCCTAACATGACCTCTAGCGGCAGCGGCTACGCGCGGCGGCGGCGCAAGGTAAAACTCGCCGGCGACCGGCGTTCCGGCAACTACGGCGCGGCTACGACCCAACTGGACGGCACGAGTGCGGGCGGGAGCTCACCCCGGCTGCGGTCGCCGCCGGTTTGGTTTGGAGGCGAGGCGGCGGAGGTGGTCGGCGGCGGTGGCGGCGGCGGCGGTGCTCCCGTGGCAACGATGGCGTTCGGCGTCTTTGGGACTTCCTCCGTCAAAACTAACGAGAGCATGAGCATCGGGACGGCGTAGCGATGCTAGGAGCAAGATAGTTTAGCACAAGGCTCACCGAGACGACTGGCGACGGTGAGGTGATGCGCGGCGGCGGCTACGGCCGTGGAGAAGAATGCTCAAGTGAAGTGCAAAGAAGCGGCGGAGAGATGATGGCGCGGCCAATTTGAGGAATGGCAGCCGGTGGCGGTGGTGTGACGCGGCGGAGCAGGGGGCCGGCGGTGGTGGAGAAAGAAGAAAGGGGAAAAAGGCGCCGGCCGGCGTTTAAAGAGCAAGGAATGGAGGGACGGTGGAGGGAGACGTCACGCCCGCCGCCAGCGACGCCCCGACGCTACGCTCGCCGGAACCAGCGAGAACGGCCACGGGGGACGCCGGCAGCCCGGCATGGGGAAGAACAGAGAAACCCTATTCACTCGTAGATCCTAAACCTAGCTTTTCTGAAATTTGCCAAATTCTCCTCAAATTTGAACTGAACTCGAAAAATTCCAAAAGTGACTTAGGCTAATTTTTCAAGATCTACAATTTTCATAATTGAAAGATTTTCAAAATCAGCCTCTAAATATGACTTTTTGAAATGCAGTTCAAAATTTTGAATTTTGAATTCAAAATTACTTTTAAAATCATGTAACAACTTGAATAACTTTGTACATGACTTTTTGCTCATCTCAACAAGATCTACAAACTAGCTTTTGAAAGTTTTTGCAAATTTTGCTTAGATTTTGAAATATGGTTTTTAAATCAAAAAGGGGACAAAACCCTAATTTTTGTATTTTCAAAATTACTCTAAATTTTTGAACTAAACTTTGAAAACTCAAAATACCAACTTTGTTCAACTTTGAAAACTCTACAAATTTGCTTTAATAACCATACCCAAATTCCTTATAAATTTTTGAATAAAAGAAAAGGGGGTAAAAGAAAGAATGGAATTTAGGGTTTTCGGAGTTCAATTCAACTTTGAATTTGATTCAAATTTCAGATTCCCAACCTATACTATCCAACCCTCATCCAACATCACACTTAGGATCAAAAACATAAATTTAAAATTTAATCACTCTAAAATTCTTAAGCACAAACATTTCTCTAAAAAAATATAAACTCATTTTAATTCAATGCATTTCAAATTTTTCTAATTATGCATGCGTTATGATAAACATGATGACATGGCAAGATTTTAGTTGATTAACACCGGGGTGTTACAGCCTTTCCCCTAAAAGAAATCTCGCCTCGAGATTTAAAGCTCGGGGTTAAGTAATCTGCAAAGGAAATGTGTCAAGCAAACACATCTCAAACTAGTTCATAAAGCGGTAGGGTTTTACCTAATGTATGCTACAAGAATTTAAAGAGACAAACTATAACTCGTGGAGGGGATTGTAACCTAGATAGAAGAAAAAGAAACTCCGAAAGTGCTCTTGCGATATTTCCTCGACTCCCATGTAGCTTCTTCTTGTAATGTTGGTTCCATTGGATCTTATACCATTTGGTTGTTCTTCTACGAAAGTGACACGATCTTTTGGTCGAGAACTTGAACAGATATTCTGAATAAACCAGATCAGGTTCAAGTGTAACTCCTTCAATATCAACCACTTGATCGGGCACTCAAGACATTTCTTCAACTCGGGATACATGAAACACATTATGCACAAATTAAAGGTGTTCTCGTAATTCCAAACGATATGCTACTTTTCCACATCTTTCCGAATCTGAATGGTCCAATATAACGAGGTGCTAACTTTCCTTTGATTCCAAATCTTTTTACTCCCTTCATAGGTGATACTTTCAAATACACATAATCTCCCACTTCAAAAGTCAAAGATCGACGCCTTTTATCTCGCATAACTTTTCTTCTGCCTAGACCGAGCCACTTTCATATTTTCTTGTATGACACGAACCTTCTCTTCGCATCCTTAACCAAATCCACACCAAAGAACCATGTTTCTCCGTGTTCAGACCAATGCGAGGGAGTTCTACATCCGTGACCATATAAGGCTTCAAAAGGTGCCATCTTGATACTTTCTTGATAACCATTGTTGTAGGAGAATTCCGCTAAAGGTAAACATTCATCCCATTTTTCTTGATAAGTAAGAACACAAGCTCGTAACATATCCTCTAAAATTTGATTAACCCTCTCGCTTGTCCATCACCAGGTGATAAGTCGAACTAGGGTTTGAGCTTGGTTCCCAATGACTTTTGTAATTGTTTCCAAAATTTATTCATAAATATTGAGCTTCTATCCGAAACAATATTCTTTGGTGCACCATACAAACTAAATATCCGAGCAATATATATCTCAAAGATAAGTTTTTGCAGAAAAATCTTCTCTTCTCGCGTAAAATGTGCTATTTTAGTAAGACGATCCACAATAACCCAAATGGAATTGAAACCCCTTGATGTCCCGGGTAAACCAACAATAAAGTCCATGGTAATTTCCTCCCATTTCCATGACGGAACAGTAATGGATTTAATCGTCTCCGCAGATTTCATGTGTACCGCCTTTACTCGTCGACATGTATCACATTTAGCTACATAACGGGCAACTTCTATCTTCATCTTAGTCCACCGTAATCTCTCGCTTTTCAAGTCCCGACATCTTGGTGCTTCCCGGGTGAATAGAATACCTAGTCAAGTGTGCTTCATCCAGATCTGCCGACGTAACTCGTGAACCTTTGGTACTACCAGACGATTCTTGAACCATAACACATCCGCTTCATCAATTCTCAAACAAGATGGTTTTCCACTTCTAACTTTCTCTTTGATATGTGTTATACCTTTATTTTCTCTCGAAAGCAAAGAATAACTGATCTCGGATATTTGATTTCACGCTTATACTTTGGATAGAGTCCCCTGTTCAATGATTTCCAAATTTAACTTTTCCATTTCTTGACATAAAGTTTTGTCCATTAAACTTACTTCAAGACAATTGCGGTGGGACTTCCGACTAAGTGCATCAAGAACCACATTTGCTTTACCAGATGGTAATGCACTTCCGCATCATAATCCTTGATTAACTCCAACCATCTTCTTTGTCTCATATTCGTGTCGACCGGGTGAAGATATATTTTAAACTCTTGTGATCGGTATAGATATGACAAAGTGTTGCCCGCCAGATAATGACGCCAAATCTTCAAAGCATGGACAACTCGCCGCTAATTCCAAATCATGAGTTGGATAATGTTCTTCATGACGTTTAAGTTGTCCGAGGCATAAGCAATAACCCTTCTTTCTTGCATCAGTACACAACCAAGGCCAATACCGTAAGCATCACAATAAACATCGAACGGCTTCTCAATATCCGGTTGAGCCAATATCGGTGCAAAGAGTTAATGCCTTCTTCGTAATTTTAAAAGCTTTCTCACACTCGGTGACCGGACAAACTTGGTTTGATTCTTCAACAACTCGATGATAGGCTTTGCTACCTTTGAAAAGTCCGAATAAACCGACGGTAATAACCCGCCATTCCAAGAAAATCGGACTTGATGCACGGTGGTTGGGGGCTTCCGATTAAGAATATCCTTGACTTTACTTGGATCAACTGAAACTCCATCCGCCGACAATACATGGCCCAAGAATTGTATTTTCTCTAACCAAAACTCACACTTACCGAACTTGACATATAAATGATGATCTCTTAGGCGTTTGAACAATTCAAGGTGCTCAAAGATGCTCTTCTTTTGTTCTTAGAATATATCAATATATCATCAATGAATACCACTACAAACTTGTCAAGTTCTCGACATGAATACCGTATTCATCAAATACATGAAATGAGTCAGGGCATTGGTTAATCAAAAGACATCACCAAATACTCATATAAACCATATCCGTAGTAAAGGCGCTCTTTGGAATATCTATGGGTCCGATCTTAATCGATGATATCCCCGATCTTAAATCAATCTTTTGAGAAGACCTTGGCTCCAAAGAAGTTGATCAAAAGTAGATCAATGCGGGGCAAAGGATACTTGTTTTTAATCGTCACTTCATTCGATGACGATAATCAACACACATTCTCAAAGTGTGATCTTTCTTTTTCACAAATATTGCGGGGCAACCCCAAGGTGATGAACTGGGTCGAATAAAACCTTTGTCCAATAACTCTTGCAACCGGGTTTTCAATTCGCTAATTTTGAGGTGGCATTCTATATGCTCTCACGGATATTGGGGCGTTTCCCGGTTTTAGATCTATTCTGAACTCCACGCTCTCGTCTGCGGTAAACTGTAAATCTTTCGAAACACATCCCGAAATTCACAAACTACTGGAATATCCTTTATCTCCTTAACGGATGTAGCACGATTCTCTCAACAGCCCTCTTAGGAATGGGAAGTTGAATCGGTTGAGAATTGCTATCGGGTATATTTACCCCGATTGTTCTATTCAAAACATCGATGACACCCCATCTTGCGATACATCCAATTCATACCCGTGATCACATCTATATCTTGATCCTTTAGAATTATCATATTAGTGGAAAAAATCATGCCCACCTAATCTTATAGGTACTTGTTGTACCATTTCTTTAGTACTCATACGTCCCCCCCAAAGCGATCAGTATAAAGAAATTATCTTTTGTTTCCCCAACGGTATTTCATGCTTGATGACAAAAGTTCTATTGATGAATGTATGAGATGCTCCTAATCAAACAATGTAACTACAAGGTGATTGGCAACAGAAACATACCCATCATGACGGGTTCTCCCGTTGTATTTCATCAACATTCGTATAAAACACCCGCCCGCCTCTTCTTCTCAACTTTACCCTTCCGAGCATTCGGTCCCACTGGCCGTTTTGTTCCGTGGCCGACTTCCCGATGCTATCTCGAAAATTGGGATTATACCTCCGAGGATTGGGGCATTCTCGAATAGTGTCCAAAGCTTGCCACGCTTAAAACAGAGATAGGACTACCTTGGCCTTGTGGAACGTGGTTTCGAATGATAGGAGCATTCGGTACCGACGGGGTAAGGAAGAGCGTAGCGTGCGACAAACAAATGGTCGCCGCCTTGGTCGAACGTGGTGGACGATAGAGAGGACGGTAGGGAGGACGATAATGATTCACCTGATGATAAATCACCCTCGACGCTTCTTATTCCCCCGAAAATCCGGAAGATACATTTTTCTTCTTATTCTTGATCTCCTTGTGTTGACGATATTTTTCTTGACAAGATGAAGTGCCATATTTACCACCTCATGATAGGTATCTGTGGCACGTATAGACATCATTGTCTGAAGCTTCATATTTAAACCACGTAAGAACCACTCCTTTCTCTTCGCATCTGTACTAACATGCTCTGGAGCATACTGAGAAAGATGATTAAACTGGCCAACATACTCCATAACTGACTGATCCCCTTGTTTCAGATCAATAAATTCCGTTAACTTCTTGGCCATCACACCTTCAGGTATATAATGTGCACGGAAGGCTTCTCGAACTCCGCCAAGTCACTTGGTGTCCAGCCGGCCGCATGGCAAGAAAAGTTGCCCACTGCGCCCGCAGCACCCTAAACCGTTGAGCCGCAAAATGGGGCTTCGATAGGTGGTGAATTCCATAAGCTCAAACTTTTGCTCCATGGTACGGAGCCACCATCGCCTCCAAAGGTTCATTTGCTCTTGAAAAGATTGGGGGCTTAGTGTCGTTGAAATCTGGATATGAATTTTTCTTTTTATCATTCCGACGACCATTGTTATCTTGGTTACTATTCTTCGACTATTATGTGCCACTTCTCGCATCAAACGACTATTTTTAGTAGTGGCTTGGACCAAAGCGACTATGGCATCGGTCGGATTATCAGAACTTGTGGTGGACCTAAGGAACACCCTTGAACTGCTAGCATTGGATTGCGGCATCTGCTACAAAACAAACCGACTTTTATTCATTAATTTTACATATAACTTTCTAAAAGTTACAAAGAACACACCAAACCGGTTCCTTATTTATTAAACAATCCCGTACTAGACAGGACCATCCAACCCACTAAGTTTTTCATACTAAAACTATGTTACATATATTATAACATCCTCACAACCGCTCAACCATCATTCTTATTGTCCCGTAGTGCTCTACCTCCTCCGTTCTTCTTCTTCACCATCACTAGGTGGTGCTATCTCCCTCATTTCCCCGCTTCTTCCTCATTCTCATCTTCAACAACACCTCCTTCATCCTCAACATCTCCATACGGGTGGTTCTCGATGAATGGCTTCATGTAAATTGGCATTGTAAGCTTCCAACCCTTGCACTGAGCTTCTAGGGCATGAATACGCCGGATGGCTAGTATCATGTCCCGCCTTTCAAACTCCCTTTCATGAAGTATATTGAATACAACTTGACGACACTCTTCATAGTCCAAATCACGTCGTTCCACTTCACCTTGCAAATCACCAATCTGTAAAGTAGCATCCTCATTGGCTCCAAGAACTTTTGTCAACTCTTCGAGAGCCTTCCTACTTCGACTGAAGATCAACAACTGCGGAAGTGCCTTCCCGCTCTAGCTCTGCTTGCTTCTCACAATTCTCTAGTAAGCCTTTGTATCTCAATTGATAAATTTGGCCTACTATTGTTGCCGCTAGCACCATCATGCCTTGGAGCAAGTTGGTGTCGAGGAACTCCTTTTGGGTCCTGTCTTTTTGTTGGGGTCTCGCTTAGTACGTGCCATCCTATAGAAAGATAAGATTGGATTAAAGGATGGATCAAGGAGATTATCAGGGTTAGCAAGCATGGGATTGATATACTTAACCCAAACCATAATTAAGGGAAAGTAATTAACAAGTTGATTAAGCATGATGCATGAATCGAACTTACGAAACTATGCTTAAACGAAACTTATTATATAGGGCAATATGACATGTTACACCACTACAAAACATTTAAATTATAAGAACAGATTTACAAATTGATTCAAGATGAGTTATAAGCAATTTGGACCAAATTAAGAGTTTAAATTAATTTGACTCAAATCATTTTGAAGTTTTGTAAAATAATACTACAAGAATCTTAATGATCATGCTCGTACCAATCGTAATGTAACCTCCTAAATTACAGGCCCACATGCACTCATCATCGCCATTAAGACCTCTCGATCATTATGCACGAGTTCCCAATAATCTAGAAAGTGCTATTAATCTTCCGAACAGATCTCATTAACAAGTCACTCCAAGATACAACACTTTATTCAAATACATCGAGTACAAATGGAAGGATTACATAACCATAAGTTTACAAACCATTTGTTCAAATACTCAAACTTAAGTGTCATTATTACAAGCCCGATATTATTGGAGTAACTTTATACATATAAACACCGTTAACCCCGCCTCGAGGGTTCAACTCTACTCGCCTTCTTCTTCCCGATACACCGTCATGCAGCCAGGACCAAAACAAGCCTCGCTCATGACCAGCCTCCCTCCCACAACAAGGGTCAAAAGAACCCCGAGTACGGAGTACTCAACAAGACTTACCCGACTAAAGAAAATGGAGAAGACACAGAATGCCGGTCTTAGGAGTCAAGGTAAGGCTTTAGCAAGAATCAAGAACTCTTTTGCGTAAAAAAGCTACTATAAGTGCATCCTTACTTTTAATATTTTTATTTCAGATTAGTAGCTCATATACTCTAGATTATCCTATTCTAGAACAATCATATTCTCTTATTCCAACTCTCTCTTTTCTCAAAAAAACATAATCCATCATTTACTACGATGATGGTCGTGGAATCGGGTCTCCTCTCGAGAAGCAACGGCGATCCGCGACCGATTCAAAACCCAAATGGGGATCCCTAACCACACGACATATGTAGTACCCAACTTGCATATATCAACCTTTTCTCGATTTGTCCAAAACGGAACGAGGCTGCGCCACACCCGAGAGCACGCATTCCACCTCCCTACCCCATCCTAACGACGGTTGACCAAAGGGGTGGGTACACGCTACTCCCGCATCTCTCCACTCCCGGTCGTGGTTGCCATTCCCGATTTGGCTCCACCGAGATCCGGCTTCTGGAGTATGTGGCTAGTTAGGGTCGACCGATCCGGGGTGATCGCGGTCGACGCGTGCCGATGACCAAAAGGTCTCAGCGCAATATGTTCAACACGTCCCCGATTTCACTCAGGCCAAACAACTGACGGCCCTTAAACGACCAACACGGACAAGCACAGCCTAGGTATCCCGCCGGCTTTCAACCTACGTCCCGTCCGATATCAAATTCATCACTACAACTCTTTCTTTTTCCGAAAACGGTACCATCACCTCAAATAAAACATTTTGATGAAAAAAGCTTAACTAATTAAAAAGGGGGCTAAGCATCACTAAGCATTTTCAAATAACCGAAGTTATCAAGGATGGTATTGAAATAAACAAGGATGGTAATGCAGCAATTAGGTTATTACTCAACTCCTAATTACTTAATGCAACATAGCATAGACATAAGTGATATAAAACTTTTAAAACATCAAGGAAGGGTTTAATGTAACGAGGGTCTTGCCTTCGTTGATGATCCGAACTCCTGGGGTCAACACCACAACTATAGAAATCCTCTTCAACAACAACCCTCCTCGGCAATCGGCTCTAGCTTTAACAATCTTCGGTCTCGCTCACTACACGAAATAATGTATGCCTCAACATGATGCCATATAATTAAATATGATGCTTATGTGCATGAAATGATAAACACAGAAGGTAACTTTATTTCACGATAAAGTTGCAACCTAACAAAACCAACTTGTTGAACTACTCTAAAAGATATCATCACCATTGCCTAAGGAGTTCTCAAGGACCACCTTATTATGATACAATCTAAGATTCACAAAACAACCCCCAAGTCACACAAAACATAAATTATTTGACTCAAAACAAATTATAAACCACATAAAATAATAGGGTTTAAAATAGAAAATAATTTAAACTTTTCAAAACGACTCCAAACTTTTATACAAGTAGAACACATCATAAAACAGTACCAAAATAATTTTCATGATTTTTGGATAAATAAAATAATTATTAAAAATCAAGGAAGATGCATTTTTCAATTAAAATTTGTATTTTTAAATCATGCAAAAACTACTCAAAATCAAAGTTTCAAATTTTTCATGGATTCATATACTCATAAGAAGCTTCTACAAAAATTTTCAGAATTTAAGAGCTATTTTCAAATTTCTATGAATTTTGAAAGAATCAAGACTATTCATGATAAAGGAAAATAGATAAATCAAATTTCAAAAACAAAACTGATCACCGGACCAAACCGCCCAAAGATCCCACGGCCCAGCAAGATCGTGGCGGCCCAGCCTGTTGCTTTCTGATGGCGGTCGGCCCACCGGCGGCCCGCGGCCGCTGAGCCATGGGCGGGCGCCGGGCGTTTTCAGGCCGCCGACACGGCGACCTCGGCCGGCGACGAGACTTAGCTCTACGTGACTCCCCCACAACCCCGCGCATCCCATGGCACCCTAAACCTAAACCCTAAAGCACCGCGGCACCCTTGCCGGCGACCATGGCGGACGGGCGGCGCTGCAAGCGGCGTAGACGCTGTTCGAGGCGATTTCGGGCGACGGCGAGCACCGAACAAGTCTAACACACTCAGCGACCCGCACTCATCACTTAAACGAGCCTAACATGACCTCTAGCGAAAGGCTACCTTCGCGGGCGGCGCGGCAAGGTAAAATCCGCCGGCGACCGGCGCTCGGTATACGGGCGCGGCTACGACCCAACGGACGGCACGAAGTGCGGCAGAGCTCACCCGGCTGCGGTGCGCACGCCGGGGTTTGACGAGACGCGGCGGAGGGTGGTCGGGCGACGGTGGTACGGCGACGGCGGTGCTCCCGGTGGCAACGATGACGCTCCGGCGTGCCGGGACTTCCTCCAAAACTAACGAGCATGAGCATCGTGATCGACGAATAGCGTGCTAGGGAGCAAGATAGTTTAGCACAAAGGCTCACCGAGACGACCGGCGACGCGGAGGTGATGCGCGGGCGGCTGCGGCCGTGGAGAAGAATGCTCAAGTGAAGTGCAAAGAAGCGGCGGAGATGATGGCGCGGCCAATTTGAGGAAATGGCGGCGCGGTGGCGGTGGTGTGACGCGGAGGGGGGGACCGGCGGTGGCCGGAGAAAGAAGAAAGGGGAAAAGCGGCGTCGGCCGCGCTTTAAAGAGCAAGGAATGGAGGGACAGGTGGAGGGAGACGTCACGCCCTCGCCCAGCCGCCGACGCTACGCTCTCGCCCGGAACCAGCGAGAACGGCCACGGCGGACGCCGCCGGCAGCCCGGCATGGGGAAGAACAGAGAAACCCTATTCACCGTAGATCCTAAACCTAAGCTTTTTCTGAAATTTGCCAAATTCTCCTCAAATTTGAACTGAACTCGAAAAATTCCAAAAAAGTGACTTAGGCTAATTTTTCAAGATCTACAATTTTCATAATTGAAAGATTTTCAAAAAATCAGCCTCTAAATATGACTTTTTGAAATGCAGTTCAAAATTTTGAATTTTGAATTCAAAATTACTTTTAAAATCATGTAACAACTTGAATAACTTTGTACATGACTTTTGCTCATCTCAACAAGATCTACAAACTAGCTTTTGAAAAGTTTTTGCAAATTTTGCTTAGATTTTGAAATATGGTTTTTAAATCAAAAGGGGGACAAAACCCTAATTTTTGTATTTTCAAAATTACTCTAAATTTTTGAACTAAACTGTGAAAACTCAAAATACCAACTTTGTTCAACTTTTGAAAACTCTACAAATTTGCTTTTTTAATAACCATACCCAAATTCCTTATAAATTTTGAATAAAAGAAAAGGGGTAAAAGAAAGAATGGAATTTAGGGTTTTTTTAGAGTTCAATTCAACTTTTGAATTTGATTCAAATTTCAGATTCCCAACCTATACTATCCAACCCTCATCCAACATCACACTTAGGATCAAAAACATAAATTTAAAAAATTTAATCACTCTAAAATTCTTAAGCACAAACATTTCTCTAAAAATATAAACTCATTTTAATTCAATGCATTTCAAATTTTTCTAATTATGCATGCTATGATAAACATGATGACATGGCAAGATTTTAGTTGATTAACACCCAGGGGTGTTACACGTCACCTATTACTCGTTGAGGTCCACC